>OZ014438.1:67834010-68419316 GCA_963966035.1 Acleris laterana | reverse complement strand
CGTTAGAATGGCTAGATTGTCGTTCTCATTTAGAGCCTGTCATACGAAATGACTACTGCTTGCCCAATAAATGTCTGATAGATTTTATGTCGCTACTAAATTGTTCACAGATTAACAAATTTAAAAATGAGCACGAACGTATTCTGGATTTATTTATGACCAATATTAATAATTATAAAACTGCACTAGTTACTATCCCGCTTATTTCCCCAGATGGTCACCATCCACCATACTATGTCATAGTACCTATAAATAACCGTACTAGAACGATTCAAATTAAGCCCCGCAATGAATACAATTTTAAAAAAGCTGACTACACACTAATAAACACTGATTTGAGGAATGTCGACTGGGATGTCATTTTGCAACAAAGAAATATCGAGGATGTGGTATCTATGTTATATGAAAGTATTTTTTCGATTATAAAAAAACACATACTTACTAAAGTAGTAAGGTGCTCTCAATTTCCTGTCTGGTTCTCGCCTGCCTTGATACACATATTTAAAAATAAAAATAGAAGCTGGATCAAATGGAAAAAATTCCAAAATATTTCTGACTTCAATGTTTTTTGTATTTTTAGAGAAAGATTTAAACGCGAGTCACACAAATGTTATAAAATATATCTGAAAGCAGTAGAGGACGGTATACGAGACGACGTCAAGCACTTCTGGAATTATATAATAATCGTAGAAATAAGATGGATATTCCTAGCAACATGTATTTTAAAAATGTGAGAGTCAATGATCCCACTCAAATCAGTAATTTATTTTCCAATTTTTTCCACTCTGTGTTTGAACCGTCAACCATCATCAATGACCTTGACGTAAATAATATTCCAGATACTAACTTGGAATCTGACCTAATCATTAGCGATATATACATAACTAAAGGAGAGGTGCTTAAGGAGCTTCGAGCTCTTGATACTTCGAAAGGCCCTGGTCTCGACAATATCCCACCAATATTCCTCAAATCCACTGCCGAGTCTCTCTGTAACCCGCTACAGTGTGTTTTCAACCGGTGTTTACGCGAAGGCGTCTTTCCGAAAATCTGGAAAGCCGCCCGTATTGTCCCCATATACAAAGTTGGTTCCAGAAATGACGTGGAGAACTATCGCCCTATATCTATTTTGTCCACTCTGTCTAAGGTCTTCGAAAGACTAGTTCATAACATTATTTACCCTTCCCTACACAACATCATTATCAAACAGCAACATGGCTTTGTACAACGGCGTTCTACAACGACCAATCTCTTAACATATACAACTTATTTGTTTGAAAGCCTAGACGCTAATAAAGAAACTGACAGTGTATATACAGACTTTCAGAAGGCCTTCGACAGGGTGGATCACAGAATACTATTAGAAAAACTTGCATTCAATGGTATTAGGGGAAATCTTTGGAGATGGTTCAATTCCTACATAACCAATCGAAGTCAAAAAGTTATTATAAAAGGTCACGAGTCCGTTTTCGTCCCTATCAGCTCTGGAGTCCCACAAGGGTCTATTTGGGTCCCCTATTATTTATATTATTTATTAATGACGTCCATTCCTGTTTTAGCTTCTGTAACTTTTTATTATATGCGGATGACTTAAAAATTTACCAGAGAATAGAAAGCGATGACGATTACAGTAAATTCCAACTAGACTTGGACAGATTTTCTGACTACTGTACTAAGAATAAATTAAATCTAAGTTTGAATAAATGCAAATCAATTACTTTTACCAAAAAACGAAATACTGTACATCGCGCTTACAATTTGTGCGGATCCACTCTAGATGCCGCCGAATCTATTAAGGACCTTGGTATTGTACTTGATAAAAAACTACACCTAAACACACATATAGACACTATAGTTAGTAAGGCTTATAAGATGTACGGATTTGCCATGCGTTCATGTGCTGAATTCACCCGACCGTCAACTTTCCTTCAGATCTATAAATCACTATCCGCTCACAATTGGAGTATGCTGTACCCGTATGGAACCCGTTTTATAGGAAATATATAGATGCACTAGAAACTGTACAATCTAAATTCTTACGCCGCATGCATTATAAATGTTTTCATGGTAGACTGCCTTATGATGAACTTTTATGTAAATATAACCTACTTCAACTTAACTCTAGGAGACTGCAACTTGAAGTAACATTGTTATATGACCTATGTCATAATAAATATGATTGTATTGCCCTTAACAATAGATTAAGCTACAGAGTTCCCAACAGGACACACTGTCGCAATCAATGTCGCATTTTTGCTATTACTACATGTCGCACTAATGCAGGTAAACGTTCACCACTTTACCGGCTAGTGGATTCCTTTAACACCCACTTTTTGTCAATTGATATCATGGCAACGCGTATCGGAGTATTTAAAAAAGAAGTATTGGCAATACTGCAAGCTGCTTAACACGATGGTGAAGAGAAGCTTTCAGTAGCGATTTTGTGTTTTTTATTTTATTTTAATTTTTTTGTTCTTTTCCTTAAGGAATATCTTAAAACTTCACGTACCTAGTTTAGGCTAAAACTGTAAAATTGTTTCGTTTTTACTCAACTAATTTAAGTCTAAGAATGGTTATCTATACTAACCTTACATAGTACATACACTAAATGTTTTTCGACCACCTCCTTTCAACGTATAATATTTTGTTTAAAGTAATATGTGGTTAACGGTGTTGGTGGCACAATAACTTAATATATACTTAAGATAATCTAGTGATAAGGCCTTATTGTGATCACTGTTTGTTAACCCGAATAAATAAATAAATAAATAAATAAATAATAGTAAATGTGGTCAAAAATGTTCAGAATGACCCTTACTATCATCGCTTAAAACCCCTACACCCGACTGCCAAACACCCTGTATACTTATAGACAGGGCCCGTAATTTTCATGCCGTTGACGTAAAAATGACGTCACGCTACATACAGTATGATTCCAATTAGTATTTCGTCATAATCATTTGTCAACCTCTTTAGTTGACCGGTATCGATGAAATAATCAGTACATATCGTTTAACTAACTGTGACTATTGTCACTCAAATAAAAAACGGATTTTTAAATTATTAAATACTTCATACTTATGTTCCTTAGATTTTAATAGTGTCTTAGTTATTGTTTACATTTGCTATTGTTACAGGAGTTTTGCAACAAATATCCGTTTTTAATCGTAAACGACAAAAACGATTATTGTACTAATTGTGATTAAAATATAACATCTAAAATAAAAAGAACAACTAAACATATTGAAAAAGAAGAAGGAAATTTAACACAAAAGGTGTTTAACCTGGATCTTACGAATTTTATGATAGCATCAGGAGCATAAAATACAAAACAAATAGTTTCATTTACGTTTTATGTATCAAGTAGGTATTTATTTTTCTACGCGTCAATAGATTACTTGACTCAGTTGTACATGATTAAATGATTGACGACTAAACGTTAATAATTACAATTAAACAATTTGAAATCATACTCTATGTAGCGTGACGTCATTTTTGCGTCAGCGGCATGAAAATTACGGGCCCTGCTTATAGATAAAGTGCCTAATAAAAACTATCAATGAGAAACAGACTAACATTAAAGACAAGAGCCTAAAGACATGAGAACAAACATTAAAGATATTATGAGTATAAATGTCTATCATCTTTTGGCTGGTAGATACCCAGCAGTTAAATAATTTTTACGTAACACCTGGCCATAATGTGAGTTTTATCGCACGCTGCGCGCACGGTAAAACTCGCATTGTGGCCAGGTGAAGACGTAAAATTGTGTACTCATCACGGGCAGTAAAAAAGAAAGCCCTCTATCGCATATTTACAACCCTCGCCTACGGCTCGGGTCTCAAATACCTGCGATTTCGGGCTTTCTTTCTTTTACAGCCCTTGTTAAGTAATGTACTATTTCATCACACTTGCACGTAAACAGTATCTAAACATACAGGTTAACTTGGCCGTAATGCCCCATATAAAACCCTCGAGCTTTATTTTTGTCATGAAACCCAAGGTCGGTAAGTATTTTTTTTTAATTTATAGCACAGCACACAGGTCATGCAAGTTCAAACAAGGAGTTTACACGCAATTGAAAAATGGTCTAAAAATGTTATCTAATCAGGAATTTCATTGCAATCTGGCTACATTTTACTTAAATACTCAACTAATGTTCTTAATAATCGATTTAAATAGTTTTTTGTATCAAAACGTCGATATTTTTTTACATTCCGTCATGGCTGTATACCTACGTAAGTATTTGCCTTTAACGTTTTTCAACGAAACATTTGTATAATCTGTGGTGTGGGCCAAAAGCCCGCCATCCGCTTCAAAAAAAGTTCACGTATTTCGTAATGATAGTTGTGCTGACTTGTGTATTAAAAGCTATAATTCATAATTATTTACTCGCAAATGTGATGAAAAATATTGTATGTGTCAGTGGCGGTACGAGAATTACGAACCTCGACTCAAAAAGCCCTCAGTCTTCGACTTCGGGCTTCTACTAGAGCCTCAATCGTAATTCCTTACCTACCGCCCTTAATACACAATGTACTATTCCCCCTTCATGATTCATCTAAAAATCAACATAACTTATCATAACGGATACTATTATTTCAATATTTAAAGTAGAGGTATTATAATTTTAAGTATAATAATCAACTATATCGTCAGAAAATTACTAAAACTACGTTATTTCGTGCTGACGGGGTTTACTCACTATTGCGGCACTGGCCCACCTCATCACGACTAGCGCCTCTATGCTACACTACACGTAACTGTACCTAATGATGAGATGACGACTTTCTGCAAGGAAAATAATCGAGAAAACACAAGCAGTGATTGCTTTGCAGTTCACTATGTTAAAAACTCCGACTGTGACGATAAACCGCACGTTTAATCAAACAAAGAAATATCTCTAAATAGAAATACATTCGAATTTTAACCCTAACTTTTGAATGTAGAGTTTTATCTAAAACTGAATTTTGTTTTCAGTTAATTCTTTGTTTGATTAAACGTGCGAAATATTCGCGTTTACGTATACTTAAAAAACCGCGCAATAGCATGTCGAATCATGGTTAGTGTAACGGGTTGGCTTAAAGTAATGAGAAGGTATTCAATTGACAATAGCAGACCAAAAAATAATACAAAATGGATTTTGACAGCTATAATAAATAGAAAATATTTCAATATTGTTAAGACAAAAAAATATTAGCTGGGTTAATAAAAAACGTCCGCAAGGAAGTTATTACGTGAAAATGTCTATCGCCTACATGGACGGCCTTTGGGGGACTATTTAGGAAACTTGAAAAGAGGGTAATTTTAGCGAGATTGTCCCCTCCCTCCTGCAGCCAAAACTACAGTAAGTTTTTCATCACACTTGCTCGTAAATGGTGTTATTCCATGCCTGTATACAGAAGGACAATTGCCTTAATTGTTTCCGCGGGAGTTATGGCGAGTTTGTAGTCCCTAGGGAGACTTTCGTTTTAAAATTTGCAACTATTTCGTACATCATTTCTGACTAAGGAGTTTTATGTTCAGCCAAAACTTCAAACTGTTTCTAATTTCATCTTTAAAACTTAGCGATAGACTAACATTACAAACGACCTATACGCTTCATTAAACTTCATTATTTTTATATTTAAAGTTTATATCAATATTTATCATTAATTTTAGTACTCGTAAATACATTTTAACAAATTGTCAAAATCTGGCTGTATGGTCATTCCAGTACGACACTAAACGCTGTTCTTAGCATTATCTGCGGTAGATGACACAAAAAAAATATTTTTATCTGCATTAGTGAGAAGTTATTGTTTTAAATTTTGCCGAGTTAAAGTGTTTTAAGTTTAAGAGACAACAGAAACAAGTAAGAACTGGCTTTTTCATCCGATGAATTGGAATTAGTATTCGTTATTACAGCTACACCACAGGAACTAGGAAATGCGGCTCAATTACTTGTTATTTTTCTTATGACGTTATCACGTAAAATTATCGTCCGTAAACCGAGTTTACAGACAACCTTCTATTTTTTTACTCGCAAATGTAAATTGTGCATCAAGGGTAGTGAGGAGGGGATTACTAACTCGTCATGTCATTTAAAGCACTCCGCTTTCGGCGTCGGGCTTATAAAACACTGGTTAGTAATCCCCTCCTCACTACCCTTGATGCACAATTTACTATTGTGTCGTAAAGAGGGAGTAGGTGTCTGTGTTATTATAACATTAGTTAGTCCGAACACTATTAGTAACTCCTTCAATTTGGCTGTCTACCAGATAGTAAACAGGAAGGCAATGCGTTGAAGGCCTTCGATCGTCTCAACAGCTAGAGCCTTACCACGATTAGTACGTCTGAAGGTCGAAAAACTTTCAATAACAATCATTCGGCTTTTATAATTGACCCTAATCGGCGTATAGCAATTCACATTCACGCTTCTCACATGTACGATCCTAATTCAGGGCCTTAAATTAAAGTAATGGCTTTTGAATAGCTTTAAAGGTACCTGAGTGAAATCGAAAACCAAATAAGGCCGTTGCTTCTGAAGGCAGTAGGTACCTACCTACGATGCGGATACAAGGCACAGTCATACCGCGATACTTAAAGACAAAGGGGTACACCGGTACAATCTACATGTTTTTACACTATTATTTCTACGCTTCTTAAGGAAATATGGGTGTGTTTAGTATAGGGATCATTTCACGGCTTTTAGTTTTCGAGTTCTTTACATATTTTATGAAAATGGGATCTTAATTTGGTCACGAAGGTTAGTACTACGTAACCCTACGTGCGTATTTCACGGTTTTAAAAGTTTTTAAACCCTGAGATGAATCTTACTTGTAATAGTTTTGAATGTACACTTAGAACAAATAAATCCGGCAAGTGCTGGTCGGACTCGCGCACCGAGGGTTTTGTCTTAATCATAAAAAGCTAGAAAATAATAATTTAGCCTTGCCTAAATTGTATCACTAAGGTTTTTTCTCAAACATGCTCGGAAAGAACGGTTTTCCGATTGAAACACAAGGACGGAAAGTGCCTCATTTTACTCCTCCTAGGAGTAAAAAAACTTAAAAAACCATATGAAAACACTTTCCGTCCATGTCCATATTGTTTATTAAAAGTGCTCTCTATTGCATACAAAATCGAAAGGAACGTGAAAAAAATCCCGCACACCCAACTTGTGGGTGCAGTGTGGGCCGGCGGCGGCGGTGCGTTGTGCGTGGAACTATCTTCACTAATACTCGGTAGTTTTCAAACAAACATTATCTCCGAATTTGTCATAGGTTTTTAAAAACACTTGTAATTATGTATTTGTGTTATTTCCTCACATGTTTGAGAAAAGCATTATGTATGCCACGGCGGAAACGAGGATTTCCTGACTCGTATTTTAGCAGGCCTCGCTATTGCTCGGCCAGCTAACTACCTCGTCAGGAAAACCCTTACTTTCCGCGCCTAGGCAACAATGTACTATTTTCCGAAAATATTGTAGCGACAAAAGAACTCAGTCAAGTGCGAATCGGAATCACGCACCAAGGGTTCCGTATTTAAGATAATGTAGTCGGAAAACGCAAAAGGAAATGCTCATTTTGTTATAACTTTATTTCATGTGAAGTATACTCACAAAATTGGTTTTTCCATACTTGGTGAAAATACGCGTTTACTCAAAAAGTTGTAAGGAAAAAAAATGGCATGTAGGTTTAAAACTTCCTTATTTCATAGTGATTCAAATCATGCAAGAAAACACCGTTTTTTTTAAATTAATACTTGAATTAACGGGTTTTTCGTATCACGGACATAAGGAAAAAAAATCCTATTAAAATGATCAATATCTTGGAAACCGTGAAACTTAGCATAATAGTAAATGTGGTCAAAAATGTTCAGAACGACCCTTACTATCAATCATCCCGTTAAACACCCACACCCGAGTGCCAAACACCCTGTATAATGCAAACGTCACCTAAAGTAAGTCTTTATAGCCATCGGCTAAACAGCGGGTTATAATGAGATTTGAATTCCTATGAAAAAATGCAATTTGTACGTTATTTTTAATTAAGGTACTTTAAGTTTGAATAAACCGTCGTTTTTATTCAGTAGCCTTGCTTTTTATTGTCTCGCAAAAGGTGAGAAAAGTAGAGTATTCTCTTTTGGGATAGGTAAAGCTGTTTTCTTCTTGGGCGAGCTTGAATCCCTCGCTGCACTCAGGACTCAGTTTTTAGACTCTCGCTACGCTCGGGAGTTAAATTTGCTCAGGATTCAATATCGCGCCCGTGACATAAAACAGTGCTTTATCCCCTCGGTGTATAATCCACTATTTGAGTATTCTGTAACAACCGTCTCGTACAAAACACGAATTTATTATACACAAAAACTTTCTGTGTTAAATTGTCTAACTGATAGTGAAAGCCGCATCATTAATTATTCCATTATCCGGCCCGGCCAGTAGCTGGGAAGTAAGAGCGAGTGACCAATGATGAGGAGTGAGTGACTGATGTAGATAGACTGTTACTAGGTTTGGTACGGCCGTGTAAGGGCTGTTTATTGCTCGCTTACCTTTCACTTTCGTCAGCCATGCGAGACCATCGACAGATATGCCCTAATTCAACGGCAGTACGGACGAGGCAATTTACCTCAAAGTCATCACGATCCATCACGATTGGCTAACGAAAAGATTGAAGCACTCAAACATACATTTGCATAGAAACGTTATGCGGATAGCCACTAGTAATAAAGGAAACATGCAACACCAAAGCGAGTGGACACTAGTAAGCTCGTAACGGGTCTCTGTCGTTTTATTGAATCATTTTGATCCAAGCTGTACCTACTCGAGTTTTAAAGCAACGAGCTAAGACAATATAAAAAACCGGGCAAGAGCATGTCGGACCATGCTCAGATTGCTCAGTTTAGGGTTCCGAAGCCGTTACGACAAACACAAAAAACAACATGTATGTACTAATTTTCTATTTAAAGTTATTTGGTGCTGTGTTTGATGATTTTTAGGAAAAAGCGGAACCCTTATAGGATCACTTTGTTGTCGAAAATACTAACATTAATATAAATCAGTTTTAATAATTCTTGAATTTTTTAAGTTATATCACAAAATTTTAAAGTAATTATCGTGTTTTAATTAGTAGTCCCGTCAGAGCGAACAAAACACATTTTAGCGCGTGCATTTTCAATTTGGCAGGATAGCTTCTCTCGATAAGATCGACCGTATGAGGCTGCCTAATTGTGAATGCATGCGCTAGTTTTCCTTTTAAATTCGTTATATGCGCTTTCATTTAAGATATTTTCAGATTTTTAGTATTTGTAGCAGTGACCGGCCCGCTATCCCTTTCAAGGGGATTCGAATGGGTTTTTAAAAGGATTAATTAAGCAAAGCCGTATCGCTTGAAAGCCGTTCGCTTGGCTTTTCAAAGTGCTATTTATAAGGGTTATCATTACCAAATCCGTTTCGTGTACGTCTTGCTCGAATTTGCTTTTGTAGCGCTATATTTTGAGTGATACCAATATCCCTTTAACTTAAAAAAGCCATTCGATTGGCTTTTTACGCGCTATTTATAAGCCCCCTTATTTATAAGCGCCCTTATACAAATCCGTTCTATTGGGTTTTAAGCACTATTTTTAAAGGTTACCTTTATATTTGGTTATGCAATAAGAGGGATATCAATTTACTGCTGCTCTTTACGATTCCCTTATGTGATGGCTAGTTTAACATACAACTAAGTCGTATATTTCTTTCTAAGGGGTTATTCTTTTAGTCGGTTGTACTTCGAGAGGCAAGTCTTTTAAAGGCTTTTATCGGGGAATGGGTGGTCGGGTCCCTGATTTGTAGTTAATCGAAAAGCTGTTTTCGGAAACCCGCAATATTTTTGAAATACCTATCCAACGACACCCCACACTATGGGGTAGACGAAATGGGGAAAAAATACATCCCCACGTTTCGTGTAGGGGAGGTACACTAAAAAATGTATTTTTTCAAGATTTATTTTCCCACTTTATTGGCTTGACTAATATGTAGATATATTCATGCCAAATTACAGCTTTTTAGCTCTAAGGGTCTCTGAGCTAGGCTGCAGACGGACGGACGGACATGGCGAAACTATAAGGGTTCGTAGTTTGACTACGAAACCCTAAAAATACTGTAATGTGAGGTTTTCAGATTTTTTAAATTTATTTCGTACGAGTGTTATATTTTGAAACTCATTAGTATTGTTAAATGACTGACTTTTCAGTTCTCTCACGAAAGTAAATCTAGCTGAGTAATAAGTAATAACCGTTCAGCCCTAGAGACCACAATTTCATTCACGTTACCATTAATTAAACATATACATAATTATTCTATATATTGGGCTATATTCTACTCGTTAAAACCATATTCCTTTTGTCATGTAATCGTTTTTTCAACGTAATGCTAGGCTCTTTTTATCTTGACAGTAATGGGAGCCGAGTTAAAAACAATACGATAACGTGATAAAAGCAATATATAGTTTTAAAGAGTAAGAATAGAGCCCCAGTTTTAACATCAGTAGCCCATCGAAATACGACACCCACACCCCTATAAGCAGAATACATAATTCTAAAGGAAATAGAAGCTGCGCTGCACGTAGCGAGCTAGCAATGCAGATGCAGTCCCGTTAGACTGCCCCGGCAGAACAGAGGTAAGTATACACGCTGCGCAGATATAGGTATAGTACAACACAGCCTAGCATTAAGCATCGAAAGCTAACCGTAACGTCTCTGCTATTTGACATGTATTTTTTTATATAAAATTAACTGGTAGGACTAACTATATTGTTTGGCTTTTTATTTTCGGATAAAAAAACAGATAAATATTTAACATGATCTCACGGGCCTGTTGCTCTAGACTAGACCAGAGGTCCCCAAACTGTTTTGTGTCGTAGACCACTTAGGAATTTTTCGGTTTTGGGTCGACCCCCCACTTACCTAATATCAAAAAATCTTCGGGGTCTTTTGCACGGATAAAATGGGAGGTCTAGATTTATTAAAATTTAGTACGGATAAATATTATTTATTAAATAAAAACTTACACCGCACAGAAAATAAAAACGTAATTTATATAGAAATATTTGTGTTTATTTATATATTTATAAGAAAGTATTACGTGAGTAATTAGGTACCTAACTACTAGGTATCTGTGTATGATTGTGGATTATTTCACTAATGGAAAGCCAAAACTAAAGTCATGACATGCATAAATGGGATCCACCATCGCGGACCTGCATTTTCATCTCATGAAGCTCCATTTTTTCCGCTTACTTGGACCCCTTGCTGGTCGACGTCGACTCCTGGGGGTCGATATAGACCACTTTGGGGATTACTACCTTAGATATTTGACATGGAAATAAATTATTTACATTTCCATTAAGTTTTTTCAAGGCTTTCGGTCGGTATGATTACGGCAAATATTTAAATAAAGTAATATTGTAGTATAAACTTTTCTTCAATGCAGCCTTACCCCTACTCCCTGGGGCATGGGCACTCCTGGTTGGGATATTTGTCGATTTAAAATTTAATTAATCACTTAGTAAAAACCCAGGGGGGTGCAGTTTTAGCATTGCAAAATTGAATAACACAAAATAATTGTTGCACTTAGGTATAATGGAGCTGTGTGTCGATTGTGATTGGTCAGCGGCAACACCAGCGAGTGAAGCGCGACGAGAGAACGATGGCCGCGATCACGTTTGGAGGCGTCACCGCACCGTGACTGCTGCACGCTGCTCTGTTCTACACCGACCACATTTGTCCCGTAATGTTATTTGCGCCTATCTTGTTGCATACGTGACTACTCGTTTATCATCAGTAAAATAATTTCTAATCTATACTTCGTACATAAATATAATATTAAGTATACTTAAATCTCTTATGCTGAAATGTTCGCATTAGTAACATCATTCATTAAATACGTAAATAAATAAATATCAGGGAACAATTTCAATTGAAACGAATCTTACAGTACAAAAGTTAACGCTTCAGTAATATAAATATTAGCCGTAGATATTGAGTTCATCTTTTAGCTTTGAAAATCCAGCTTCTTTTGCTATTTTACGCGTGTAGTTGTGAAACTTAAATAGTTTATACTATTTAAGTTTCACGTCAAGTTAAGCATCAATTTCATGTTTGCATGTATAATTAAGATGGCACCTTTTTAGCAGGATCATACAGTGCAACCATTTTCTTAATAGCAATCGGCAATCATCGTTTTTCTATGAAACACGAGTGACAAATCGCACTGCTAGATCTAAACAGGATCAACTCAAAATCCTTGCTATAGGTCTACCAGAATCTCATGAAAAATTTAAAAGTAAAAATATATCGATTTTCATATGGCAATGTTACCTTACGCCTGTCAATTCATATTTCACAGCTTGTCAGAGTTTGTTATTGTTTGTTGTTTTTACTGAAATATAGCGTTAGTTATCAGGAAAATGCCCTTAAAGCCCTTCGATCCCAGGCGAAAAATATCGTTAATCATGTGTACTGTAAAAATTGTGAGCAAGAAGATGTAAATCAAACACAATATTTGGTTTAGTGTCGTGTTTGTAATGGACTAGTAAATGAAGCCAAATAATATTGATACTTTAAATTCCTTAGTACATTTACAGGAACGTATTATAACTCCACTAGGCTTTTGTTTCTGCAACGTAAAAGTCCATTTAGAAACCTTATTTTTTTGCCACCGCCTTTGTGGCACGGTCTTCATGATGTTTTCATGGGAAAAATAAACCTCACCTCTTCTGCAGAATACGAAATTAAGAGTTAATTTGATATAATAATACATTCAAAATTTTACACATTAATTTGGACCTGTGCAGTATTGTTAGCTGAGCAACAATACGTCGTTGCGTTTAATGTAGCCATTTTCAACTAAATCCTAATAAACATACACAATGAACATGATTGTTTTAATTTAACCTTAATACTCAAACAATAAAAAATGCAAGTCCAAATTTAGTTTTAAGGGTAACTAACCGTTTCTAAATAATGTTATAAATATTGGTTTGTTCCGTCCCTCTACGCTTTGTTCCATCTTCACGGCATAGATAGTTTATTGCCCAATGTGGTATTTAAATTTTATCCCGGGAAATGGAATAATTTCCAAAAAAAATTAAGAATTCTACGCGGACTGAGTCCGCCACATCTTTATTTTATTGTACGAGTGGAAAATCAAGTATCAAGACCTTTAAATCCTGTTACCCCGGAGTTGCAAGCCCTAAATTTGAATTTCCCTTTTTTTCATGAGATTCTGGTAGACCTATAGTTTTGTTTCAAGTTCATAGAAATTGTATTAAAGTTGATTTTTAAATACAGTTGTATTTTGAGTTGATCCTGTTTAGATTTAGCAATGCGAAATTACCGTCAGTTGCGAGTGCAAGCGCGAATGCGATAGCCAGCCGAAAGCTATTAAGACTGCGCCGAGCGTACGCCGGATGTACAGTGGCGCCCTCATTACTTTTATTGTGTTTTCTAATAAAATAAAGTATTTTCTTGAAATAGGACGGTATGTTTTTGTTCTACAAATGAAAACAACTAATAGAGTATATCACATAGTTTAATAACAATTCACCTTCGAGTGATCAACTTAACGAAAAAAAGTGGCCACCTTTTCCCGTTAACCTGACTACTCAAAGGGTAATTGTTATTAAAGTTTGTTACGTACCCCATAGATTGTGTTTTTACTTGCACTACAAAAACGCATAACTGCCTCAATAGTTACGTCTATATATAATATTATGGGTAATTAGGTGGTAAGATTATTTCCTAAACGTAAGCTATTAGTTAACTTATTAAATAGATTGTATTGGTTTTATTACGTTTGTAAGTCACAATAAGCGGATCATTATATGTGGAACGGAACAGACGGAACTAAAGTAAAGTGGGCACGCCGGATGTGCTCGGTCCGCGCGGGTCAGGCTGCCCATTAATGTCGAATGCACTACTGACGTTCGGTTTTTTGCCAACGCATCTACCGCATCTGATGTAATAAATAATTAAATTTAATTATACTATCGTAATGATATAACCAGGAGCCCGTTGTTTCCCATAATTGTTTATGGTCATAATTACTTTGTTGATACAGGTAATCATTGGTAGTTATAATTTTTATATCGCTGAAACTGCAATTTTTTCACAGTTCCTTTTATATCCTACGTATAGATAAGGGGAGTTTAGGTTAGGCTTGATTTATCAGTCCTGATAAGTAACAGTTTCTAAAAAAAAAAGTTGTTACTTGCGATAATTATGATGACCTAAACCACATTATGAATAAAAATAATTACCTATGGCACATAATATAGACCCCTTTAAACCGTAACGTCCCTACCTACAGAACTACATACCTACGTCTTTGTGTTTTAAACAAAGCATATTCAAGCGGAGCAAATGCGAGTGCACATTATTAGTATTATTACACATCATTTCAGATTCCGATGTGTTTACCTGCGTAACATAGGTGGCATGTCTGATCAAGCATACTAATTCATGTCGTGTGTAAATTATGTAAATGTAGCAAACATGAAAATAACAAGAGAATACTGTCGTGGAAATAACGTCTTGATAGGAAACAACTAACTGGTCCCATCTACTTAAAATATTGAAATTGAAATAAGAAGATCGATAGCATCTCGAGTAGCAGAAATATTTCAACAGATATTTCAAATGTGACAGTTCCTACACCAATGATCAGATTGTGATGGAACTTTGGTAGGGTGTTCCGAGGTCGCACCGCAAGAGTTCACAAAAAAATGTATGTCTACTTTTAGGGTTCCGTAGTCTAACTTCAAACCCTTCCAGTTTCGCCATGTCCGTCCGTCCGTCCGCAGCCTAGCTCAGGGGTGTTATTCTCTCAAAAACAACGGACGGGCGGACGAACGAGCGAAATCGCAGCGGCGAGTTTAGGTAGTCCCGTCATCGTCAGAGCGAACAGAACACATTTTAGCGCATGCATTTTTAATTAAGCAGCCTTCTACGTTCGATCCATCGGCAGAAACCGTGCTGCTATATTGAAAATGCACGCGCTAAAATATGTTTTGTTCGCACTGACGGGACTACTTAAACTCGCCGCTTGGACATTCACTCGTACGTCCGTCCGACTACCCAGACACTACCCAGAGACTCTTAGCACTAGAAAGCTGTAATTTGGCATGAATATACATATTAGTCACACCAAAAAAGTGGAAAAATAAAATTATGAAACAAAAAAAATTACCTTCCCTACACATTACGTGGGGATGTTATTTTCTACCCCATTGTGTGGGGAGTCGTTGAATAGGTCTTTCAAAAATATTGCGGGTTTGTGAAGACATCTTTTCGATTAAGGAATCCGTTTATGAAATATTAAGCTTTAAAGGGCTAATTTTTGTTACAGCCAAAACTAAATATCTTAAATGAAGGCTCATATAACGAATTTAAAAGGAAAACTATCACAACTAAGGAGACTTAATTAGTTCCTAGGATACAGGCGACTAAAGTGGTTATAACTCCTAACAATCATCTAAGACAGCACCAAATAACTTTAAATAAAAAATTAGTTCATACATGTGTTTGGAACCCTACACTGAGCATGGTCCGATATGCTCTTGCCCGGTTTTTTTACTTTACACGGCATTGCAAATTGCAACGCATTCCGGGTAACGCTAGTCTATAATACCTACTTAAATAAATATTTTTGGTGGGTGCCGTCTGTTTGGCATAATCGTTTTTGGCAAAATGTTGACATTGCCTAAAGCGCATTTGGTATATTCATAATTGGTCAATTATCCGAATAGTTAGGTCCAATTTTATACATATAGTAAGTATAGTACTGACAAGGCCGAATTACATAAAATGTTGTTTAGTATTATGTTGTGCTGTGATAATGATATACCTACCTAATTACTATTTAAAAAAAAAACAAAAGGCAGTGAGCGACGACCGAGCCAGATGGGCCAGGCAGAAACGACTCTGATAGGTTATGAAATGAAATGAAATTACTTTATTCGCTTTAGACATGGTACATCATAAGATAACATTAAATATTGTAGGAATCACATGTCGCACCTGATCGGTATGCAAAATCTTTAATCTTAATCTAAGTGTCACAATTAAATAAATGATAGGTATGTATAATAGAAATTAAATTGACAATGATAAAATTTACATTCATAATTTTAAATATTTTCACTTTTAAATATTTATAAGTAGTAGGTACATTATCCCAAGTCATTGAAAAATTCTTTAATAGAGTAATATGTTTTGTTATTTAGCCACTGGAATAACTTTACTTTAAATCTTTTCATTGGCAGTTCTTTTAAACCGTTTGGCAGTTTGTTGAAAATTCGTACTGCCATTGAATAGCAGTTTCTGCGGTACAAATCAGTTCTACTTTTAGGGCATATAAGCCTTGCTGGGTATCTGGTATTAAAGTGGCAAATTTCATTATTTGTTATAAATAAAGAATGGTGGGTTTTCACAAAGCATGACACTTCAAAAATATACATGCAGGGGACAGTCAAGATATGAAGCTTATTAAATAATGGTCTGCAAGATGTAACAGTTGTGACGTCACATATACCACGGATGCACTGTTTTTGCCCTATGAAAACTTTATTAATTTTGACCGAATTTCCCCACAATGGAATTCCATACCTCAGATAGAGATAGCTAACATACCCATGCCATGGTATGCTTTCAGTGCTGTCTTCTCACTCGTAATCTTAGTAAGACGCCAAAGTGCGTATGCAAAACGGTTTATTCTGTTACAAATACTTTGTGCATGCGGACTCCATGAGCAATTGCTATCTAAAGTTATACCCAGGAATTTAACTTCTTCTGACTCGGTTATTGTTTGGTTTTCATATATTACTTTTATGTTCTCTTTACTTTTATGTCTATTGGTAAATTGTATGAAAGTGGTTTTATTGAGGTTTACTCTTAAATTATTTTCTTTAAGCCAATTAATTATGTCATTCACGGTACTATTAATATCGTCTTGATAAGTTTCTTTTTTTTTACAATCTACTACAATTGAAATATCATCTGCAAATAGAGTACAATGGTGGCGAGTAACAAGAGGTAGGTCATTTATGTAAAGTAGGAATAATAATGGCCCTAAGATGCTACCCTGCGGAACGCCCACATTATTCGACGACGCGTTGGCCTAGTTGGTAGTGACCCTGCCTACGAAGCTAGCGGTCCTGGGTTCAAATCCCGGTAAGGGCAGATATTAGTGTGATGAGCGCGAATATTTGTTCCTGAGTCATGGATGTTTTCTATATATTTAAGTATATATTTCTCTATATAAGTATTTATATCGTTATCTAGTACCCATAATACAAGCCTTGAGCTTAGTTTGGGACTAGGTCAATTGGTGTGAGATTGTCCCCTGATATTTATTTATTTATTTATTTATTGGGTTTTGTGTTAGACTGATAAGTTGATTCTGCTCCATATCTATCGGTAAAATTGATTTCTACTAGTTGGTGCCTCCCGCTTAGGTAGCTTCTGAGCCAGTTTATTGCATTTCCTCGAATGCCATATATTTCACATTTTTGCAATAAGAGGTCATGGCAGACAAAGTCAAATGCTTTGCTCATGTCAAAACATACTGCACAAGTTGCCATTTTATTATCCAGATTGGTAGTTATTTGTGTTACTAGATTAAAAGCTGCTAAAGTTGTAGATTTTTCTTTTTGAAAGCCATATTGATGAGTTGAAAGTATTTGAAATTTTGTAAGGTAGTCAGTGATTCTTTTATACATAACTTTCTCAAAGACTTTTGAAAGTACTGGAATGAGTGAGATGGGTCTATAGTTACCAACTAAGTTTTTATCTCCTTTTTTATAAATAGGCTTTATAACTGATAATTTTAGTCGCTCCGGAAATGATCCCTCGGCAAAAGATAGGTTAATTAGATAGTTAAGAATAGGAGCTAAGGCATCTGCCGTTGTTTTGAGGATATTTGTACTTATACCGTCAAAACCTATTGATAGTGTGTTATTTAACGACATTATAACTTTGTAAATTTCTAGCACGTCAGTTGGAAACAGGAACATGTTTGATATTTGATGATTTATTTTTTGTTTATATTTGTCATGTACATTAATACTGCTTTGGTTTGTTAATTCTATAAAATATTCATTAAAACTTTCTGCAATTTCCTTAGGATTGCTAATAATTTTATTTTTGTATGTTATTTTATCTATTTGTTTCATTTCACGTGTTTTGTTGTTTGTTTTACTTTTTATTAGGTTCCATGTAGCTCTACATATGTTCTTTGATGAGGTTAGGTTAGAAGGCTAACCTTCGACGTCAGGTTGTCATTTAAGCTTAAAAAATCTTGCTTGCTTGTTGCTTGTTTGCTTGTCCGAAGTAGTTAGTTACCTCAAAAAACAACAGGTTGGCATGCACTAATTTTCTATTTAAAGCTATTTAAAACTTTCTTGGACTATCCCATACGCATTCACTCCCAGGGGGCGTGGCCTAGGAACAAACTTGTATGACAGTGAACGCATATATGCGTCGATGGCAGTGAATGTGTTAAGGGTTTCGAATCGGTTTTTATAAGGATTTATTTAGAAAAGCCGTATCGCTTGAAAGCCGTTCGATTTGCTTTTTAATGTGCTATTTATAAGGGTTACCCTTACCAAATCCGTTTCGTGTACCTACGTCTTGCTCGATTGTAGCGCTATATTTTGAGAGTTACTAATTTAAAGGCTTTTATCGGTTGGTGGGTTTTCAGGAACCAACCAAATCTACTTAGTTGTGATAGTTTTCTATTTTAGGGTTTCGTAGTCAAACTACGAACGCTTATTATAGGGTCGAGGACTATCTAACAGATAAAAAATGCTTAGCCTACTAAACTAAACACCTAAATACCTTAATAATAACTTAGTCATAAAAAAATATGTAAACATTGTAGGTATATTGTTTAGGGGACACTGTTTCTGTGGGAGAATGTGTCGAAACTTTTTATGTAGTTGTCTTGCACAATCATAGTTAAGTATTAATATGTATTTTTTTTAATGACCATTACTTACATTCTTGTGAAAACTCTGAGTTTTGACACATTTTCCTGTTCAACTAAGCATGAATATATTAATTTCTTATTTTTCATCCTACTAATCCTACTATGCTACTATATCCTACTAATTTCTACAAATAGTATAAATGCGAAAGTTTGTGTGTTTGTGTGTGTGTGTTTGTTACTCCTTCACGCTGCAACGGTGGGACGGATTTGGATGAAATTTGGAATGGAGATAGCTTATACACTTAACTATAACTTTACCTATAACTTTAACTATATAACTTTAGTTAGTAACAAAAAAAGCTTCATACAAAATGTTTGAGGACATGTTATTTAGGCTCAGCTTCATTCACCCTACCAACCTGTATTTTTTTTTTGCAAATTGAAGTCGTAAATGAAATGTACAAACTTTATAGAACTGCTCATTTTTGGTAAATCTTGTGTCAATTGTTCATAAAAAATATTAATATCATATTTGAGAAATCTGTCATTATTTTCCACCTAATTTTCACGTTATGGGATCAAACATATCCAGAAACATTATTTTATAAACTACTAGCTGCCTGCCAGCCGCTTCGCCCCGCTGCAAATACCCAACCTTCCCGTTGGAATTTTTTTCTTACATATAAACCTTATCCTGACAATAACGAACGCAGCAAAAAAGAAATCAGCCAAGTTGGTTCAGTCGTTCTCGAGTTTTGCGCTTAGCAAAACATTTAGTGATTCATTTTTATTATATAGAAGATGTATTGTGGTAAACTATTAAACTGTAGCTAGGTGCCAATGTCTTCAAATTAAAAACAGGATTTTATTTAATCATTTCACCAAAGTGGTATAAGGTTTTATACCTAGATTTAATGCCAAATTTATATAGACTAATCTCGGATTGTTTTACCCCAAGTTTGGTGGAATGCGGCCTTAGTAATATTTTGTTCCAAGCTTTAGAACTTCATTGTGCTGAAATCAGTATTTATCTGCACACTACCATTGACAATGTCAGTTTATGTATAAATTAAAACAGGACAAGTGTGCTCAATCCTATTCATATCGCGGTTTGATAATATTTAAATTAATATCAACAAATGAATGGTATTCCAAATAGTCACACACAATATTCACAAATATTACCTAGTAATAATATAATTTTTATAATACTGACAGTGTACCAATACATCAATGTAAATAGCTGATGGAGACTAAAGCCGAGTATACACACTGCAGCATCACCTACCCAAGCGCGTTGGATGTTGGATGTAGCCGATTAAACCCGATTCAGCATCACCGACCCGAGAGTGATGGTATGTCGGATCTGATTTGTTCATTGTTCGGGAAGAGCACAAAGTGTGCCTAAAGAAGTTTCACTTAAAACAACTTACTACTATCTAAAACTAATAGTATAAAGGGGAAAGATTTGTGTTTTTGTGAGTGTGTATGTTTGTAATGAATAAACTAAAAAACAACTGTGCCGAAAAATTCTTTCACCGTTGGAAAGCTACATTCACCCTGAGTGACATAGGCTATGTTTTATTTTTATGCATGGACGGAGTCGCGCACAACAGCTAGTTATAAATAAAAAAGTTTGGAAAGATGGACGTTTGTTACTGAATCACACCAGAACAGCTGAATCCATCTGGATAAAATTTGGCTGAGGGATAATTTATAGTCTGGAATAGCGCATAGGCTACTTTTTACAACAAAAATTTGATATTTTCCAGGGCAATAGCGATAAATATATAATGTATAGGTTATTGTAATAAATGATTATCGTAATCGTAATGGCTGAATGGTTGCATCTATAACAAAAATGACTAACTTTGCCTGACAAGGATTAATATATTTGGATTTACCAGTTTTTAAACTTTGGTTGA
Source organism: Acleris laterana (assembly GCA_963966035.1). NCBI lineage: Eukaryota > Metazoa > Arthropoda > Insecta > Lepidoptera > Tortricidae > Acleris > Acleris laterana. The sequence goes on along the minus strand of OZ014438.1, from coordinate 68,398,448 downwards.
TACGTGAAAATTAAGCATAAAATAGACGCAAATTAAGACTTAGGTACTAATTTTAATTCTGAATATTCTGCTTGGGATAATGTGAAAGTGATACAGACCTACGTAAGTTACTCTTATTTGACTAAGATGACAAAAATCTACTATTGTCTGTGAAGATTTAATGGTGTTGAATGAAATAGTGTCCGGTAAGGATTGTCGAATTGAGAAATCATTTATTTTATCAAAAAATATAGCGTAAGGTGTAATTTGACATCACAAAAAAACAACTAACAGAATATTAAATGTACCCCAGTGTTATTTTATATAACTTAAAAAAGGATACTAACATGTTAAGCAAACGAATGGTAGTCAATAAAGTAAATTAAGTAAACAAGAGTAGTTTATAATTGCATTCCAATTTCAAAGAACGAACTAAGAGAAGTACAACCTGAATGTCACGCATAACTTACCTTGTCCGCATTTCTCAGTCTTTGGGGTGGAAGTCATTTCAGTTCACGTTTCAGTCCACTATGTCATGTTATCGCTTTATAAAAAAAATCTAAAGGGTGTTGAATATTATAATAAATCACAAGAATATCAATAAACTAGAGGGACCGACCGGCAGCCATGTTTAGGAAACAATTTGCATATTTTGTTAAATTCAGTTTCAGAGCTAGAGTCGCCATCTTTTGATTCTGTTGAAAAGCCTAAAACATACAAGTAGAGTAAATTCATGTTGGTAGGCAATAGATGGCGTGCTGAATACCAACAAAAGACAACATGTTTCTCAATAAGGCTAAATTCACAATGAGGCATAAAACGCAGTAAATTAGTGTGCCTAAGTACCAATTTCACCAAAAAATGTTAAATTAATTTAATCAATGTTAATCGACTGTTAGTTCATACATTTTGAGTGCTGTTAACACTCTAATCGCCTGTTAAATGGTTGGCCAAAAAAAAAATATATATATATTAAATGGTTGGTGAAATTCGACGTTAGATTTGACGTTTCTCCCCGTAGAACATTGTGTCAAAATCCGAAACCGTCGAAAATAGATTTTTATAGTAGGTCATCAAGGAGTATTTGAGAAGTATAACGCAAGGCTTCCCCGGTCGACGACATTTAATTTTACGTTTGAAGTGTGAGCAAGCTTCAACGTGTGTCATCGACGCGAGCCGAGCAAGTTAACGAACTTTAAGATCGCGATTTTATACACAGATTTTATAACTCGTCATACGTCTATCAGCCCTTTAGGAATTTGAACACAGATTATAGGATATGTCTGCCGACATTGGTGTACCTACTACCGACGTACACGGGTGAGAATCTGCCTCATTCACTCTCCGACATTAGTTTTTGACAGTTTACCTTGGTCCGTATAGCTGTTTGCATAAAGCATCCATTCAATTGAATGATAGGACAAATTGAAATGACTTTCATAACTCAAGTAACTTAGTTTATTTTTGTTTAAATGTTATTTAATTTAAGTATTCATTTATAAAAGCCTTTTGAATTTATAAATGTATTTCTTGGTTCTAATGATTGCATAAGTTACATGCCAGCTTTATTTTGTAAGTAAGTCAATTCATTCATTTCTTTCAATGGTTTTTCCGTTAGCTTCTTGTTTACGAAATTAGAAATTGATTTTTTCAATTCGATTTGATTATTTTAATGCCGTTTATAAATACAATGGTGTCAATGTTATAAATATAAATACCAAGTGCACCACAAGTGATAAAAATTAGAGCTAGAAAAAAGCAGCAAGAGAAATTTATAAATTAATGATGGTGTCAGCAAACCACGCGTTTCAGTGCAAAATTCCAAACAGTTATTTTTGCTCGTGTATGTAATAGGTAAGTGTATTCTTCTTCTTTGTTATACTTTATTTCAGTGATTTACCACTCTTTTAACTTGTAGAACGCATGAACAGTCTTATGCATACCTTATGTAGGTACTAGGTACCTATTTACTGAACGCAATTTTGTAGTAGCAAATGTTACTGTGAAACGTGAGGTCTAAAATGAATAAAATTGCATTGTTTTCACATTCTTTAATTAATTTTAGTAAGTGTTCGAAATTACCACCCTTTCTTTTCAATACAATATTCAACACGTTTAGGTAACTATCTTGATATTGCATTTTGTTTCATTGAAGAATATGAAAACAATGCATTTTATTCATTTGAGACATCATGTTTCGTAGTAACATTTACTGCTTAAGACCTACACAATCAATATCTAAATGGAAAAAGTGTTAGTTTTTTTTCTCAAAACATCCGGGTTCGCTTCCCGAGCTGCCTACTGTTTTTTTCAAGTGTATAACTATGAATGCAGTTTTTCTTGTTATTAAAATCGATGACATGGTTTCTAAGAACAGACCTTCATGTCTTATAGTTTCACACTTTCGCATACTGACCAATCTAAATGAGCCACCCTGTTTTTTTAACTGATGTCAGTGTGGGTCCCGTAGCAAATTCTATCATGAGGCCTTTCTTAGGTTTGGTTTGGTTTAGTTCCTTAGTTAACATATTTTATTTTGAATTTTTTAGGTACTTTATTTTGAGTTGGAAACCATACTGCTGTCATCAACAATGATCAAAGCCCAGCTGAAACTGGGGCACCGGGGATCTGGTTTATGTGGAATGACAACATCATCATATTGTGGTCCCTGCGCTTGTGTGTGCTGCAATTTTTCCTAGGTAATACAATGACTAGTATTTTAAAATGTATAGTAGTAACTTTTTTATAACTGATAACTGTTCCTGCACCTCCATCTATGCAGAATAATAAAACGTAACCTATGTTACTCAGGGTAATGTAGCTTTATAATGGCAAAAGAATTTATGAAATTGATCCAGCAGTTTTTAAATTTATTAATTAATAACCAGGGATCGAAAATTCGTATAGATATTTACCTAAAGTTGGCAATGGTTAAGCAAATATGGCCGACGCCATTCTTAAAAATATTATTTTAATCATATAATTTCCAGGATCCGACAAAACTTTTATATTCATTATTTTACTATTAGTATAAAACTTAATGTTAGTGTTCTCCTCAAACTTCTTTAGCTCAATGATTTACGGGTATATAAAATTTTTTAGTAAAAATAAAACTTTAAGTACTCACGTGAGTACTTAAATGTGTATTTATGCTGGCATAATTTATTTATTTAGAAATCCCGAGAATGTTATTACCAAATTAAAATTGAGTCGCTGCCATACAACTGAACAACAACGCCGCCGTCAAAGTTTAGATCAATATCTATCTGAATTTCTGATCCCTGTTAATATTAGTGTAGATGTTAATTTTATCCAGAAATGGTGACGATTGGTAAAGAGATAGTACCCAGAGTGGGACATAGGATACTAAACTATGCCAGTAAGGTCCAGTAGCAAATTCAATCAGGAGGCCCTTAGTATGTTTCAGTTTCTTAGCTAATTTATTGATTTAAATTTTTTAGGTACTTATATTTTAATCTGGAAACCTTGCTGCTGCCATCTTCAATGATCAAAGACTAGCTGAAACTGGGATGAACGTTCCATGTATCATGAAAAGATCCGTGACATTTGGTTTCTGCCTACATACTAGCATGCAATGCTACTGCTAATTTAGGTAAGACAATGACTGGGTTTTACCTAACTGCCCGATGGAGGTTTATGTTTAACGAGCATACATATTAAGAGAGAGAGAGAGTATGTGTGGCTATTTCTGTGCCCTTGCACGGATTTTAACATATGATATATGTATACGATATATTTCAATTAGCTTGTGTGTTTTTTATTGTACGTTTTAAATGTAAGGTAATAATAAACCCATTCCTAACATACTTTTTAAGGGACCGTAGCAATATTTCTAAAATCAGAGTTATCCTTATGTACTTACTTTATGTCATCCTAATGTACTTTTAATCAAATGATGTTCGAAAATCATTATTCTTTCTTATAAAATGCCTAATATAATAACAATACTTTGAAACTCAATATTTCTAGTGCTCGAAATCCCTACGTACAAAAAGCCTAAGGTTTTTTTTTTCCAAAATTCATATATTTCATGCTCAAAACACCTATTTTTATCTTGATCTATATTGTATGTTGATCTGTCTGGGTCAAATCTTGCAAGACGATTTTCATCCACTTTTAGTCGTCGGATTGGCTTGAAATTTTTGTATGATTATGAAGACCCGACGACACTACAGCATTAAAGTACCGTCAAAAAAAAGCCGTATTCAAATGATTAAAAAAAATAATTATATATTTAATGTTTATAACACCTATTTTTACAACGTTTTATTTAACCTGCAATGTGTGTATGTATGTTGATCTGTCTGGGTCAAATCTTGTAAGACGATTTTCACCCACTTTTAGTGGTCGGATTGTCTTGAAACTTTTGTATGAGTATGAAGACCCGCCGACAATACAATATTATAGTACCGTTAAAAAAAGGCTGTATTCAAATGAATTATATATTTAATGTAGGTACATATATAAGAACAGGTTAAAAAAAAACATTGTTGATTCAAGTAGGTACAACAGCGAACTTATTCCTATAAGAGATCTGTTACATATAGCTGCATATGATGATGATGATGATGATACCTCCTAATATTGGTTTGTTTGTTTGTTATGCTTTCTCAGTATTTCCTCTATACCAAAAATTAATTCAAATTAATACAATACTCCTCTATGCTAGTAATTACACGGTTGTACCGACTACCCCACACGGGAACCCAACAATGCGAACATTGCTGCCTGGAGGTAGGTTAAATAAAATAATAAATAGCAGGGGACAATGTCACACCAATTGACCTAGTCCCAAACTAAGCACTAGGCTTATTTTACTATGGGTACTAGACAACGATATAAATACTTATATAGAGAAACATATACTATTTAAATACGTAGAAACCATCCATGACCCGGGAACCAATATTCGCGCTCATCACACTTAACGGGATTCGAACCCATGACCGCCAGATTCGTAGGCAGGGTCACTACCTACTAGGCCAGCGCGTCGTCAAAAGGCTAAAGATAGTGCTAGTGATCCGCAAGGACAGGACCCTTAACTTTCAAGGTTTTAAGCATTGATTTAGTATATACAAGATACACAATCCCGCACAAAACTTTATTATAAACTGTCCCAAATGACATTGATAGCTGCATTCAGATACATGCTAACATCGCTATTTTTTACCTTAAACATTCATGCAAAAAAAACCTCAATATACTAGCAGTCCAGTGTCAAATTTGCAAACTAATGTTTTAAAATATTTAAAACTCTTTAGTGAAATCGCCATTATCATACTATTTATGACAAAAGTGGACATCGAATGAATGGAGATGAATTTCTCTATTTATATTGTATTAGTTTTAACAAAATTACAAATTACACAAAAAAACTTTTGACATGTTTTATAAATGCTGTCATTGTATTACACAACTTAAGCTATATATACAGGGTTATTGGTAATTCGACGTATTCCCGTTAGGAGGTGATAGGGGTGACTATTTGCGGTAATTTTAACCCCCATATGCATTATGCAAAAGTGAACCATTTTTGAGTTATCATGTTTTTTAGCTTTTTTCAAAATAAGTCAAAAATGCAGCATCAAAAATTAATTAAAAAAAAAGTATCCATTTAAATCTATTTTTTTCTTCTTATTTATAAAAACGATAAAACTCTGGTTATTTATCAATATTAAAACAACAATTATCGGTCCAAATTTAAAAATGCGAGACTAAAAACGATATTATTTCTAGATTTTTTAGATATCTTTTTCCACTAAAATGCCTTAAAAACAAAAAAATTGTTATGAAACTTGGCTTGCAGATTAATTTAAAAACATAACCGTTTTCTTAGCTCTCCAAAAATGCATAACAACTAGGAACTTATTTCAAAGAAACTGAAAGAAAAATGATCACAAAAGAAGCAGGCGGAAATTTGGATTCGAACTAAACACAAGGTAGTTCTTTAAAAAATCCCATAAAATTAATTAAAAACAATACCCAATGTCAATAAAACATAAAAACTATTTTAAAACAAAATTTAAAACCAGTAACAGTTTAATAGTAATAACAATTAACAATTAATAATAGTAACAATTAACACATTTTTTAATTTAAAGTTCTTGCTCGAAGTGACTTCCCCTATTGCGTACGCAAAGTCGCATTCTTTTTCTTAGTTGTGACTTAACTACCGAAGTAGTCAAATTATTACGCATTGCATTTGCTGCATTTATAATTCTCGTCTTGAGTTCTTCCGCGGATGACACAGGCGAGAGGTCGTAAACTATGGATTTCATGTGACCCCAGACATAGAAATCAACCGGCGTTAAATCCGGACTTCTCGCGGGCCACGGAATGGGTCCTCCTCGCCCTATCCAACGATTAGGAAAATGGCTATCGAGCCATCGCCTAACATTGACACCAAAATGTGCAGGACATCCGTCTTGCTGGTATATCATGTTTTGCCTTGTAGCCAAAGGCTTTTGCAACGGTAACAGTGAAGCTGCTCGTCATGATTATTCGCGTCGGTTTCCCAATCGCCGGTTACCCCATGTATCCGTTTTTAATGGAGTGTATAGGCGAATCCGAGAAACTGGTTGTGTTCAGAGAAGACAAATTAATGCCGGAAGACCCCCAGTCCATGTTGTTAATTGCGAAGAGGATATTCTGCAAGAATTTATCGATGAACCAACAATTTCGACAAACACCGTCGCCACACGACTCTCTGTAACACAATGGAAAGCGTGGTCTACAGTGCATAATGCAGGATTGGATAGGGCGAGGAGGACCCATTCCGTGGCCCGCGAGAAGTCCGGATTTAACGCCGGTTGATTTCTATGTCTGGGGTCACATGAAATCCATAGTTTACGACCTCTCGCCTGTGTCATTCGCGGAAGAACTCAAGACGAGAATTATAAATGCAGCAAATGCAATGCGTAATAATTTGACTACTTCGGTAGTTAAGTCACAACTAAGAAAAAGAATGCGACTTTGCGTACGCAATAGGGGAAGTCACTTCGAGCAAGAACTTTAAATTAAAAAATGTGTTAATTGTTACTATTATTAATTGTTAATTGTTATTACTATTAAACTGTTACTGGTTTTAAATTTTGTTTTAAAATAGTTTTTTTGTTTTATTGACATTGGGTATTGTTTTTAATTAATTTTATGGGATTTTTTAAAGAACTACCTTGTGTTTAGTTCGAATCCAAATTTCCGCCTGCTTCTTTTGTGATCATTTTTTTTCAGTTTCTTTGAAATAAGTTCCTAGTTGTTATGCATTTTTGGAGAGCTAAGAAAACGGTTATGTTTTTAAATTAATCTGCAAGCCAAGTTTCATAACATTTTTTTTGTTTTTAAGGCATTTTAGTGGAAAAAGATATCTAAAAAATCTAGAAATAATATCGTTTTTAGTCTCGCATTTTTAAATTTGGACCGATAATTGTTGTTTTAATATTGATAAATAACCAGAGTTTTATTGTTTTTATAAATAAGAAGAAAAAAATAGATTTAAATTGATACTTTTTTTTAAATTAATTTTTGATGCTGCATTTTTGACTTATTTTGAAAAAAGCTAAAAAACATGATAACTCAAAAATGGTTCACTTTTGCATAATGCATATGGGGGTTAAAATTACCGCAAATAGTCACCCCTATCACCTCCTAACGGGAATACGTCGAATTACCAATAACCCTGTATATACAATCATAATAATGAATAAATTAATGTAAAGCAAGGTTTAAAAACCCGTCCCGTCGATGTCTATGTTTTCGCGTTTATTTAAAATTGACATGAGATTCTTTAAACTGGAACATTTTTTTTTAATCTCTTGTTTTGTTTTATTAAATTGTTGATTGTTTTATTTTTATCTTTAATCACTTTACGGCAAAAGCGGACTTCATTCTTCAGAATTGTTTTACTAGGGCTGTCTAAAACGGAACCGATACTCAACGATGTTGATGGTGTTGGGCACTTTATTGGAAATGGTGGGATACTTGTTTCCCTTGATCCGGAGGCAATAGAAGCAGTCTATGAAAGAAAAAATATTATTCTTGATAAAAAAATATAGCTCTGGGACCTTCTACGTTTATAGGAATATTTATTTTTATACGTACTTGTGAAATTTGGGTGTCATTTATAGTTTCACTATTTGATGTTTGAACCTCATGCACCTGCGACATCTATTAAGCAAAGATGAGAAAAAAAGTTAAACGACGGATCAACTTAGCAATTCATCTCTAAAATATCTCTCTTATTGTCGTTAGATTTCGCCCTTTTCTTTACATAACAAACAGAAAGAGCTCACTTTAACTGACAGATACTTTTATCCGATGATTGTAAAATCAAGCTTTAATGGTCGTTTGTATTTTTTGAGATTAATACAAAGTCACACAATAGTTGTCATAACTATTGTGTGACATTTAAGTAGGTAGGTACTTACATTCAAGACAGGTATTGCAGATTTAGTCAGTCTACTAAAGCCTTTATTTGTGGTATATACGTCTGTGGTACGAAAATGGGTCAAGCACACAACAGACGACTTATTTGCCTTGAATAGTTGATCACCCCTATCTCGTGCTAATATTGCGACCCATTTTGCACGTCGTAGAGGATTTCGTGGAAAGCTTAAATTTAAAAATAAAAAATATTAAAATTTAAAAAAGTAATAGCTACTCCATAATAATTTTGTTCCTTGGTAAGTCATAATTTGTGTGCACAAAATAAATTCCTAAAAATCATGAAAACATTATAATTTTAGCTAGAAACGTTTATAAATAAATAGAACTTACGTAAAATAAGACATTCCATCCTTTTTATTTGTTTTTTTGTTATTATTTTTGCAGTTTTTCACCACACATTTTGACATGATTGACAACTGCCACTGTCTGTGGTCGGAACAAGACTAATATCAAAACTACTGCCCAAGTCGATTTGGCAGTAGTTTTGACTTGCCATTTTTTCGTGCCGATTGTGTATCTAGTATTATACTAAATCAATGGTTTTAAGAACTATAATAGAACGTATTAAGTTTTATTAAAAGTTACTTTGAAAATAAGTAACTTATTTTTTAAATATACTATATCACTATCACTACATAGTATAAAACAAAGTCGCTTTCCGCTGTCTGTCCCTATGTATGCTTAGATCTTTAAAACTACGCAACGGATTTTGATGCGGTTTTTTTTAATAGATAGAGGGATTCAAGAGGAAGGTTTATAAGTATAATATTTTTTTATTTTTTTTTAGGCCCTGTGGTTGCCGGCAGAATAGAATCGAAGTCGTAAGAGACGACTAAGGGATTAAAGGCTTGTAGTATTTTTAGGCGATGGGCTTGCAACCTGTCACTAATATACACATGATATACATCTTAGCCTGTTTGTGCAAAATGTGGTTACAGAATTAACAACTGGCTGTTAAAGTTGTTGGTAATTCTGTAGCTCTGCCTACCCCACTCTGGGATGAAGGCGTGACGGTATGTATGTATGTATTTTTTTATTTTATGTACTGGTGTTACAGAAAAATGAACTTATAAACCGAAGCGAAGCGAGGGCGGGTCGCTAGTATAATATACAACAAAGACGGGTTAGTTACACCATTCATAACTCAAGAATGGCTGGACCGATTTTTATGATCTTTGATTTGTATGATAGTTGTGAGTCCGCGTTGAACCATGAAGACACGATTTAATACCTTAACTTCCTTCACCTTAAGAGCATCGAGTAATGCACCTAAGTTAGAAAAACTCGTTGGCACATGGTGATCGCGGGGGTTCGAACTCGGTACCTTACGATCACGAGTCGACCCCCTAAGCCACTAGGCCACCGACGCTCTAAACGTATAGGTAGATGAAGAAAGGTGTTCCTACTTCTTGAGCAATCTGGTAAAAAGAGAGGTTCTGTGTTTCATATGTAGGTATGCATGTATGTTTGTTTCTTAGTTATTGGCGCCAACTACTCAACTCTTTATGCCATACATACATTTGAAATACACGTGTCACCATTCACTTCAATATTTTTCAGCTGTGGAAACTTTTCAAAAAGTGTTGTCAAGTGTGGCATAGTCATACTGGCATCTAGACAAGTTGTAACGCTAAGTTCTGAAGGTTCAAAACAATTATGCATTAAATAGTGTAGTTAATAAATAAATCTTACACACTCAGCTGTCCATATTTGCAGGTTTACTGTGAATAGCATCGTACAATATAAGTACTTAGTAGGTAGTAAAAACTCATGTGTACATGTCATGTCCACTGCTGCGGTTTGAATGTACCTTTCCATCACAAGCGAGTCAGCACCCTAGTAACCGATTAGACCACCGACGCTCCTTAGGGTTACTCTTTAACCTACTACCTGTTACATATGACTTACCTAGCCTTTTAAACAATTAATTAAGAGGAAAAAAGTAAAAAATTCTTATGGGCGGTTTTACTAATGTGCGACCGGTTCATTTTAATCGTTCATGGAACGAAACTGGCAAATGATTTTAGGTCGAAATGGGTGAAAGTCAGTTGAATTCTGCTGTCAGGTGTGGCAAGCTGGTTCGGGCATCGTCATGTATAGTTTCATTTATTTTTCACAGATAGAGAAGACGAAGGTTGTTAACTACACCCAACCGATGAGTAAATGAGTATGTGCAACTATGAAACTCATAGCGGGACTAAGTAAGTAGTACTTGAAATCATATTATTAGCTGATATGATACTTCCTTTCTCCTCGAGCTTTCTTCTCTCCCATAATTTTATTTCGTCATAATGTCATTCTGAAAGAGAAGTATAATAGGTTTGACTACTATGTGTGTATGTGTCTGTCTGTCTGTCTGTCTGTCTGTCTGTCTGTCTGTCTGTCTGTCTGTCACCTGACACCGTAGACCCTAAACAGGTGAACCGATTTGGATGTGGTTTATGGGGTTCCGTAGGTACCTCAAAAAAAAAACGGAACCCTTATAGGATCACTGTTCATCCGTCCGTCTGTCTTTCAGGACCCTTTATCTCGGGAACGCATGAAGATATCGAGTTGAAATTAAAACCATATACTCAAGTCTGCTTATTTTTTGGGATTCCATACCCCAAGATCAACGGAGCCCTGTTACAAGCGTAGGCTGACACTTTTAAATCGCAATGTGTTAGAATAACATTGTTAACCTGCCTGTTGCACAAAAAAATGCGAATTTAATCTTTGTACTGAAATTTTGCAAGATTTAGTATACTGAAAAACGATATGTATTATTCTGTGTTTAAAGGGGTTCCAGTGACTGCGAGCATCCACAATGAAATCACCAGGCCCAGCAATGAAACCAATTTTGATCTTCGACTGTAAATAATATGAATGGTATCTATCTTTCATTTTTACTATTTTTGATAAGTTTTTATAGTGAAACCTATTATTACGTTACAAATATGTTTTTGTAAGAGATTTTGAGCTTGTCAAGTCGAAAATATATTTTAAAATATTAAGATACAAAGGTCGCATTGTATTAGAATAACATTTTCTTACTTGTCGGTTGCACAAGTTGCACAGAATAGTTAAAGTATGACACCAAATGGGAATAATGTATGAAAAATTCAATGTATGCTATTAAAATTTGCAATAATTAGTATACTGAAATACTATGTAAATTCAAATTCAAATGATTTTTTAATATTATTCTTTGTTTAAAGGGGTTCCAATGACTGCGAGCATCCACAATGAAATCACTAGGCCCAGCAATAAATACCGTTTTGATCTTCGACTACAAATAACATTAATGGTATCTATTTTTCATTTATTTTGGTAAATTTGTATAGTGAAACCTAATATTACGTTACAACGATGTTTTTGTAAGAGATTTTGAGGGTGTCACGTTGAAAATATGTTTAAAAATATCAAGATACAAAGGCCACAATTTAGTAATTCTATGTAAAACTATCTCTTTCATTCGTCGACCTAACGTGTCGCTCAAATTAATCAATTGGCCTTCGCTTTCGATTTGACGAAATAACGTGATGTTTGTTTATACGTCTAAGTCAACATTTTGTTTTTTTCCAGAATCAATGGATGCGTCTCCACGAGTGGCCAGCCCATCACGCTAAATTTTCTACATTAGTTTTAATTTATGTTTAAAATCACGTCACGGGTTCATTATGATTTTCAACATTTCTAATTTTTTTTTCTCTCTTCGGTAGAAAACGCTATGAGCCCATGACAAGTTTTATATTTGAGGGGTATAAGATCAAAGTCAGCTTAATCTACATATTAAGTTAAGCTTTGATTATATACCGCAAATGATTTAATTTCATTTTATGAAAAGTACGATTAAAGTGGTGAAATAGTTTGTTAGGAATTTTCCCACTGGCCACCGCTATCATAATAATTATTAGATAATTTCACTGCATATAATGCCCTTCACTGGTTCACCACTTTAAAACCACTTAACGATTTTAGTGTCACTATTACCGAGGCCCGTTTTACGAAATCAGGATTTATTGTACTGGGTAAAACGGTATCGCCCTTGACATCTTATGGGTATTGTTTTTAACTTAGCCGCCATGGCTGTCATGTAAATAAGAGCTATCAAACCGTGGAGAATACGGAAAAACGTCAAGAACAATATGATTTTACCGTGTAGAATATAGGCCCTGGGCCTTTATTGAACTCGAAACAATATTGCTTTTGACGTGTTGTATTAACGTTACTAGTCTGAGAGTAATGGTGGCCGAGTTAAAAACTACCATAATGACATGTATTAAAAGCATTATGGTTTTAGCGTGTTGTATAGAACCCATTGTAACCATTGTAATTAGTGGAATTCTCTTTTTAATGCATATTGTTAAAGTCGCTCAGCGAGCTATGGAGAGGGCTATGTTGGGAGTTTCTCTGAAGGATCGGATTCGTAATGAGGTGATCCGACAGAGAACTAAGGTTATCTACCTAGTCCATCGAATTAGCAGCTTGAAGTGGCAGTGGATGTGCCGCAGAACCGATAATCGCTGGAGTTATCGTATTCTTGAGTGGAGACCGCGAATCGGCAAACGTAGTGTAGGACGTAGTGTAGTGGAGTGACTATCTTCGCAAGGTGGCTGGCAAGAGCTGGATGAGAGTGGCCACGAATCGTGCTCGTTGGCGTGCAATGGGAGAGGCCTATGTCCAGCAGTGGACTAATATAGGCTGATGATGATGATGATGATGATGACGATGATGTTGAAAAGAGATTTCCGCTTGTAATACAAGTTACAAGGTTTCGCGAAACGGGTCCAAGGTTTTATTATTTTCTAGATGTGTAAATTAACAATTTAACTAAAAGCTTTGATAGGATTATGGAATAAGTTTGAATGTATCTCTAGCAATATAATGTTTTTGCATTGAATTGCATAAACAATATAAGAACGATGATATTTTCATGCATTGCATTGTATAAATAAAAAGCTTTGATAGGATTATGGAATAAGTTTCAATGTATCTAGCAATATAATGTTTTTGCATTGAATTGTATAACCAATATAAGAACGATGATATTTGCATGCATTGCATTGTATAAATAAAAAGCTTTGATAGGATTATGGAATAAGTTTGAATGTATCTCTAGCAATATAATGGTTTTGCATTGAATTGTATAAACAATATAAGAACGATGATATTTTCATGCATTACATTGTATAAATAAAAAGCTTTGATAGGATTATGGAATAAGTTTGAATGTATCTCTAGCAATATAATGGTTTTGCATTGAATTGTATAAACAATATAAGAACGATGATATTTTCATGCATTGCATTGTATAAATAAAAATCTTTGATAGGATTATGGAATAAGTCTGAATGTATCTCTAGCAACATAATGGTTTTGCATTGAATTGTATAAAAAATATAAGAACGATGATATTTTCATGCATTGCATATAAATGAATATTTATGTAAAAAGTAAATTGAATATGAATATTGAACAGCCACAGAACATTTTAATAACGACTACTAAATAGCTCTTCACTTATTAACCTGTTCTGTTTTTTTGATCTTCTTATGAAGAGGTAGAAAATTGCTATTGGATAATTCCACACTAGGCTTTATTTTATTTTGTAAAACTAGGTTACGAGACTATATTCTTGTGGACAAATTTATGTAAGCTCACAGCACCATACTCAGATATTTATCATTTAATACATTGCTGTGCTTTCGTGTTATTAAAACTTAGGTTAGATTAAATGTATATTTTACCTTAAAGGCGCTTCTTCTCAACAGTGGTCTCCTCTTGCGAAGCGCTGGTAAATTCCTTGCACAATAAAGATATTACATTTCATAAAGTCTATAATTTCTATTGTAACGTGTTGTGTTATGTTGTTTTATAGAGCTTGTTTCACTATAAGTCTTGTTTTAAAAAAATGCTTAGCGTATTAATATTCCGTCCTTGTATTCATATTTTATTTATAGAAGACTGAAACATGCTTTATCTTTAGCATATTGCTTGCGTAATTTAAAGTTTGTTTTCGAATTGATCGAAGTTAACTATTTTGTGCTCATCGATGAACTGTGTACATACAATTAATCGATGAGTGCGAAAAAGTTAACTTCGTTCAATTCGAGAATGAACTTCATTATGAACACTGGCTGTCAAAATTTAAATTCCCCGCCATTCCGCCATTTTTATTTGAATTTTATTGCCCACTAGCACTACCGGTTCCGTAGTCTGTTGCGTACCTGAACTACCACTAATGAACTGTCAGTTCTATGGTTGATTCCTATCTGTCTTTAGACATATCCTATAATCTGTGCCGACGTAGTATCTCTAAGTAGGTAGTCTGTGGTGGCGCCATATTGCCATTTTGCAAAACAGTTGAACCAATATTTTTAATGATCTCTTCTTAATTATTATTTATTTAAAAGCTACTGCTAAGGTAATGAATTATTTATCTTTCGTATTTTGATGCATTTAAATTGTTCTTGAAACAGTTTTGGACTAGTAAATAAAAGAATTGAGATGTCAGTTGATCACCAAATACCGTCAGTGACGTTGTTCATGGGCGTAACTGTTTAATTAGGAACTCGGTTAATAGGTATTTAACTAAGATAGAAAAGGAATTTTCCTTGCACAATAAAGATATTACATTTCATAAAGTCTATAATTTCTATTGTAACGTGTTGTGTTATGTTGTTTTATAGAGCTTGTTTCACTATAAGTCTTGTTTTAAAAAAATGCTTAGCGTATTAATATTCCGTCCTTGTATTCATATTTTATTTATAGAAGACTGAAACATGCTTTATCTTTAGCATATTGCTTGCGTAATTTAAAGTTTGTTTTCGAATTGATCGAAGTTAACTATTTTGTGCTCATCGATGAACTGTGTACATACAATTAATCGATGAGTGCGAAAAAGTTAACTTCGTTCAATTCGAGAATGAACTTCGTTATGAACACTGGCTGTCAAAATTTAAATTCCCCGCCATTCCGCCATTTTTATTTGAATTTTATTGCCCACTAGCACTACCGGTTCCGTAGTCTGTTGCGTACCTGAACTACCACTAATGAACTGTCAGTTCTATGGTTGATTCCTATCTGTCTTTAGACATATCCTATAATCTGTGCCGACGTAGTATCTCTAAGTAGGTAGTCTGTGGTGGCGCCATATTGCCATTTTGCAAAACAGTTGAACCAATATTTTTAATGATCTCTTCTTAATTATTATTTATTTAAAAGCTACTGCTAAGGTAATGAATTATTTATCTTTCGTATTTTGATGCATTTAAATTGTTCTTGAAACAGTTTTGGACTAGTAAATAAAAGAATTGAGATGTCAGTTGATCACCAAATACCGTCAGTGACGTTGTTCATGGGCGTAACTGTTTAATTAGGAACTCGGTTAATAGGTATTTAACTAAGATAATTTTATTGCAAGAATTATAATAACAATCCGTACATTGACATGATACGTCATGAGTCATGAATAATGAGAAAACCATAGAGGTTAACTAAACATCCTCTCTTTGGATAAAATAAAAATATAAAAGAAATGAAGTGAAGCGCTAAATATCGAGTCTCTGTGGAGGCCGGACGCATCGACCGAACCGCGACCTGTAAGACTCTGGCACCGCTGGTTGGTCTTCGTCTTCACACCCTTCACAATCATGGAATAAGGGCGACGAATCTCTAGCCTCTTCGAGCGTCTCTCCTTCTTGGCAGTCGTATTCTATTATTGATGAATCATGACTATCATGAGATCCTGTCTGCTGATCTGCCTCCCCGGCGGGAATCAAATGTCGTCTGTTCCGGCGTGTGAGGTTTCCTTTATCCGTCTTTAAATTGTAGCTCCTAGGTTCATTCCTTTTGCCTAATATTGTTGCATAAGAGCTTGAAATCGTATCCCATACTTTGACGCCAGGAGGCAAATCAGATAAACACTTGACTTTGTGTCCTTTGTCATAATTTAATTTCATTCTGCTTTTAATTATCTGTTCCTTTTCATCAATGATTTTTAAATCTGGACAATTTGGAATAAGACGATCGGATGTCGTGGGGATATTTGTGCGAATCCTGCGACCAAATAGCAATTGTGCAGGGCTATATCCATTTTCACCCGGAGCACTTCTATAGGCCATCAGTCCTAAAATTGGCTCTTCACATTTCAGGACTATATTTTTTAAAATCTTTACACCAGCTTCTGCCATTCCATTACTCCATGGTGCATGAGGACTGCTAGTGTTAAGCGTGAAACCCCAATCTTTCGCAAATGTGTTGAACTCTGCCGAATTAAACTGTGGTCCATTGTCAGTTCGCACTATCCTCGGGACTCCATATCTGGCAAATATGACCTTCAGATGCGAAATGACAGCTGATGAAGTTGTTGTAGTTAAAGTGACTAGCTCAGGAAATCTAGAGTAATAATCAATTACTGCTAAGTAATCCTTTTGTTTTGCAGTAAATAAATCAATCGCTACCATTTCCCAAGGATATTTCGCAATATCTGATGTTATAAGAGGTTCAACAGGATTTCTCCTGTGCTCAATACACTGCGGGCACTGTTGAACCATTGTTCTTATAGTACTGGATAACCCGGGCCACCATACTGATTCACGAGCACGTCGGCGACATTTCTCTACTCCCAGGTGGCCCTGGTGCAATCGCTGCAGAAAATCTTTTTGCAATTTGTTCGGATCAAATAATCTGTGACCTCTCATGATAAGATTATCCTGTAACCCCAACTCACCTCTATACGGGTAAAATGGCTGCAAGTCACTGTCAAGTGTTCTCTTATCTGGCCAGCCGTATGTTATGTATTCCTTTATAATATAGCAGACATCATCTACTTCCTGACCTCTGCGAACTTCCTCAAGCAGGCAATCTGACATTGGGAGCGATTTAATTTGAGTTTGAATCGCTAGCATGTCTTCCACTTCTTCAGTTTCATCGGCCATCGACTGGGGAAAAGGTAATGGTGCCCGAGAAAGTAGGTCGGCGGAGTGTAAATACTTGCCCGGAACGTGGATAATTTTATATGTGAAACGGGCTAAACGAACACGAAGTCTCTGCATACGTGCATTCAGCTCGGCAATGGGCTTGTCGCCAAGAATCTTGACCAAAGGTTGATGATCCGTCCGCAGTTCAAACCCGGGTAGACCTATAAGATACATCGAGAACTTCTTACAAGCCCACGTCAATGCTAGAGCTTCTTTATCCAACTGAGCATAATTCTTTTCAGCTGGAGTCAGGGCGCGAGATGCAAAACTTATGGGTTTCCAAATTCCCTGTCCAGATTCATATTGTTCTATAAGCCCACCTAAACCGTAGGAGCTTGAATCTGCCGATACCCTTATCTTCTTTTTCGGGTCAAATAAAGCTAAAGATGTGGGCTTCGTCAAATTTTATTTTATGAGGTTCAGAGAGTCTTCACACTCTTTCGTCCATATGATACCTTGCTCATTCTTCAACCGATCTTTAACCTTTAGTAGGTCACGTAATGGTTTGGTGATAGTTGCCAAATTTGGAAGGAATTTGAGATGGTAATGAATCATCCCCAAAAGACTACGTACAGTAGTAACATCCTTTGGATTTGGCATATTGAGAATAGCATCAACTTTATCGGGGCAAGGCTTTATCCCATTCCTTGTAATCAGATGTCCTAAGAATGTACATTCTTGTACTCGAAATTGGCATTTATTTTTATTAAGTGTTATTCCCTCATCGGACATCCGTCTAAGAACTTGTTTCAATCTTGTGTCGTGTTCTTTTAAGGATCTACCAGTTATCAAAATGTCATCTTGACAACAAATTACTCCTTCAATGCCTTCAATCATGTTCTGCATTTTCTTTTGAAAAACTTCACTGGCACACGCTATTCCCATGGGCATTCTGTTAAATGCGAACCGACCGAACGGTGTCAAAAATGTAGTAAGGAGTCTAGATTTCATTTCCAAGGGTAATTGAAAGTAGCCCTTGTTAGCGTCTAGTTTGGAATAATATCGTGCGCCACCTATTTGCGCTAAACATTCGTCAACAGAAGGTAATTGCAACCTTGCTCTGCAAACATTTTTATTTAGTTCTGTATAGTCTACACAAAGCCTTATATTTCCATCATCCTTCGGTCTCACGACAATACCGGCGCAATATTCTGTTGGTTTCTCGACTGGAAATATTACTTTTTGTTCTTGTAGAACCTGTAATTCTTTCTTCAGGGCATCATACAACGGTATTGCAACTCGCCTCGGACATACGATCGCGAAAGGTTTAGCATTTGGGACCGTGCATATTTCATATTCACCCTTTAGTTTTCCAAGCCCTTGAAATAATTCAGGAAAATCATGTAAAGGGTCGAACTCTTGAGAATCAGCATCTTTAACAACGCATAGAGAGTGGGACACGCTGTCAATGCGATTTATTAGCCCAAATGCTTCAATGGCTGGCTTGCCCAATAATGCTTGGTCTAAATTTTTTATAACGAACACATCGGAGGTAATTATTTTATTTTTCCAAATGATCTCCGCCTTGAACATCCCTTGGACTATGAGCTCACCCTGAGCGGCAGCTCGGAGCTTAGAATTTGTTGGCATCAAAGTAACGTTCTTAAGCTTTTTAAAATGATTTTCCCCGATAGCGGTGACATCTGCACCCGAATCAATCTTGAAATCCATTTCATTATCGTCAACCCGGAGACTAACCCGCCATGGGTCGTTGTTAATAACATAATCATACTGGTCATCAACATCAGCATCGTTTCCTATCGTTCCTAAAAATAGGTCTTGGTCATCTTGAGACTCTTCTATCTCGTTTACATGTTTCCCTGACCGACATCGCTGCGCCCAGTGACCGCGCCGCCTGCATCTTGTGCATACGCTATTCTTCGCAGGACATACCGAGAATGCATGTGAGGGACTTTTGCCGCAGTTGCCACACGATTTCATAAATGAACGTTGCTCATTACTGTTAGGCGGTTTGAAGTAAGTGCGAGTCTTATTTCCTTGCACCGCGCTGATCTCTTCATGTGAAGTGCCCGGTCTTACTAAACTTTGTTGGCGCAGAACTTCCTCCGCTTGTTTGGATTTTGTGATGACGGTGCTTAGGGTTATATTTGGGTCGAGTTGTAAGGTGTTGGAAAGTTTCGTATCCTTTATCCCGACGATAATCCTGTCTCGGATGAGTTCGTCTTTAATGCTTTCCGGGTACATACATCCCTCTGCTGCAGAGTATGCTCGTGCAATAAAATCGTCAATTCTCTCATCAGGTTGTTGGCATAATTTGTTAAACTTCGCCCGTGCGTGTATCTTGTTTTGTGCCCCAGTGTAGTATGTAGCAAATTCCTTGTGAACTTTATCATACTGACGTTTGTCTTCCTCAGTAAGTTTAAACGATGTTAAAACAGGTGATCGGCTTTTTCGCCAAGAATGTACATTAGTGTACTAACCTGCCTGGGCTGTGAATGAGTAGCTAGGCCCGAGGCTTGTCGATACCATTCGAAACGTTTACTGAACGCTGTCCAATCCTCGGCCTTGCCCGAGAACGTCGGGGGTGTTAGCACCGGGAATTCGCCGGCGGGCGCCGTGGTCGTGTTTTATGAATCGGTCATTTTTTTAAACCGCTGTCACCATGTTTAATTAGGAACTCGGTTAATATTTAATTAAGATATTTTATTGCAAGAATTATAATAACAATCCGTACATTGACATGATACGTCATGAATAATGAGAAAACCATAGAGGTTAACTAAACAGTAACCATGGTAATAGCAATGTTATAAGAATTATTTTAAAACTTTTATTACCATATTTACCATGGCTTAGCATTAGCTTTTTCGCCCGTGCTTACCTTGAGATGTTCGCGTACTTGGGGGTGAAACACGGCCGAGTAAGGTCACCGAGCCATAAGTACTTACTCGCACGTCTATCCGAGACCTTATGCACTCCGCCTTTTACGCTGCCCATGATGGATGATGAGCTATCGTGCAAAAAGGCCATTAGACATTCAACGGACACCCTTACAATCAAATTTCGCAGGACGCCGCGCCTATACAGGGTGAAACCTAAGTCGTGAACAAAATGATCACCTCTGTGTTCTACTCACGAATATGAACAACTTTCACTATGGGACCAACTCTGAAACACGAAAAAAAAATCAGCTGTTTCATAGAAAAGTTCAATACGTACTCGACCAAAATGTATGAAGCAGCTGATTTTTTTTTCGTGATTTCAGTGTTGGTCCCATAGGTAGTGAAAGTTGTTCATATTCTTGGGTAGAACACAGAGGTGATCATTTTGTTCACGACTTAGGTTTCACTCTGTATACTAATGAGATGAATCAACGATGGACTGACAGTCAATGACATACTTTAAGACATACCCTTCTAATCTAATCTGTGGTCCATCGATCGAGCGAGGCCGTAGTTTTACCGAAGTGCAGCAAAGTAAACGAAGCAAAGCAAAAGCAAAGCAAGGCAAGGCAAATCAGGCAATGAGGTGAACTTGCGCAACGAGAATATTTTTACCTCACCAGAGTCTGCTGAATTTGCATTATCTAGGAAAATAGTGTTAACTGGTATCTATCGTATTTGTGGACATAACGTTAAATAAACGTTTTGTATTGATTTTGTCGGTAAGTCTACGTCATAAGACTAAAACCTTATCGATACTCTGTACCTATTAACTATTATTAATTTTTATGTTGTAACTGTTTTTTTTTCGTTTTAACTATCTAAATATTTCAATTAGGTATCTGGTAAAAAATTTCATTGAAGATCAGTGACCGAGCAAAGCTGTCATGGCGGACCCGCTCAGTTTGCTTCGACAATATAATGTAAATAAAAAGGATATAATTGAAAGGGATAGTCAAATAATTTTTGGCGAGTTTTCCTGGCCAAAGAATGTCAAGACTAATTATCTCATGTGGGGGTAAGTTGTCCTATTATATTGAAATGTAAAATTCATGTAGTTTGCTACAGTGCTTATTATATTTATTGGCAATAAAACACAATTTTTCAGGCCCGGGAAAGAAGGCAGCATCAAAGAATATTATACACTGGAATGTTTACTTTTCATTCTGAAAAATATTCAACTGACCCACCCGGTTTATGTCAGACAGGCTGCTGTAAGTGATTTCGTTATTTAATTATATTCAATCTATTGTTCAACTGTGCAATATAAAGTATTTTAATTTTTAAGGCTGCTAATATTCCGGCTGTGCGGCGTCCTGATCGAAAGGAACTGTTGGCATATTTGAATGGAGAAACAGCGGCATGTGCTTCTATTGACAAAAGTGCACCCTTAGAAATTCCAACGCAGGTATAGTAACTAATGCTCTTTATTGCAATTATTTGGTCACTTTTACACTTAAGTCTGCCTTATTATTTTCATTTTAACTATTCTCTTAACATGTTGAGCGCCCTATGAGTATGTGGTGCACATAACGATTTTTGCCCTACATTACGCAGTTGCATTGTTGTAGTGTGTACGTAACACATACTGATTGTTAAAATTTTGTCAAAACAATGTTCCGGTGCTCTCCAGGGGTTAGCACCAACAATCTTGTAGAGCAATAGAAGTAGTTGCTCAATTAGTTTGCAAGGGCATTCATTTTAATAAAATAAAACAATCATCAATTGATAACACATTATACCTGGTTTGTGTTTGTTACATTATTTGGTAGTCCGAAAAAACTGTTATAGGGTATGGGCATCAAAAGATGAACGATTAAGCGCCTACAGCAACTCTGGACAGTTTATTCTAAGAGAAATTAATAAAAACCACCCTATTTTATTTTTTTAATGGTCTAGATTGAAGATAATTATTATAAAGCCTGTTATAATAATGCAGTATTTTTCTAAAAAAATTTGAAACCATAAATGTACTGATTTGCCCAAAAGGTGAACAGCGTGCCCTAATTCTAAACAGTTTAGGTCGATAAGTTGAACTAACATAATAAAAAACCTATATCATTGTAATTTTGAGAAATGTTTAGAAAAAAATGCAATTTAACTAAATTAGTCTATGTTTTTTAATTGTTTACATTTATTTAATACTAGCTTCTGCCCGCGACTACATCCGCATATTCTTTGCCTATAGTTATTCCCTTGGAAACTTGTAAAGTTTCCAGGATGAAAAGTAGCCTATGTGTTAATCCAGGGTATAAGCTATCTCCATTCCTAATTTCATCCAAATCCGTCCAGCTGTTACAGCATGAAGAGGTAACAATTACACATGCACACTCACACACACAAACTTTCGCATTTATAATATTAGTAGGATTACTTACCTATGTGAGGTTCCTATTTTTCAGGCAAACATGTATTATAAAAACAATGAATTAGTATTTTTATCAATAATCATTAACAAAATTACGTAATTTTCTTTTGACAAACAGACTAATTGCATTTATAAAATTAGTAAAGATTTCCATAAATTAATTGTAATAATTAATTCTGTAGCTCTGGGAATGAAGGTCTGGGGATGTATGTATGTATTTCCATAAACCCTAGTAGTGTTCATATTAAACAATGACCTTCTATACACCAGAGATGGGCAAAATGTAATCGACTAACGATTAACGATTAAGATTACAAGAATTAATTGCGACGGACGATTGAAAACGACGATTGATCAATCTTAGTTGTATAGACTGCAACTAATTTAGTTGAAACTAAATTAGTTGCAGATTGATATCGGACAACTAAATTTTGTAATCGACTAATTAGTTAGACTAATTTCTCGCGACTAATGTTAGAAGCAAATTGAATAGAAAACCTCGGTATAGCTATGATGACAGATTAATTAGGATGTCTTATCTAACGGATGTTTAAAAATAAAATAGTCATGTATTACTTACGATATAAATCTATGGAGTGAAATTTCTGTTCTAACTATTATTTTGCTACTAAAGTAGTGCATCTCTCTGAAATTGGATTAAATTTCTCTTATCT
The DNA here is from genome assembly GCA_963966035.1 of Acleris laterana. Taxonomy (NCBI): domain Eukaryota; kingdom Metazoa; phylum Arthropoda; class Insecta; order Lepidoptera; family Tortricidae; genus Acleris; species Acleris laterana. Next base: position 68,375,098 of record OZ014438.1, on the reverse strand, counting down.
AAGGGTAAATAAGAACTGGGTACTTTGTGCATTTCAAATTATACGTGTATAAATTTTAGCTCAATCGGTTGAAGATATCTGCTTCAAAATAATTCGCAAAATTCAACCCAAACTAACATAGTTACATCATACGAGTGCCTCCAATATTACATACTTCTTGTAGTTACATATTGCAAGATAAAAAATGCAAAAACGGGCGACTACGTAGTTTTACTATAGATTTAATCGTGAAATTTAGTCGATTGAAACTAAAACTACTTTAGTTGTTAGTCGAACATTCTCACAACTAAGTTAATTGCAACTAAATTAATCGCGTTTACAAAAATACATTCCCGTTGAGACACCAGTCCCTTAACATGTTGTCGGTCATTAATCAGTAATGTATATCAATTACTCAGTCGAACCTTCATATGCTGATTTAAGTAGTTCGCTGGAACAAGGTAGCAGTGGAGCATAAACGGGCTGTTAATTTTAGAGTTTTATATGGGAGAGCTTGTAAAAACTCAGTCATTGTTTGTCCGTCTGTCACAGTCAATTTATTTTTTATTTTTGAGGTAATGTGTTTTTATAGTTTTCAAATGTACCTATATTTTGAACTATTTATGGTATTATAATTATGTGGATAGCTAATGTAGGGTAACTTTTTGTTATAGTAGTAAACGATATTTATTAATCCTTCTGAAACCTCAAACATATCAACTGTGCATACTCCAAAAAAATAAGCATAGCACATGCAAGTTTTTTTTTTTTTTTTTAAACGTGATATTTTTATTTAGTTACCGTTAAATGTTGCTACTTTGCTCCTCCATGGGAAGTATTGAATAATTTCTATAACGAGTACCTAATAGTTACACAGATACGACACTTAAAACTATGGGCACTTAAAATAAATTGCAAAAGATTTTGACTAGTTATAAATTTAAAATTTAAGTTGCACTATATGGCACCTCCATATAGTGCAACTTCAACTTAACTCAAAACCTGGACGAGCTGCATTCCCAATTATTTGCTTGCATAGCCAGGTAATACATTTAACTTTGCCATTGGCTCCACCTCAAGATTCTGCACACTAATTAAATAAGATCTAGGAACCAGGCATGTCTAAACTTATTTTTGGAACCAGCCTTTATGAATATTTATTAACTTAGCTTGTTAAGGGTTTTTAATACCAGGCTAGTGCATTTAGCAGTAACACTCATCATCTTGTTTCAGGTTAAGCGCACACATGACCATGAAGGAGGTGAATCAGTGGCCAAGAAGCCACGTATTGAAGAAACTCATGTGCAGAAGGTTCGTGAGCAGCTTGCTGCCCGCCTTGATGCACCAAAAGAAGCCTCGGTCACGGTGGATAATATCAAGTAAGCAGATTGTCTAAATAAATAATTTAATTTGGAATACTACATTAGGTCATAGTTATTTTGAATATCATTAATGTGGATATTTTCAGCATATTAATTTTTTGGTACTTACAGCATATTTATGTTAATTTACTGTTACCCATTAAAATACAACAAAAAATTATAATGTTAAATACCTAAAGATTTCCTACATTTTTGATACAAAATGTAACTTTTTTTTTCTGGGACATTATAAGAAAAATGCGTTATTTGCTTAAATTTATTCACTTATTAAAACACCATTTAGGTTCACTTCGTCCACATTCTCATTTCGTTCACATTCCTACTTCGTCAGCAATCCCATTTCGTCCCAGATCAATTCCCATTTCGTCCACTTCCTATCTTGTCAACATTCCCATTTCGTCCATATTCCCATTCCGTTCACATTCCTACTTCGACCACACTTTATATTTATTTTATTTTTTGTTTTTATTCTGCTTCTCATTATACTTAACGCGTGTTAGTTAAGCTAGGAAGGTTGACGAAATGGTAATATGCACGAAATGGGATTGTCGAAGTGGGAAAAGGACTAAATGTTAATCTGGATGAAATGGGAATGTGGACGAAGTGGGATTGTGGACGAAGTAGGAATATGAATGAAATGGGTATGTGGACGTAGTGGGATTGTGGACGAAGTAGGAATGTGAACGAAATGGGAATGTGGACGATTTAATGTATGTATGTACTTATTTATTACCTCACCTAAGTTTTAAAAATTATTTGAGTGCAATATGTGAGTATAAATAATAGATTATTCATTTTGATTTTCTTAAAATATTAAATTTTAGGTCATTGTCAGAGGCCATGTCAGTGGAAAAAATTGCTGCAATCAAAGCGAAACGTTTAGCTAAGAAGAGGACGACAATAAAAACAAATGACTATTCGGATGGCATTGGTGTGGTTGGATCTGATCTGAGAGCTATTTTGGATTACGATGTGAATCACATTATTAGTCGGGAGCGGCAATGGCGGACGAGGACTACAGTACTACAGAGCAATGGAAAAGTGCGTTAAAATTGATCACAGTTCCAGAGGTCTTTAAAAGTCTTTCGCGTTCGGGCTAGGTCTTATAAGCAGAAGTCAGAATTTTCGTTTCATTTTGGAGCTCTCATAGTGACTTCTCATTTATCGACTTTCAATGAGATACATAAATATAGATAATGTAAAACTTTTTAAATTAAGGTTATTTAGTATTTGGTTAGGTACTTTAAAATAAACTGTTAGCATTTTTTTGTAAACCAAATGTGATAAAATATAAATAAATAAATAAAATAAAATAAATATAAGAGGACAATCTCACACCAATTGACCTAGTCCCAAACTAAGCTCTAGGCTTGTACTATGGGTACTAGACAACGATATAAATACTTATATAGAGAAATATAATTACTTAAATACATAGAAAACATCCATGACACAGGAACAAATCGCTGCTTAAATGCTAAAGCGCCTCAAAACAAAAACAGACAAGACAATAGACAGTTTGATTTAAAACTTAAAGTATATAGCATTCCGAATTTAAATGCAACACAAACACGTAATGATTTGAGGCCCTTTATTATTTAAGCAATGAAATATTCGCGCTCATCACACAAATATCCGCCCTTACCGGGGTTCGAACCCAGGACCGCTAGCTTCGTAGGCAGGGTCACTACCCACTAGGCCAGCGCGTCGTTTAGCGCGTAGTTTTTTTTTTAAATAGCCTAAGCTGCAATTTCTTAGATATTGGTAGCCGTATTTGGGAACTGATTATTAATAATAAGTATATTCTTTTCCAAATAACTTATATTTATTTAATAGAATATGTCAATTAAAAATTTGGTTTGGAAGAGATAGCTTTTCGCGATGAGACCTTTTGTTGTGTACCTCTACTTACCGTTCGAAACCCAATATATATAGCGAGAAAACTCTGTGTCTTAAGACAAATCTAGTCGTTTTTGACTCCGTCTCCCTTGGTAGTTGGTAGCCACCGGGTACCAATAAGATTATTCCCACGAAAATTCCGGCGTCTGCTTATAAAACTCGCATAAGAGCGTTTGAGAGTAAGTTAGGGAGTGGTACGAACGCGGAGGACGTTTTAAGAGCTATCGCATTGCAACTATGTTGCTTTGTTATTTACATTTTATTACTTGTGTCTAAATTAATTATTTCCGATGAAATATTTGATTAAAAAATCATTTGTGTTCCAGACATTCCAAAGAAGTATCAATGCACTGCTTCAAGGAATACGAGCGCGTGAAGAAGGTAGACCGGGAGTACCGAGGCCTCAGCCCGTTGTAATGCCGCTGCCCACCGCGCTCCCGGCACAGCAGGCCCAGTACAACAGATACGACCAGGAAAGATTCATCAGGCAAAAAGAAGGTTAGAATAGAACCATTTTGCCATTAGTTTTTTTTGTCTGTAATGTAATGGTGCACGTAATTTACAAGATTTTTAATAACAGAAACGGAGGGCTTTAAAATCAACACCATGGGAACATATCACGGTATGACACTGAAGTCCGTGACTGAGGGACCGACTGCTCCTCTCGCCGGACGCACTCCACATAATCCTCAGCAGCAGCCAATACCACGTAAGTGTGATTCTTGCAAATTGTGGTATTTTTATATTGTTTGTATTACAATGTTCTATTTTTGCTTAACTAAACCAACTGTTTAAGAATAGTGCTTTACACCAGTTTCCTGCAAGTGGCATGCAGGTTAGTGAGATAAATAGATGTTATGATGGTGACAGAGAGCATGCCGGTGCCGAGCACGCCGGGGCGCCGCGAGCTGCTGCCGGTGACGGCGGCGCGCCAGTCGCCCGGCGGCAAGCGGCCGTCACGCACGCCCATCATCATCATCCCCGCCGCGACCACCGCGCTCATCACCATGTACAACGTCAAGGACATGCTGCAGGACCAAAAGTTAGTAAACCAATACCAGCGACCCCGACGCACACACAAAAATAACATCGATGTAAATTGAAATAGTTGATTGATAACCAAGGGTTGAAAGTGAACCATTTCACCCGAGATATTTCTGGCGCTCGAACGAATTGAAAGCGCCAATAGTTCGAGGGGAAGTGGGTAATTTCATCCGAGTTAGACACTCTACTTTTCATTTCGACTGTGAGGAAAGAGTTGGAATATATTCGTGACGTAATAAAGGTCTAATTTCTTGTTTCGAACGGATGTTCGGTGTTCAACCTCCAGTCTTGTATATAAGCTCCTTGGTCTTGACCAATTCGATTAAACTTTTCTAATGTTGGCAGTATGTGTATTTTATAGATGGCCATGGCGTGACGTGAAAAAAGTGTAGTGCTATACAGGCAAAGGCATTATATGGCGGGCAGCAGAATAGAGGAATAATTTTAAATGTTGATTTTCTGCAATTGCGAAAAAAATAGACCAGTCGTAAAATGATTTTAATATAGATCGTAAAATAAATACGTCGTTTAACGTATAGCAGAGTTTAGATATACGAAAAGCTTTTGTTTTAATATCATGACGTAGCTTAATTATCATAGAATCCGTGGCCAATCGTAACTATTAAAAATAAATTACTTTCCATCTTAGGGGTGAAAACGCAATTTTCCACCCGGCTATCTACCTATTCAAATTAAACTTTCCGAACAGGAGAGATGGAAATAGTACATTGTGTATTAAGGTCGGTAAGTAAGGAATTACGATCGAGGCTCTAGTAGAAGCCCGAAGTCGAAGACTGAGGGCTTTCTGAGTCGAGGTTCGTAATTCCCGTACCGCCCGTGAAACATACAATGTTTTTCATCACATTTGCGAGTAAAAAAATAAAGATTTTCATTAATTGTTTTTGCTGCATGGATGATATCTGGCGGTGTTGCATTTAAATTACACTCATCGGACAATGACGACGACAATTTTTATAACTTTTTTACTAGTCTTCAAATATAAAATGTAAATAACTATGAATTATAGCTTTAATACACAAGTCAGCACAACTATTATCTATTACGAATTACTTGAACTTTTTTTAAGCGGATGGCGGGCGGACTCCACAGATTATACAAATGTTTCGTTCAGAAACGTTAAGAGCAAATACTTACGTAGGTATACATACAGCCCTGAAGGACTGTAAAAAAAAAAACACGTTTTGATACAGAAAACTATTAAAATCGATTATTAAGAACATTAATTGAGTATTTAAGTAACATGTAGCGAGATTGCAATGAAATTCTTGTTTAAATAAAATTTAAAGATAATTTTTCAATTGCGTGTAAACTCTTTGCTTGAACTTGCATGACCTGTGTGCTGTGCTAAAAATTAAAAAAAAAATACTTACCGACCTTGGGTCTTATGGTAAAAAGAAAGGTCGAGGGTTTTATATGGGGCATTGCGGCCAAGTTAACCTGTATGTTTAGATACTGTTTACGTGCAAGTGTGATGAAATAGTACATTGTGTATTAAGGGTGGTAAAGAAAGAATTACAAACGAGAGTCTGTTTGAAGCCCGAAGCCGGAGGCTGAGGGCTTTAATGACTCGAGCTTTGTATTTCCTTTACCACCCGTGTAACATACAATGTTTTTCATCACTATTGCTAGGAATCGAAATAAAATCAGACAAAAGATCATATTTTTAAGTTATTAGCTAGCGGCAGACTACATCATTGTCTGTGACTTACCACAGACAATGTCAAACGTGTTCGGAGTCCGATTCTATTCTCGGATTTTTATTCTCACAGAAAAAATGTAAACAAAGTTACGTCACTGTCAAAGTGACATTTCAGGGGATCTTAAAGTTTGGGTCGGCAAGAAATATAATATTAAGTTATCATTTCGCTCGAACCGTGATATAAAAATAAATTTTAGATATAATTGAAATTAAAATCGCATAAATGAGTCACTGGAAAGCGATTACGACGGGAGCACGAATCGTGAAGCGAAGCGACTGAAGTAACGTCTCAAATCGTTCAAGCAGCCGTCAACTTGTTAACACGGATGTATCGAGTCAATGATACCAGTGCAATAAATAAATTATGCGTAAAAAAACGGTTTTGACGTTTTAAATTAACACAACAAAGAGTTTATATAAAAATGAAGTTTTCCATCAACAGATTAAATTCTTTACTCTTAATTACAATATATAGTTTTTTTTATAGACAGTTGATTTCTTATAATTGTGGAAAGTAAAAATATTTTGAATACTGCAAATGTTTTTCGTTTACGGCAACACCTTTGTTTACATTTTTTCTGTGAGAATAAAAATCCGAGTGTAGTGACAGTCGAGATCAATAGTTTATATGCGAGATTTTTAGGAAATTGTATGCAACTGACATTTAATCTCGAACGAAACTTCATATCGAATGGCACAAGAATTGGGATCCTGACGTATTGTGATAGTTTGAGTCCACGTATAATGTTTAAAAAAAAAGCTATTACGCACGATAGGGCGTAATGGTAAAAAAAGGCCCGCGGGTATTATTTTGGACTTACGGTCGATTTTTCTAGCATGTTAGGACACTATTTACGAGCAAGTGTGATGAAAAAATATAAACGCAATGCAAATTAATTTTCCTCATAGGTGATTTGAAAAGCAGTATGTATCACACGGTAGCATGTACAGTCAACAGCATAAATAAGTGATCATTTATGTACCTTGTCACTTTAACGTCTTGTTTGAAATGTTATACAAAATTGTGAAACGATTGAAAGCGACAAGGTACAGAAATGATCACTTATTTATGCTGTTACTGTACAGTCGACGTCAAAGATATGTCACTTTGCTCCCTTGTGACACCATCTACTGTTATCTACACCCATATCGCAAAACCGCGAACGCGTTCAGAAACTGTCACATTAGAACTAGCATTACGTCAAATAATAGTATTTTATCTGTAGTCATGATGAAAGAAATTCCTTTCAATCTCGCATCGTGATTGAAATGAGATTGTTGCGCGAATTGGAACGTAAATAAAAATAAAACACAGTGCGTCCATTCTCGTTTACATTTTGTAACTTTGAGGAATTAAAGGAATATTTAATTAGATTGTGCAATTTACGCGACTGCAAAAAAAGCGGCTGAACTTGAGAAAAATGAGTCACACAAGCAATGACGACGAGGAACAAAGCCACATTACAGAAACCCAAACACAAGTTCAGAACGTGGCAACTACTGCCGAAGAAGATTTAGTACCGACGAAGGCTAAACTACCAAGTTCCTGAACGCGTCATAGAGGATTTGCAATATGCGTATAGATAAAATATTGTATGCGACTGCGTAATTGGCATTACTCAACCGTCACGTAAACTACTATAATTAAACGTATAATAATATTATGTGATTAATGTCGTAATAACAAATAATAGTAGTTTTCTACTCGCGTACATACTATAAACTGCTAGTACTGATATCGTTAACGGTATCAGAGTGCCACCTAAAGCTTCGCAGAAGCATAAAAAATATATAATGAGCGTTGCCATCGTAATAACAGTTCTATAATTAATAATTATTGCAGCATTATTATTACTATGGTTACGGTCATCCGGATATCAGCCTTGGCGTCTAGTGAACACGTAAAATCTTTCCTCTTTATAATATTAGTGTAGATGTAGATTAAATGTAATAAACTTACAATTTATATATTAAAATAAACTTCTCCTAGTGCTTTATTAAATATCGACAGACGACATCCATACGAACAATTTTTATATCAGAAATTTATCTATCAAACTCATTACAGATGTAGTGCAAAATGATTTTCCTTCGGGAAAACTCGGATCTCAATCGGAATACGATGGCACCCGAACTGTCAATCAATGATTGTATTAAATGAGTGACGTTTTCATGTCCATTAAAATGGAACTTTATTGTTTAGTGTCAAATGACAAATGCTGTCATTTGTCACTTTGTCATTTGACACTAAACAATAAAGTTCCATTTTAATGGACATGAAAACGTCACTCATTTAATAAAATCATTGATTGACAGTTCGGGTGCCATCGTATTCCGATTGAGATCCGAGTTTTCCCGAAGGAAAATCATTTTGCACTACATCTGTACTCATCTTACATGTCAGGTTGTTACACAATATTACATCAGGTACCTAGGTAAGCTTACATTATATTACTAGTTACTATAATTATTTTCAATACTATGAATTATTTAAATTTGCCCCGAGTACTACAGTAGATTTAGAGCGGTCCTTTAGTTAGCTGAAATGGATTTTATCACCAAGGCGAAGAAGTTTAAAATCGGAAAACTTTGAAAAAATGCTAATCGTATATTACGAAAATTATATAAAATATAATAAAAATACAAACAGGTTATTTTAATTTTGTTTAAATCTATAATATTTCTGACATCCAGTCTCCGTCCAGTACATCGTGCTTTTTTATCGACATCGACTTATAAAATGTGGGTCCTTGCACTATTGACACGTCAATAATTTCTCCCGTCATCCGGGCTTTGATGATTAATATTCATCAAGTTGTTATTTAGTTACCATGTTCACGTTCAAGATGCATGTCAACAATGGCGTTCCATTTTTTTTATAGTAAATTGTCAGAACTAAACTACTTGGTTTAGTATGTATTAAAATTTGCATGAAATTTCGCAACGCTAATCGAAATAATGACAATGATTTTGCTGACAAGTAATTTGTTAGAAGAAAAATTATGGAAAGTATACAACCATGTCCTGTTGCTGCAGAAACTGGCATTCAATGGAATCAAAGGTACCTTGGATGGTTTGTCTTTTATGTAGAAAATCGCACTCAAATACTCGTAATAAATGGCTACGAATCACGTATGTCACATATATTTTTCGCCGTAATTCAAGGATCTATTCTATTCCCACTACATTGTTTATTAACGACATCAGTGGACTGCTTCTGGAACTGTAAGGTAGGTACGAGTAACTAAAAATATACAAAACAGTTAAGACAGAAAATGAGTGCAAGCTTATCCAAGATGATATCGACAGATTCCACACATACCGCCAATCAAGTAAATTATATCTGGCGTACAATAAATTAAATAATAAAATGGTATGAAATAGGCGTTAATGAGGTACAAAAAGTTTCATCTGTTAGGGACCTTGGAGTGACTTCAGACGAAAAATTTACCCCAGCTAAACATATTGACAAAGTAACCAAAAAAAACTTACCAAATCCTTGGCTTAATTTATCCTTCGTTCGGCTAAGCCCCTGAAGAATCGCAATTCTTACCTGTTGCTCTATAATTCTCTAGTTCGCCCTTATTTGGAATGCTTCTGAAGTCTGGAACCCCTCTTACGCAGTTTACGTTGACGCGGTGGAGGCGGTGCAAAAAAGTTTCGGCGAGCCCTTCACTATAGGTTCGCCCATACCATCTAGCCTACGAAAAATTAATAGTCCGCTACGGGCTTCTGTCATTGGTTAGAAGGCGGACAGTCTAAGACGCGACAGTCCTACATAAAATATGCACAGGATACTACAACTGTCAAGAGCCCCTCGAGAGTATTGTCTTCCGCGCGCCAGCACTCCGTACGCGTTTCATGTCCCTGTTCGCGGTCCCTGCGAGCTGATCAAAAGTGGGAAGCCGCGCACCGTTTGCGTAGAATATGCCAACATACAATAAAAGCATGGTCTTGGTTGACATATTTAGTAGTGCGCCAAATTCAAAGATAGAATAAGGGCCTGTTTCACAATCGACCAGTAAATTTATCTGCCATTTAAAGTTGGCTCTCTCCTTGTCTATTTTCAAGTGAAAAGAAGCGAAAGGGCTAAATTTATCTGTCAAATATGCTTTACTTGATGATTGTGAAACAGGCGGTTAAACTCTTAATAAACTAAATGAGATTTTGAAAATTTGTATAGGTACTTAACTACTTATAGAAACAGCACATTTTGTAATTTATAAGTTTTTGATAGTTTATTAGAAGGCCTGTCTAAATCTATTTTAAATTGAAGTATGCTGTTTTGTGCCCTGTTGTAGTTTCGTTCCTACGGCACTGCTACTACTTTAATTGTTGTATAAGTGTAAGTGGGATTGCGTCAAAATATAGGCTACACTTATTTAATATTATGTTATATTTTGTATATTTTGTTTCAATGTCTGTGTTTGTTTTTTTCCCAATAAAGGAAATAAAAATAAAATAAAGAAGACAAGGTCGCAGCATGCCCACTTATCGGGTTAAGTTTTAATACCAGAGGCGCTATTGCCTAACGCACTCGAATTCGCAATCTTTTTCAGTTTTAAAATCGAAGGCTTGTCTGCATACAAAATGAAAACAATTGTTCCACTTTGAAGTCGATTGCGATTGCGAGTGCGTTAGGCAATAGGCGCACAAGGGTTACCTTTTTCTGTCAGTGAGTGTACTATTGGTACTAATAGTGCCCGTCCGATGAGAAGTCAATCCTGGCACATTGCCCAACCGTGATATTTCTGAATATGAATAATGTTGACAGCAGTCAAACAATGCTGTTATTTATTACTACTCCTTCAAACGCAACAAATGAGTTTGGCATTGTTTTACTGCTGTCAACAATGTCAATAGTCAGAACCTTCATGGTCGTGCAATGTGTCAGGATTGACTTCTTATCTGCCTAGTGCTGTTGGTAACAATAAAAATACCTACTTATGTAGAGTAACATTGTCAAACAAACATTTTAGGTTTGTACCAGTGGAGCAGAAGAAATCAGAAGGTGCTGTTCGTGAAAACGAAGTGCTGCTTCAAAGAAGAAAGGGACCCTGGCTTCCGGGCGATCAAGTGCCCGCAAACACTGTCACTATAACGGTAAGTTTATCATTTCTGATTATTTAAGAAGTAGATTACGGGAAAAATAGCAATAATTCAGTGCAATATAGTAATATGATTGGAGAAAAACTAAACTTAAGTAAAGATGTAGATGATAAGGGATAATGTAAAAACTCTACATAGTAATGTAAATTTAAACGACAAATGGAATAATATAAGAGATATTATTAAAAATTCAGCAACGTGTTTTAAAAGAGGAAACTTCTTCACTTGACTCTGACAAAAATTTGCGCTTTAAAGCTTAATATCTCGTAAACAGATCCCTTAATCGAAAAGCTGTTATCGCAAACCCGCAATATACCCACAATATATAATTTAAAAATACCTATCCAACGACACCCCACACTATGGGGTAGACGAGAAAAAGAAAATACATACATCACAAAAAAAAACCAAGATTTTATTTTACCTAGTTGGTTTGACTAATATGTATATTCATGCCAAATTACAGCTTCCTAGCTCTAAGGGTCTCTGAGCTAGGCTGCGGACGGACGGACTGACTGACATGGCGAAACTATAAGGGTTCGTAGTTTGACTACGGAACCCTAAAAAGGAAAAAAGAGCAAGGCCTTTTTCATAAAACGATATGAATAAAATATATAAATCGAGAAGCACAGCATTAGATGAAAATGGGAATGGGCTTTGACAGAACGAGATTTAGAAACGGAAAATAAAGTATAAAATTTAACTTGGGCCCGGAAATATTAAAAGAAGAATTCAACTTAGCAATACATGGGAAAGCGGTAGGAAATTACAGAATTTATATAGAATTAATAAAAAATCCAGAATGGGAATCCCGCTGAAAAATTATGTGTATACTACTTATCAATGAAAATAAATTTATTTAATTACACACCAACAGTTGCACAAACAAATACAAATACAAAAGACAGACAAATGTAAAACACAAATATACATATATGACACAAAAGTTTAATTAAAATAATAACAATAATTAAAACAGCCCGCTCGGCGCCACTCCCGGCTCGCCGCGTTGCCACGCTGAATCGCGATGGACAGCCGTTGCAGGAATGATGCGGACCAGGGGTCATGACCCCTCTCCACCAGACAGCGCCTAATCTCCTTAACAAATTTTCGGGCCTCTATATAACAGGAGTGATCCTTCAGATTTTCTAGTCAGAAAAACTGTACCCTTACCTATGAAACTTAACACAATAAAATGCGAGAAACATAGAACTTTAAGTTTAATCTTACAAGCATCCAAGATATTGCTCAAATTATCCAGAATAGACTCAGAACAAGGACCCGAGCACTTATTGACAGGCCGAAGGCGAGTCTGCATAAAAATGTAAACAATTGTTCCACTTTGAAGTCGATTGCGATTGCACTAGGTAATAGCGACGCCGTTCAGTATGGATGTAGGAGGAATAAAGGCACTCGGAATGCTATACTAGCGTTAGAATGATTATTGACTGACGCATGGACTTAGTTAGACTTACTTAGTAGACACAACACATGTTGCGTTCATAGATTAAGAGAAAGCCTTCGATAAAGTTAACTAGAAACTCTTCAAAAAATAGGAGTGACTACCGAGATAGGAGGATAATATGCAAACTATACAGAGAAACACTAATGGAAATCAGGGAAGAGCAGGAGAAGATAAAACTATCACCCCTATTGTGTAATACAATTAATAAAATAACGGAAAAGGCGTTAGGAGGCGTCAATCTTATCGCGCCGTTTATCGGTGAAAACATTTATTTCGTACTATTTGCGGATGACATCGCAGCATTGGCGGAAAACAGTGTCGAAATAGAAAAATTAAAGCAATATGGACTCGATATTTAAGGAATCAGAACTACTAATGAATATTAGTAAAACAAAAAAATTAACCGACAATTTGATATGACGGTTTAAACATGACGTTAAGTAGACACTGTCTACTAGACAGGGTACTAAAGTGTAAACATATTTTCGCCTTCGACTGTACAAATACATTTGTTAAATTAAATTGTAGTTTATAAATATACTAGCGACCCGCCCTCGCTTCGCTTCGGTTTATATGAGTTTTCTGTAACACCAGAACATAAAATAAAAAAATAATATACGTATAAACCTTCCTCTTGAATCACTCTATCTTTTAAAAAAAACCGCATCAAAATCCGTTGCGTAGTTTTAAAGATCTAAGCATACATAGGGACAGACAGCGGAAAGCGACTTTGTTTTATACTATGTAGTGATTATAGCTTGGTGCGGCTCAGAGCTTTTGTGTGACCAGTAACTTGACAGTGTTTAATCAGGGTTTCGAAATATCCAATATTAAATAAAACTTCATTTCAATACTTTACAAGTACTGAAGCGAAGTTTTATTTAACAAATAAGGCGCTAGGTCTAGAGATCTTGCGGGCCAAGATATCGGGCCACTTCTGCCTATCCACGAGTTAGGAAACGAGTTATCTAGGTGCTCTCGAACTTTTCTTTGAAAATGTGGATATTCTCGTTTACTTTTTATTAATGTGTAGCACATCGTTAGAAACGTAATTAGCTAGAGAAGTTTTTAAAATAAAATGAACCCCGAAATTGTATTTAGGTTTTTAATAATTGAATTTTGAAGTTGGATTTTTTTCCCACAAACAGTAAATTGGTGAAATAAAAAACCTCGTACGTCCCTTTGAGACTATCAATTAGAATAAAGACTATTAGTATTTGAACTAGCATGTATTAACAAGTTTTAAATACAACATATTTTTCTGGAACACGCATTAATAAAAAAGTTACGAACGTTTAAAGGAGGAATTTCGGAAAATTTGAGAAAAAACATTTAACAAATCATATCTCCAAAACCGTGACCCTTATGACCCTAAGTCCAAGGGCGAAAAGATAACAAATAACCACAACAATATCCCAAAAAAAAATGACGGTCCATGTGCCGAACACCCTGTATAGAGAAATATATACTTAAATACATAGAAAATATCCATGACTCAAGGACAAATATTCGCGGTCATCACACTAATACCTGCCCTTACCGGAATTTGAACCCAGGACCGCTAGCTTCGTAGGCAGGGTCACTACCAACTAGGCCAGCGCGTCGTCAAAGAGTTTGAGTTTTAGAAAGAAAACAAAGCTCCTTTTACTCCTGTCTTTACTTAAACACACTGTAATTTCCAAGCGTTTAAAAAACTTATTGTTCGATAGGTACATACTCGTAACTGAGGAGACGAACTTGTTGATTTACTTATTTTGTATTTTTCAGTTAAGTGAAGAATTGGTATGTGAAATTGTATCTTAATTTTATTTTTGGGATCCTAGGTTCTTTTAGTGGAAAAATATATTAATTAATAGATAATTCCATTTCATAGCAGCAATATTATATTAAATTTTATACTATATGGTTTATAAGTGTACCAGAATCTCGTGACAAAAAAAACTCATACGAGTAATTTGATATAAAAACTACATTATATTTAAGAAGCTTTTAAGCATACCTATAGTTTTTTATGAAGTAAATCAAACATTCTTCGGATTGACTATCCTGAATCTACATTACAAGTAACTTTAAAATGAAAATGTTTGTTTATTACCAAACTTAGACATAGAAATTATTCACACACCAAAAAAAATTACTTCAAAATAAACAAAGTAATATAAACCAATAAAATGTATTTACAAAAGTCGGATATGTTTCTGTAAACCAGAAAAAATATGTGGGATACGGTATTCCCATTGCCTGTCTGAGTTATGAACTGGAATATTCAATTTAGTATAATCATATTCTTGATCAGGCAAAGGGTGATATGTCATCCACATAGTATATTGTATACCATAGTCCGGTTTCAACTGCAAATCTTCTACAAAACATATCAATCCCTGAAAATATGTTTTGTAGGAGATTTGGAGTTGAAACCGGCCTATGGTATACAATTATACTACCTATGTGGGAGACATTTTGTCATAAGGTTCCGGTATACTTATAACTACTAGCAACTATGCTATTCAAACTGAGCTATAGCTTATATAGGTGTGTTGTACGTATTTTTTGTGCAACACACATCTTATTTATTCTGTATATTATTCCAGTTTGATATTGCATTTTAAATATAAACGTCGAGATAGTTTAGAAGGCAAAACTTTTAATACAGGTTAAAATTGCAAAATTTTGCACAGCACATTTGTCTTCTAGACGATCGATGTATTAATTTTAACTTAAATTATCTTTTTTTATATAAAGGTTCCGTACCGAGTCGTAGACAACCCAAGTCGACTTACGCAAAACGAGTGGGAACGTGTGGTTGCGGTGTTCGTGCAAGGGCCCGCTTGGCAGTTCAAGGGCTGGCCCTGGGATGGCAACCCAGTGCAAATTTTTGCTAACAGTAAGTTACGCGATAAACTGTACGTGTATAAACAGACATAGGGTTTCCATAACATCAGTATTTGTTTTAGTTTGCGCGTTTCACTTGAAGTTCGACGAGATGAAGTTGGACGCGAATGTATCACGCTGGGCGGTCACCGTGCTGAATCTGAGTCGCACCAAGCGGCATCTCGACCGGGCGGTCTTGCTCGGCTTTTGGGAAACACTGGACAAGTGAGTTCGATATTTCATTCTACAGTTGAACTTTAAAATGTCTTCAGTAAAGTCACACCTTCGGTGTAGATGGTTAATCCGCCCTCAAGCATAAATTCGATGTCTGCGACGGAACCAGGTCGCTTGGGGATCCCCTCGAATCACCGACACTCATTTAATCGAATGTTTAATTTTATCGAAAGCTAAGTTCTGCTGAAACCTTATTGTCTTTAGGTTATCTTAAGCAAGGGTTACGTAGTTAAAAAAAAGGTAAGATCTGTGACCACCAAAAAGTTATACTCCTGCACGTGTGATGAGTGATGACGTCGACGACATGAAAATTTGGTGTAGTAAAACATTCTATGAAACGAGTGTGGTGATTCAAGAATAAATCAGTCACTTGCGGTCGTCAGGGCTAAAGAGTGGGTCGTCTGACGCCCGTTTGGATTCTTTTGAAGGACAAATTTTGTACAAACTTGTTATTTTTTGTTTCAGGCATATGATGAAAAACAAACCACATCTTAGATTCTAGTTTAGATTAGCTTTATTTATAAAGAAATCCGTTTAATTATACACTGGCCTTCTGAATGAGAAGCAATACAGTATGTAAACTTACTAAAACCATTTATTTGAACCCGAGCATGTCTAGGCCATAGATAAGCTTGGGATATATAAATTATTTAAATCTTAACACTTTTTCAAATTTAAATAAAGAATGCACTGAACGCAAGTTCAATAATCTATTACGATGAAAACATTACATATGGGTCTTATAATGGGCACTGAACAACGATGTAAACATTACACATGGGATGATACTTTTAGGGGTAACCGACTTTGAAAAAGGTGAGATGTTATAATTTTTATGCAATGATAAAATTAAAAATATTCGACACACACTAGCAAAAAATGTGGTAAAATACTTAACTCAACTAGCCTAGCAACTGGTTGAAAGAGATGGTTTTAGTAAGTTTACATACTGTATAATATAGTACACATTATAACTTAGATGAAAGTAAAATAGCGGAAGATAGGTGACTAACCTTTCAGGACACGGATGTCATAAATCAAGTCCAGCGGACCTAATTGACTCAGTAGCAATCCTAGTGTCATTCACGTGACACGCAGGCGTGTCAAGATACTTTTATAATATTAGACAAAATAAGGGTAAGACAATGCATTCGTGTGCTTTTAATAATTAAGTACAAATCATTCAAGAAGAAAAAACAAATTACACAGCATTACTTTTCACTCGTGAGTACATGTTTGATTTATTTAATTTCGTTCGCGCAAGGGTTCGCCGTTTTACAGAACGGGATAGAAATATACGATACATTATTGGGATACACAAAAAAAAACTGCTTGATTTTACATTTTTATTTGAAAGAATAGCCTTTTCTAAGGATCTAATTCGAAGCATTTCATGAAGTGTTATTGTTATGTAAAATAATTTATCATATAAAATTAATCTTGCCTACTTATTGTGCAAAAATGGTGGA
Organism: Acleris laterana; assembly: GCA_963966035.1. Classification (NCBI taxonomy): domain Eukaryota; kingdom Metazoa; phylum Arthropoda; class Insecta; order Lepidoptera; family Tortricidae; genus Acleris; species Acleris laterana. The sequence continues at coordinate 68,357,926 of OZ014438.1, read as the reverse complement.
GCTACTTAGAAAAATGGGTATACTTCGTCTAAGATTTAGAAAGACGTTTTTTTACTATCTGTGATCTGTTTTTAAATGCATAATAGATGAACGTTATTCAAACGTAATGCAAACAAACAATCGCAATACAGTGAGTTTATTATGTCAGAGTATTTTTAAGCATCTGGCAATTGGCTTATTACCTAAACCTTAATTAATTTAGCACTTCTTGCAAGAGCCTTGTTTCTAGAGTAGATTCACTGAACACAACCACATTAAATTTAGTGGTAGTAACTTCTATACGCCCAATCATGAGTTTCTACAATAAATGTTGATGCCGTCGTTTTGAACCTTTTGAAACAAATGATTAACATTCATCACACATAACATAACTCAAAAGAGAAATGATCTCATTGATATATTAATTTCATAATAAGAATTACAGTCCATTTGTAAACAAATAATTTTGTCATGACAACAGCTGTCTTCGAATGTAGGTGTTAGCTAGATATCTAAATTGTACTTTTTAAATGAAATATTGGAGAGGTTTTATATGTTTTATGTAAAACAACAAAAGAGGTTGATATTACGCAATTCGGACCGGCAGTAAGGGGTCAAATTAAGGTTATTTCGTAATTTTATTATAATTAATTCATTGTTACATTTTGTTTTAATCTAACTACAGGGATCGATTTGAAAAGCCTATTCCCCGAAATGGTTTTTAAATTTTCATACATTGTCAAAAACTGGTGTATTCCAATTGTGTGACAAGTTAGGCGCACTTCGCAGTTTGATTTCACAGTAGCGTCAGCAAAAACAATCCAAAAAAATACAAATACATTTTCATATTTTTTTTGACAGCAAAATTTCCATTGTCTAGTATTTACTTTTTTAAAACAATGTTACTGTAGCATCAACAAAATCATGTTCATCACGCTATTCGTAAAGTCCGTTTTTTTATATATACAGAAGAAGACTATTTCCCCGTGTAGTGGTTGAATTTCAAAAAACGATAATTGGCAAAAAAAAAAGCCCTTCGTATCGAAACGTCCCAAAAGCAAATAGTCCTATTAGCATAATGACCTAAAAGCAAATTGTCCCATTAGCAAATTGACCCGAAAGCAGAACGTCCCTTTCGCAAAACAACCTAAAAGCAAGTCGTCCTATTATCAGGTTGCCCTTTTAGCAAAACGTCCCGAAAGCGAAACGCCATGAAATCAGAATGACCTAAAAGCAAAATGTCCTATAAGCAGAACGTCCCATGGTGTAGAGACAAGAAAAAAAACGGCCAGGGGCCCGTTTAAAAAATATTATTTTAATTCAGTTGAAGCAAAATAAAGTAACAATGTGTTCAATCAACTAGCTCTTCCTAACTTATTACTTAACACCACAAAAAAAAAAGCACTTCTTTCATATCTAAATATATAAAAGGAGAAACTGACTGACTGACTGACATATCAACGCACAGCCTAAACGGCTAAACGTAGGCACTTGAAATTTGGATGGCACGTAGCTTAGGTACCGTAGAGGTGCACTAAGAAAGGAATTCCCGAAATTCCCACGGGAACGGGAATTAGCGGGAAAATCCTTTTGTATGAAAAATCTAAACCGCGTAAGATAGCAAACCAACGAAGTGGTCACGGGTCTGCTAGTCATTTTATAAGCATGTCATTTTAATAACCGTCAGATAAAATTCTTTTAATAATGTGTTATCTTTTTCAAGAACTCGTAAGACGAAATTTCACCAATTCTTAGTTTTTGCATCTCCCTATTATATTTTTTTTCAAATGTCATTACATTTCTTCACCAATTTCACAACACATTAATGAAACCTGGAACCAAGTAAAAGAAGAAAGCGTCGATTCGGACCTGGCCGTTTTTTTTCTTGTCTCTACACCATGGGACGTTCTGCTTATAGGACATTTTGCGTTTAGGTCATTCTGATTTCATGGCGTTTCGCTTTCGGGACGTTTTGCTAAAAGGGCAACCTGATAATAGGACGACTTGCTTTTAGGTTGTTTTGCGAAAGGGACGTTCTGCTTTCGGGTCAATTTGCTAATGGGACAATTTGCTTTTAGGTCATTATGCTAATAGGACTATTTGCTTTTGGGACGTTTCGATACGAAGGGAAAAAAAGCCTATAAATAGCTATTACTTAAAAGTTTATATATACATTAAGTGGCTTTGATTTTCCATACAATATTTCAGCCCTTATTATATAGGTATATCTAGATGTGATTTTTGGTCGCGATATAAATAAGTCGGAATGAGCGAATCTGTTTGCAAAAGCTAGTAAATAATAATATCTAGCGGGCAGACAATTTTTCATTAACATTAAGACCCGATAGACGGGTGAGTAAGTACGCGGTACTTGGCTCGACGACCTTACTTGCCCTTGAATATCAGGCTAAGTACGCGAACTTCTAAAGGTAAACACGGGCGAAAAAGATCGTCGAGCTTTAAGTACGCGTACTTACTCGCCTATTTATCTGGAAATAGATATCCTAAGGTAATTAAATTAAAAAGGAGACGTTTAAATAAATAAAATTGCCGTACTGTTGTAATTTGTTAATAAGCAGTTGTTTCAATTTTACTGTATACTTGTACTTACCTTGAATAATTGGAATTTCCAAACATTAATTACTATTAATAAGTAGGTACTAAGTACATAAGATTTAAATTGTTATAGGAATAAATATACCCCAACACCTACTTTTTTGTTAAACCTACTAAGCCGCGATAAGTCATTTGGTTAAATGATCTCGCTGAATGTTGCCTAACGTTGCCGAGTCACTCTCTACACGAATCACAGCAAAAGGAATTCGTCTTACTCGCGCCACCTATGTGCGTCTTTCTGTCTCTTTCTCTGCTGACATCGAATATAAGTTGATTTGTGTGAGTAAATGTATTCTTGGTGGTATCATATTCACTATTCGAGTACGGAATATATGAACGTCACCTGTCTTCCGCTATTTTACTTTCATCTAAGCATTATAAGCTCCTTTAGTTCCTTTTTATGGCAGAGACAACAGCATGTTTTACTTAACATAATATTTAAGTTTATGTTCGAGTAAGGGCCTGCTCGGACCGGCGGACGGATAGGTAGATAATATTTAATGTATCCGAGTATATTTTACGCAATATCCACTAATAATAAGGTACATAGTCCTGCCATAAGTTCTGTCCTAAAGGTTTAGTGAAATAAAACTAGTTTATGGTTTTTTTTTTCAATAAAATATATGTTAATTAAAAGCCTTTTTAATATACATTTTTAAAAAATATATTTAATTTCAAATGGTTGCCTCAATATTCGAAACGATTTTTTTAAATTTACGGAATTTCTGTTAATTTCAGTTTTTGATAGTAGTTAAAAGTAAATCTTTTATTAAAAAAGAAAATTTGTTTCTTTCATATTTTATAACGTCTTTTCTCAGGCCATATTGAAGACTAGCATTAGACTTGAAACGGTTCTCAATTTCAAGTTATGAAGTAAGATAATAAGGAGAGATTTCGAATTTCTCAAAATTCAACTGCGCCAACTTCTACAAAAGTTATAATCGATAGGAGCACCATCGTCATCGCGTGTTTTTTATCATGCTCTACCAACCCAAAACAGAAATACTTAAAGGTTGTACATCAACCTATTGCAATAATTTAGCATAAATTGTATTGTTTAGCAAATTATATTTATTAAAGTTTTGATTTATGCATAGATTTATAAAAATATTTTTGTATTTTATTTTTAAATTTTAATAAATCTCAGTGACTTATGGCAGGACTAGGTAAACATTAGAATGCTCTGAAACCTCTGATAATATATATGCTTTCCCCATCCGCTGGTTTGCACAGGCCCTATGGTTATTAATGGCCTTCGAGTGGGCGGTCTTCGCAGCTCACAGGCAAGCCTGGGCCTTTTTTAGTGTGTTATTTCGCATTAAGTAAACCTGATTGAGGAAATCCTTATTTTGGGAGAATCAGTCGTTACCAAACACAAAGTGTTGAGGATAAATGAATTAAAGTTCTAGAACTTTAAAGTCTGGTCTTTTAAAGATTTGTTCCATAATGTTTTAATTTTTTGTTCCATAATGGTTTAACAAAAACAAATTTAGTGATTTAATGTCCGCATAAATCACACATCATAGACGTAAAAAATCTTAGGTAGTTGAAACATTCATGTACCCTACGTTATATAAAATAACAATAATTGTAGGATAGTTTACCTTACCTTATACTGTAAAGGTGTTTGGACTTGGAAGGATTCCTAGGGGCGAAACAAATGTCGCGCTGATACAATAGGTAACCACTACTTTTGATAAATCAATACAAGTGTTGCACCACAGTGATTAGTAACTTTTACTCGTCGTATTAATGAATGAATGTAGCGGTTCACTATTCATCATTGTTTTAAAAACCATACCTATATTTATCAAAACGAGAAAATTAAAAATAATAAACAAATAATCATGATTAACTTAAGTGTGATAGTAATAAAATAGTTTTATTTATTAAATTTTAAACGCCACCGAAGCCTTAAGTGGTCTCGTATGCTGCCAAGCCCACACAAGAATGAAAATTGATGGCATTATGTAATTCTGCGCGAAGAGCGTGTGATGGAGATAGTTCGCGCGCGCCTTGATGGCAGCGTCAAATTCTGATAATTACTGTGTACTTTGAAACCACAACATAGATTTAAAAATTGCTTTACCAGGATAAATAAGTTATGAGTACTCAACCATTGAATCAAAAATAATTGTTAAAAATCGTAGGGTTTCGAAGATTCAACCAAAAACAATGCGAAAAAGGTCTCGTGTAAAATAAAACAATCGAGGTTTTTGTTCCTTATCGTGTTTTCACATTTAACAGTCTCAAGGAAATGTGATCAAGTTTAACATATCCAAAGAGCAGACACATAGGCATTAAAGAGATCCAGATCGCTCCGACTATATCATGTTATGTGGTCTCTTAGTCATATTGCCTGAAACGCAACTGACGCTTAAAACAGACTTTAAACCAGCTTGGTGTGTTAGTGTTTGGATTTTTTTTGCAATTAAGGTGCTTTTACACCAGCGAGGCTGTAAAATTCCTCCTTTCTTTCCTTAAGCCACGTTTTATTTTCATGAGCCTACTAGTGCAATGTTACCATATTACCGTATTATCATCGAAATCGCATAACAAAGATTTTCGAGTCAATCCAATGAGTTTGTTAAAAATACTTCCTAGATTTGTTAACATACATAGATAATTAAGAGTAAAGCTAAAAATAAATAATAAGTTGAGTCACCGCCCGCCATTTCAACCAAAGTAATTAGCATTTTCCAGACAGCAGTACCTAATAGTTCATCTATAGCCTAGTTAGTTCACCAATCAATATCATTTCATTTATGTAGCTTATTATTAATATTCTCATCCTTCTTAACTTATACTTACCGGTTGTCGGTGGTTGCATATTTCTATAGTGTGAGCTGGGGGGCAATCGCCGGTTGATGTATCATCCATCACCTTACTAAATTAAAGGTGTCTAAAGGGTCTCTCGGTGTTGGCTTACGCTCCATGTACTCCGACTCAACTTTTGGAACATTGCGAGAACTCTACTCATATTTACGGAACTCTGAGCTTAAAAAACTCAAGTCTTTTTAGACTTTTTTCCGAGTCTTATCAAGCCCTGTAATCACAACTCAAGTTTTAGAAGCCATCTTATCTTTTATTGTTTTTTCTTTATCTGTAGGTGTGCATCAAAAAGACTAGATTCCTACTTATAATGAAGACTCATTTTTAATATGATTGATGAGTGATGACTACCTAATGAAATTGACACGATGTCATGTGACCAGAAAGGTTTGAAATAAAAATAAATACATGAAATGGTTTTAAATAATAAGTAGGAACTAACTGGGTCTTACACACTCGAAAAAACAAAAGTTGTCTTGCCTGTGGTCAATAGTTAAAGGCTTGTGTGGTGGTGTGCATGTAAGTTATGTTTTTATCAGATCAGGTCTACCAGAATCTCATGAAAAAATTAAAAATTCATCGATTTTCATATGGCAATGTTACCATACGCGGCATACCTACGCCTGTCAATTCCACCGCTTGTCAGAGTTTGTTATTCTTTGTTGTTTTTACTCAAATATAGCGATAGTTATCAGAAAAATGCCTTTAAAGCCTTTCTATCTCAGGCGAAAAACATCGTTAATAATGTGTACAGTAAAGGTCGTGAGCAAGAAGATGTAAATCAAACACAATATTTGGTGTAGTGTCGTGTCATTAATAGACTAGTAAATGAAGCCACATAATATTGATACTTTAAGTTGCTTTGTACATTTTCAGGAACGTTACTTATAACTCCATTTGGGTTTTATGTCTGAATCGTAAACGTTCATTTAGAAACCTTAATAATGAGGTGCCATTTAATTCCATGATTATTTATTGCCACCGCCTGTGTGACACGGTCTTCATGATGTTTTCATGAGAAATAGAAGAAAAAAAAATCTCGCGTTTCCTTCAGAATACGAAATTGATTGACATTAAAGTGCACATAGTCGCTTAGCTAAAAAAATCGCGTAAATCAACGATTGAACATGAATTAAGAAGTTAACTTAATATAATAGAAAAAAACAATATTGTATACTTTAATTTGGACCTGTGCGGTATTGTTGGCTTAGCAACGATACGTCATTGAGTTTCAACTAGATCCTAATAAACATACATAATGCTCATGATTGTTTTAATTAAACCTTAATACTTAAACAATAAGAAATGCACGTCCAAAGCTGGGTTTAACGGTTAGGTAAGTAACTAACCGTTATTAATTAATATTATAAATATTGGTTGGTTCCATCCCTCTAAGGCTTGTTCCATCTTCACGGCATAGATGGTTGATTGCACAGACGTGATATTTAAATTGAATCCTGGAAAATGGAAAAAAATCCAAAGATATAAAGACACGCAGACTGAGTTCAAAGATTAATAACCAGTATCAAGACCTTTATATCCTATTTACTCCGGAGTTACCAGCGCTAAGTTTAAATTTTCCTTTTTTTTCATGAGATTCTGGTAGACCTATAAGACTCAAGTAGACCTGATGCCGTTTATGCGGATATGGGTTCCGACAGAAAATTTGGCTTTTTATTCGTAACGTAGGTTACCTACGTAGCTTTTTAACTTCGGGTATGTCCACAGGAAAGACGCGAACCTAAATCTGTGTATGACCCAACTAAAACTTTTTTGATAATTTGAATTCAATATGGTTGTCAATTTCAGTGAAAATTTAAAAATTGTGAAAGATTCATTTTTATTATTGGATTAAGCAAGATTGGACCAGGCATGAAATTGATAGTTTCGTTGAGTTTTCATAATAACTACGTAACAAAAGCCTTAAGCGTAAACCAAACACTCGATTCTTTATAAAAGATAGTCTCTATGGAAAACGGAGTCTATAGAATACTACAGAAGACTTAAGTCCCTCCCAAGTGTAAAATAACTGTACCTTCTCGATTCAATGACTAGAATGAAAAAAAAGTCAAGTCTTAGAATTGGAGACTCCAAGGACTTGCGGCTTTACCGACACTATGTACGCTTTCCAAAGGCCCTTGCCTCCCAATGTTCCGTGATTGGTAAAGACATGCAATTATAGTACCTAGTTTATGTAATTGATGTATTATGAAAGGTCTTAAACCACGAGTATTTTACTGACTATGTACAATTGGATATAACATTTCAACACATCTACGCACGTTATGTAAGTACTGTAAGATGGGTTTAGAATCCGAAGGCAAATGATCACAACACAGAAGAGAATTACACATACATACATACCGCCACGCCCTCGTGGCCAGAGTGGGGTAGGCAGAACTACAGAATAACTTACCAACAACTTTAAAAACTTGTTAATAATTCTGTTACCACATTTTGCACAATTAGGCTAAAATGTAATAGTAAAATTGATTGCTGTAATGTTGGTCATTGCCAACGGGCACTGAACGCATTATAGAGGACTCGTGATACGTGTGTAGATGAATAATATAAGTATGTGACTTCATGTTCAACAATTATTATGACTATTATGACTAGTACCTATAACAATATTATCTTCCCTGTACACAGTACGAGGGTTTTCAAACTTGAAAATAAATGAAGTTAAATTTAATGATAGTAATTTTGTTGTTTTTCATTTTATGCTCCTGTCCGTTACGACGTATGCGATCAAGGCAGTCGTTTAACAGGTTCACAGTCCCAAAGCAATGTGCAACCTTCTTCCCACACGTCCCCATTACATACTTAGGTAACACATACGATCGAGTGTTTATTGTCAATATTAAACACTCGATCGTATGTGTTACATATTAAGTTTTAATTCAAACTGAAAGTTTCGGGAATAGAAAAAAATATGCAATTAAATTGAATAAAAGTATTTTTATTGTTTTTCAAAGTATTCTCCTTTATATTTTATGCACTTTTCCATGCGATCAAACCAGTCATTAAAGCACTTATTGAAGTCTGAAACTTAAGTAGGGGTCGACAAAATGGCCATTTTAAAAGCCTCCACTGCTGCTTCCGGCGTCTGAAACCGCTGACCACGCAACTTATCCTTAATTTTGGGGAATGTGAAAAAGTCTTTGGGGCTTAAGTAATATATAGTCCAGTAATTCGACTTTTTCACCGTCCAGGTACTCCGTTGTTTTCCGAGCGGTGTGAGGGTTGGCATTGTCGTGGTGAAGGATAATGCGGCGACTAGGGATTTTTTTACGGAGTTCAGCAAAGGTACTCGGCAAACAAATAGTGGTGTACCAATCGGCATTGACCGTTCTACGATCTTCAAGAGGAATAGTAGCCACGTGACCCGATTTGGAGACAAACGTAGCCACCATCTTTTTGGCCGTGCTGCGAGAACGAATAACTTTTGTCGGCTTGAGCTCATCTTCGTAGACCCATACTCGAGATTGGTTTTTATTTTCAGGCTCATATGCATATATCCAACACTCGTCACCGGATACAATACTAAAAACTGCATTTGAGCTTCCTCCGTTGAATTTATTCAAAGTTCTGAGGCACCAATTGACACGAGTCGTTTTCTGCTCCTCAGACAATAAGTGAGGGATCCAACGGGAAAACAACTTTCGCACGCCTAATTGTTCCTGTAAAATGATTTGTATCTGACTCATTCCAATGCCCAAAAACTCTTGAATCTCCCGATATGACACATGTCGGTCTTCCTTTATCAGCTGACGCACAGCATCGACGTTTTCTTGCGTGACTGCCGATTTTGGTCGACCTTCACGCACGTCGTCCGTGACGGATAGACGGCCACGTTGAAATTCTGCATACCACCTGTATATTGTCGTCTTTGAAGGTGCTTCATTACTAAAAGCAACAATCATCCGGTCTCCACATTGTTTTTGTGATAATCCACTTTTAAAGTCGTAATAAATCATAGCTCTTAAATTTTCACTGGACAATTCCATTTTCAGCAGCGACTCGACGACTTCAAAAAACAATTGAAACCGAACCATCATCCAATGTGACCAGTGTGTTAAAATAATGAAACTCTAGAGATTATAAAAAGGTATGATATGTGTCAAAAATATGTTTCTAAGTATTAGATTCCCGAAACTTTCAGTGCAGCCCTCGTATCAGCTAATGCACAACATCGATGTTTTCTTACGTGACTACCGATTTTGGTCGACCTTCACGCACTTCGTCCGTGAGGGATAAAATCTGAATACCACATGTATGTCGTCCTTGAAGGTGTCCCATTACTAAAAGCACCAATTATTCAGTCTCCGCATTGTTTTGGTGTTAAACCACACACAACCTTCCATCAACTGGCAAATACATCACAATCAGGGATAGACTCTACAAGCTTGTTTACTAAATGCAAGGTGTGAACCAGTGGCGACTTGGTGTGGGCTAGAGTGGCAACGTGGACGGAAGTCAAATTTGATCATCGAGGGGACGAAAAGACGTACCACCTGCATACCCAGTTCCAGACAGTTGGAATCTCCTCGCAATATACCGCTAGCAATAGTCAGCAGTCCATAATTTCGTCTCACCTCAAGAGAGTTAAAACCTATGAAACCCATCAAAAATTTCGTAGGGTACAAAAAGGGTAGTATCCATACGTTTTCTTATGCAAGATCCGCAAGAACTCCTTCTGTACTTTTTCCAAAAACAAGACATACGTTACCTCGTTAGGGTTCCAAAGCACAGAAGCTGCCTCAAGTTTACATCTGACTAGAGCGGTGTACAGAGTTTTTATAGCCCTGGTACTTATCTGAAAAATCCCTAGCGTTTCGAATTACGAACCCCAACCTCCGAATAGCAATTTTTAGCAATTTTTTCATGTGCTCGTGAAAGTTGAGGTTCGTATCGAATATGACTATGACGCCCAGATCACGAATAGTAGTGACACGGGCTATAGCTTCCGCACCCAACAAGTAGGTACTCCGCGTGAATGGGATTATGGGCACGACTAAAATGACCACGGCACACTCGGCTGCATTAAAAAGAAGCCCACTGTCGAGACTCCATTGATGTACCCGGTCTAAATCCTTCTGCAACGAAACACAGTCTGACAATTCCTGCACGCCGTAGATCAGTTTTAAGTCGTCGACATAAAGTAGGCATCTAGAGTGCTGAGGAACCGAAACAAGGTCATTCACCATTATGCCAAAAAGTAAAGTAATAAGTAAACCCTGGTTGACCCCAGACCGAGTGTTGTAGGTCCGGGTGTTGTAGGTCTCGGAAATAGCATCCGTGTTGCACGTACTGCCGTCTGTCACGCAGGTAGCTGGCGAAGAAACGAAGCAGCTTTGGCGAAAAACCGATGTCGCATAACTTCACCAAAAGCACGTCGTTATCCACGCGATCAAAGGCTTTTTGAAAATCAAAGTACAAACGTCAACAAGTATTCCCTTATCCAAGTGATCTGAAATGGAATCAACCAGGGTTATGAGGTTCGTTTCGACTGACCGCCGGGACCTGAACCCATGCTGTGAGTCACTAAGGTAAGGCTTTATTTGAGGAGCTAGAAGTACGTTTACGATAGTTTCAAACAGCTGAGCAATCGAAGAAAGAATGGCGATGGGTCGGTGATCATCAGAGATCGGACAAATGAGCGTCATTACTCGCAATAATGTGGACATGAGCCCAAAGATTTTAATTAAACAAATTAAATTACATTAATTGATTACTTACCCGAAAAATAATTTTACAACACAGTAATAAATTAATAATAAAGAGACGTGAGAAGTAGTCAATAATATTAATCTACTTAAGTTTGCTCCATTAACAAGCGTGGATTGCAAAAGGAGCTTTTCACCTCATAAGTTCATTTTAACCGGGAAAAGGAATAAACTAACCAGGGAAAAATGATAAAAAATACCTAATGCTGTTTACAACAAAAAAAAACAATAGCAAGTCTTTGTATTATTTATTTATTACTGTCTTGCAAAGGATCAAAAATTTCTTTGGGTAAGTACCTAGTCAATTAATGTAATTTTTAATTTAATTTGTTTAATTAAAATCTTTGGAGTCATATCCACATTATTGGGAGTATTGACGCCCAATTATCCGAACTCTGGTGATCATCCACGCAGTCCGTATTATTAGCCTTAGGGATAGGCCTCACCCGTGCGATCTTCCATAGATCAGGGTATTTCCCAGTACAAAGAGCTAGGTTGAAAATGTTAAGCAGCGAAGGTATTAACCATTCTTTGCATCCCTTAAGGATAAACGCTGGGAAGCTGTCCGGGCCTGGGGAACTTTATGGCTTAAGAAGTCGGGCCAGGCCAGTAACCAAATCATGAATGGTGATTTTAGTGGATGTGGCCATAATTGGGTAGGTAAAGTTTTTTGAAGGGGTCTATATTATATTTTTTTTTGATAGTGTTTGGTCTATTAACCAATAATATACAGTTATTTTTTTTTTACTCATTACAGTTCTTCTACAATATTTTTTTTTAACTCCGTTTTGACAGTTCTCGAGCTTTACGGCATTACCTTGCCGTTACCTTAGCCTATGTGATAATTTAAAAAAAAAGGATTATGACAGCACTTGTTTGTTGTCAAAATTGTCAAACGATAACGGTGTTTCGCTTTCGTTTGCTTACCTCCTTGTGCCTCCGTGTTGTTTTCTTGAATTTTACGACGACTTCTGCTCAGACCCTTGGATTTCGATATTACCGCATTTCTCGACGACCCCCGCAACGCTTTTTTGGACTTGAATTGGCACTACTCTTGACGACTCCCGCGCGTATTTTGGCTCACGATTCTTGCTATCACTGACGACCCCTGCTCTGCCTTTGGATTACTTACACTTCTTTGCTCTGACACCAGTCGATATAATGAGCGCGTCAAACGAGTTCGTGCGAGCTGATTCCAGAAATTTACCTGATATGAACATGGCGGTGATTCTGGAATATTTTCAGGCCAGCGATAAGTTTAATGTTGCTGAGATTAGAGGTGTTAAGACTTTGATGTAAGTTGAATTAATTATATTAGCTACCTAATCTTATAACACTCATAATATTATAATTTACAGCCTTAAATAATTATCTTTATTTTGTTTTTATTTTAGGGCATCAAGAAATAGTTACGTTGAGAATGCAGTAGGCTATGTGGAACTCCAAAGAATGAACACTAATTGCATTCTCAGAGCCAAAGTTGTGCCAGAACACAAGGTTGCCAAAAAATATTACATTGTAACTGTTCACATTGATGAACATGAAAATACGGTGATTGATGCAAAATGTGACGGCTGTGCTGCATCAGCAGGTATAGTATTAAAAATCAAATCCAGCTTGTAATGTCTAATCAAAGGTAAGACACAAAACTTGCTACAAAATGAAAACCTAATACTTGTTTTCCTTAATATTTAATTTATTGGGTTCTAAAATAATGTAACGTCCATAGGTACTTAAATACCTCAGGTGTCCTACGCACAACATGTGTGCGTAGATTTTTTGACATTATGTGATTTATTAATTTTACATAAAGTTTAATTTTGATGTACAAAAACTTTGACATAACACTCGACGGGTTAAGGCTATAAAAGTGTTTACTAAATAAGACAAGTCAGATGGTATGGACTATAGATATAGTTTTTAGTAAATAATATCTGTTTATGTACACCATTTTTCCAGTGTGTAGTCTGCTCGTTAATGCATGCTCTGTATTAGATTAAAATGTTATTCATTGCAGCTCGCAAAGCGGCTTGGGGTAGGTCTCAATACTTGTAGTTCATCCTTTTTGTGAGTTTTTCTATTGTACACTGGCTAGGAGGATTGCCAATTAATGCTTCTTCCCAATGTGCTTTCTGAAGTAGGTATAATAATTAATAACAGACTTCAGCTCATAGTAAATTTTAACTTACTTTATAATGGTTGGCATATGAAATATTAAGTAACTTAAGTATATTAAAAAATGCTAACTCTTGAAAAAAGTAGGTTCTTTATTCTAGCAAAGTTTATGCCTCAACCTGCATTTATCTGGTTTATATAAGGGGTTATTCAGGATTCCAGGTTCATCATTATCATAATTATAAGAACAAATACTACCAGTTTCACTTACTATTTAATACATTTTTATAGATTTTAGCTGGCAGGCAACCAGCGCCTCTTCTAGGCGGTAAAAACGGGATTGTAGTTTTCCTCTATACCTGCTGTCTATACCTACTTTAACTGCTACCAAACAATCAGAACTCTTGGCAGTAAAAGTGTTGTCTGTTTAAACTGCCATACATGAATTTGTCACAGCAATTAAAATGACAAGGTACTAAAGTGTACACATATTTATGAACTCGAATACCCAACAAAGCAACTCGCTTCTGCATTTATCACTATCACTACATATTATAAAACAAAGTCGCTTCCCGCTGTCTGTCCCTATGTAGAACTTTAAAACTACGCAACGGATTTTGATGCGGTTTTTTTAATAGATAGAGTGATTCAAGTGGAAGGTTTTCATGTATAATAAACTTTGTTTTATGTACGGGTGTTACCGAAAACTCACATAAACCGAAGCGAAGCGAGGGCGGGTCGCTAGTATAATAATAAAATAGTGAAGATTTTAACATTTTTCATAATTTTTAGGTGGATGCAAACACACTTTGGTGGTGTTATTTTGGTTGGAAAAAAAGGCTACAGAACCGTCACCAACATCTGTAGAATGTTATTGGAAGAAGCCCCGGTTAGCGAGTGAAGGAACTCTACCAATTCTTTCGAAGGATATACTGAAGACAAGGAAGAGACAAATAGCAGTAGGGCCAAGAGATCCTCAGAAATTAAAATTATTCTTGGAAGAATGCAAAAAGAAAAAAGTAAAGAATTCTCTGATTCTGTCATTTTCTCCAGACCAGTACAGTGGTTTGACAAAATACTGTCTGTTTGACATGGTGTTGGAATTTTCAACAAAAAATAATAATCATAGTTATGATAATTTCAAAAGTAGTATGTCTGCATGTCTTAATAATAATATCTTTGAAGAAATAGAAAAAAGTACAAGAATGCAAGCTAAATCAAAATTGTGGCACAGTATACGACAGGGCAGAATAACGGCATCTAAAATATATGAGGCATGTCACTGTGCCACTCCTGAAGGTTCACTTGTGGAGACAATCCTGGGTGGATACAAATGTTATGAGACAAAAGCCATGACAAGAGGAAAAGAGTTGGAGAAACCCGTTATAGAAGAATTAGAAAGACAATTGAATTGTACAATTAATGGATGTGGATTTAAATTGATAAATTTGATATGTGGAGCCTCACCTGATGGCATAGCCAGCAATTTTATCGTTGATATTAAGTGTCCAAGTACTGCGAGAGCAGTTAAAACCTATGTACAAGGTAAAAAAATAAATGAAAAGTTCATAGCTCAGTGCCAACTGCAAATGTTAGCAACTGGTTATAAAAAGTGTGCTTTTTGTGTAGCTGACCCAGAGTTTGAAAATAATAAAAAGGTTCAAATATTTTGGGTTGAATTTGACCCTGCAAATGCAAATAGGTTATTACAAAAATCAGAAATATTCTGGAAAAATAACATATATCCGAAAATATTACAAAATGCAAAGTCCTAATATAGCAAGGAGATAAAATTATGTATATTATAATATTTAAATAAGAAAGAAAGAGTAAGATGGAGATGGAGTGTGATATCAGGATTGGAAATCAAAGTGCAACAAGTGAGTGAGTTGGATTATTCATGGTAGTTCCTTTGGATGTTACTTCAAAGGAACTGTTGCGTTTTTTTTTTCATTAGTTCCTTTGCAAAATAACCAACAAAAAAACGAAAGAAACTTGTAGGAAAAAAAGTCTCGGTTGTTCCTTTAACTCTCAAAAAAAAACGCAACAGTTCCTTCGATGAAACATCCAAAGGAACTGTCACTAATAATCAAATGAGTTTGTATATTTTGGATCTATGTTTTCAAGAATTAGGAAATGTGAAAGGGACATTGGAAGACGAGTCAATGCAGGAAACATCATCAATGTCAACAAACCTTTGTGAAAAGTTGGAAAGTGTCTAAAGAAGGCTTGTTTGGCTGTTTACAGGGGGGTGGTAATTCCGACACTAATGTTTAGCAGTGAAAGTTGGGTATGGCAGAAGAAATATGAAAGTAGAATTAATGCAGTAGAAATGAGAGCGTTTTGAGAAATATGGTTGGGGTGAACTTGTGTGATAGGATTAGGAACAGTGTAATAAGAAAATTTTGTTGGTTAAAATTAGATGTAGTGAGAAAGGGTTTTTTTTTAAATAAGGAATGCTGAAGTTGTTTGGTCATGTGGATAGAATAGATGAAGTGAGAGGCAAAGTTGGGAGTGTTACAGGAGTAGGTACCCTAACCCGACGCACAGGAAGTTTGTCCGGATTGTAGCAAGTGGAAGGAAGTGGTAACTGCCTACCCCTACGAGAAAGAGGCGTGACTGTAATGTATGTATGTAATGTATGTATAAAAATTATATTCTGAATAGGGACTATTAGGGACATACTTTTAAAGTTATAAAATTGTACAGTTCTCGAGGAAATATAGGTAAAATAAACTTTGGTCAGTAAAAAAGGATAAATTTATTATTTTATTAACATCATAAAGAAAACCAGGACTATTTTGTAATATTTTGGATAGTTTTCCAAAAATGTTAGATTTGTAATAAATTTATTTGGTCTGTCAAATTTATCAACCATTTATGTGGTAGATTTGTTGTATGTTGTATGACCAGTTGTTACCATAATTATTGTAAGTTGTTCTAGCACTTGTTATACGGTTTTTATTTAATGATGGTATGATCCACTATTTCATAACACAATCGCGCATTGTCTATTTAAGTGGCGGAGGGCGCCTTCTTCCCGCTCAGTCCCAAAATACCATAATTTGAAAATACCAAATTCCCAAAACACCAGATTTAAAATAAGGATTAATTTATTGTACTTAGCCAAAAATTTTAATCTGGTGTTTTGGGAATCTGGTATAAAGTGTAATCTGATATTTTCAAATAATGGTATTTTGGGAATGAGCGCTTCGTCCGTGGAGTGAAAATGCTATACTACTGTTTTCTTTCTTAACTTAGGGCCACTTGTTCCAGCAGGAAATATATAATTGAAGTCCAACTAAGTATGGAACTACAGGTCAATTCTACATTGAAATCTAAAACCGGATGTATCTTTTTGCTTGTAGCAAGCGGCCCTAAGTGAGTTTAGTTTCCATGTTAGTCAAAGTCAGAAGTGTTAATTATTATGAAGTGCCTAAATAAAATAAAACCAAGTATCTAAATATTCACTGTATTTTTATTATATTACCCTGTAAATTTGCGAGAGCACAGGCAATGGTCACACTCTCATCGACATATCCTATATGACTGTGATTAATTACCGAGTGAGGTTTCAGGAAAGCGAACTCCCTCACCCTCCGTATCACGCGCTCCACATGTATTCTGAGACTAGCAATAATTTTGCTTTGAATGACTTCTTTTTTAGTCGGCGTTTCAGTAGATGATACACTCGGAGGGCGAAGGAGTTTTACATGTCTGTCTTTAAGAAGAATCTCTATCCCTTTGAAGCCTCGATCGGCTAGTACCACAGCCCCTGGAGGAAGAATATCAACAAAGCCACTACATTCTGTAATGGCTTTGTCTGATATCCTTCCTCCATAGCCTTTTGAAATAAAACAGATAAAACCGTTTGGGCAGCATGCTATAAGGTATTTTAACGTATTACAGGACTTGTATTGTGACCATGTCCTGGCTTGAGTTACAGGGTCTGAAGGCTTCTCTATTTGAATTTCAAAACAATCGATAATACATTGGACATTTGCATATCTGGCTTTAAATACTGGAGGTAATGTCTTTTTTATTTCTATTGGTTCTGGCAGGTAAATAAAATTTTGTAAGTAAGTTGCCAGATGCGGCATACATACTCCTAATATTTTTTGAACAGTGACTTTGCTGAAGTTAAAATGGTCGGCTATTCTTTGTAGAGTATCGTTTTGTTTTATTTTAAACAAAGTTATTATAATGTGTATTAGGTTTAGTTTACATTGCTTTGCCAAAAAGTCTAAAACCCAATAAAACTGCTTTGCCACTCCAATATACATCTTAGGGTTTTCTTTTATAAGGCTCATTATGTGTTGCCGTCCAGAAAAATCTCTGTGCTTTACAACCATATTTTCCTTGTTGCTTGATGAGGTTGAGGATGAAGGACTTGAGGGCTCGAACAGTGTTGACGTCGAAGAGCTACTTGATGAAGGAACTTCAATCGGCTGGCTCGGCATTACTTTTTCAGTTAAAGATATTGCTTTAATATTAGTTGCGCAGCCTATACTTCTTACTAGAGGTTTAATCATTGCTGCCTTATGTACTCTTGGAAGTTCATACTGACTTGACGAATCACACTGAAAACAACAAAACATCGCACATAAGCATATACAAGTCTTAAATAGCGATAAGTTACAGAGCCTGTTTCACAATCAACAAGTAGAATTATCTGCCATTTAAAGTTGGCTCTCTTCTTGATTATTTTCAAGTGTAAGAGAGAGAAAGGGCTAAATTTATCTGTCAAATATAACTTTAATGGTAAACTGTGGAACAGGCGGTAAAACTAAAAAAATCATATAGAAAAGAAGAAATTTTTGGGAATTTTTGAATTATGGATAAAATATAATACGCTTTTCTCTGAACTTATATTATGAAGTTCGGATGCTTGTCACTAAATCCAATTCAATCCAATCCAATCCAATCATCACTAATCTTGGTCCTGTGCATGACTTTTATGTGGTCTACCTTTATAGAAAGCCTTACATTACACCTAACCTGAACCTTATTCCTATTTTTATTTTTTTATAATTTATGTAAATGTGACATGTAATATTTTGTACAGTATATTATGAATAAATGAGTATGAGTATGAGTAACATCAACTCAAAGCCCACCTGTTTCTGCCTGGTTGCCCCAGTAACCCCACTCTCATCATA
This sequence comes from Acleris laterana, assembly GCA_963966035.1. Classification (NCBI taxonomy): domain Eukaryota; kingdom Metazoa; phylum Arthropoda; class Insecta; order Lepidoptera; family Tortricidae; genus Acleris; species Acleris laterana. The sequence goes on along the minus strand of OZ014438.1, from coordinate 68,339,496 downwards.
CATCATATCACCATAAATTTACATACATACCTTAAATTTACACACATACCATCAAATTTAAATACATGCCCCATACACATCTAGTTGGTTAATAAGTTCTGTTACTAAGGTTGAGGCAAATAAAACTAACTTATGTATATTTTTTGGGTGTCCCTTGTTTTGTCGACAAACTTTTCGTCGAATTTCATTTCATCGGAAACGCTTCAAGTAAAATTTAGTTCACGAATTATTGTTTGGTGTAATTTTATTTCATGAGCAGATCATTCCAATTTTTATTATTTCATAGAATAACTGTTCAGGGAATATTATTTGGCAAATTATTCATTTTGTATGAATTTTAATTGGCAGAACAACAAAACAACGAATTTCATTTGTTCAACGTTTCATTACATTTGTTTTTAAATAATCGAATACACATAGCGCCACAACTACGCGGAACACCTACTAGGTCTCAAATAATCTATAGGTTAGGTTAGGTTAGAATTGTGTCAAGGCGCGAAGCGCCACAACTACGCGGAATAGGAGCTCCGCAAAGCGGAGCTCCGTCGACTTCGTGTCACGGTCTAACATTGAAATAATAAAGTACAATTTCATTTGTTCGAAATTTTATTACAACATTACAAAATAATTGAAATTTATATAGGTATATAAGTATAGTTTATAAGTTTATATTCTTGGTTATGGATTTTATTGAATCAATTTCTGTATACTCCACTTGAGTATGCCAAGTATTTGGGTATTTTGTATATATATACGAGTATAAAGGATAAACTGAAGCTTAAAATCTGACTTGGCTAGTTTTCATATTTGTTATACGCAAGTTACTGTATTTTTATATTGTATGGTCATATTTTACTCTTCGAAATAATTGACTTGCTGGTAAAAAACTAGCCAAGTCAGATTTTGAGCTTCAGTTTATACTAAGTTATTTGCTTTGTGTAAATAATTTGGGTGTTGAAATATAAGAAGTTATACTTAATAGCATGATGAAGATTCCAGTGTGGACGAGAACTGGAGAACAATTAAAAATCTAGTGGCCACAACCCACAAAGAAAGCCAGGTTGATGCGCAGGATTTACCCCGCAGTTCATGGTTATCAGATGAGACATGGGACATTATTAACAAAAGAAAAGACTTACTTAAAACCGTCTCAAATGATGATAATCATGAGCAATACAAAGCTCTCACTGCGGAAGTGCAGAGGCGTTGTAGGGTGGACAAGACCCAGTATTTCAACAATATATGCACTGAAATTGAGGATCACGCTCAGAAGATGCACACTGGAGATCTTTTCAGGAAAATAAAATCTATAACGCGGGATTTTAAAGCAAAAACATGGGCTATAGAGGACGCAAATGGAGGCTTGCTTACTGAGATTGATAAGGTGGTGGACAGGTGGAGAGGGTACTGCGATAATTTGTATGCAGATGCGCACAGTGTGAAATCTGCCCTTAAAAACGGACATATATCATTTTGGAACTCAAACGATAGATTTCACCATTTCAAATGCAAGACGATCATACCGGAGTGCCAATTCTACTCAGAACTCGAGTTTTTTTTTTAAATCTTATTTTTCTATGAAACTCAAAATTTTCATAGAATTGCGTGTAACTGCAAAAGTATAGAATAATCACCGATTATCTGTTTAGATATCAATAGCATCTTGTTTCAGGTACGTAATAAAAAAAACTAGGCGTGTTTTTATGGAAGCAGTACAAAGTAATAGTTGATTTTTTCTTTTTTAGTTTTTATTTTATTTTCCCCTAACCCTAGCGTATTAGCATTTGATACTTACCTAAAATATTCGTTGAAACCATTACTATCCACCCCTAAAGTATCAAATCAAAATCTAGCAGGATCTTGGAAATATCCATATTTAAAAATGTTCGTTTAGGGTTGTCAAAAGCATGTTATTAAACGTCTTATTTAAATGTGGGTGTATTAATAAATTGTCCCGATAAATTGAAGTTCTTAAATGTGATTTCCATGTCTTATCTCCGTTCACTGATATTTTCTAAAAATAAAATTCTCTTATGAAAGTGTTTCGACCCAACTACACCATAACTAACTTTTCTTATTGGTGAAATGATATAATATGTTTGCAGAAATGGAGTTGAGTAGACTGAATTAACGTGTCATAGATTTTATCATTTATCATAGATATTTGAGAAAGCGATGTTTGACCTAAATCCTTAAAGCGACCGATCGCCATAAATTAAAATAATTGAATTGAATTGACTTTAGCTTTGGCATTGACAGTTAGCTATCAAAACAACTCGAAAATTGCATGATTGCTTTTAGTTATTATAAAAGTGTGCATTTATTATTAATTCGATGGCAGCAGCCGATACTCTCGAACCTTCAAGAGTATTCGCAAATTCCCAACAAGGTTCCAACAATATCTTTACCAGACTAGACGCTTATAAATTGTTCCTTGCACTTGCAAAGCAAAAGGGCAAGAAATGTCGCCCCCTGGATGTAAGCTTAGAAGATCGAACTTTCGCAGTGCTGAATACTTTGGAAATACATACGGAGTACATAAATAACAAAAGACTCAAAGATCTAATCTCCAAACTTACCAGTAAATGCGAAAACTTATACAAATCATGTAAATACAATATGATTTTCTTCATTAAAAAGCACACAGTTTGGTTAAATGGAGACCTAAAACCGGACCTTTCAAAATGTTTGGATCCGCTTCTCTATCGCCCGCCTGTTTCCGAAACTGAATCTGGTTTAGTAGGCGATTCAATTTTCGAATTTGCTTCAGAACCTACCGTTCCTTACGCTGGTCCAAGTAACAATCGCGATTTCGAATCTGACATAGGTAATCCCAAAACCGATGTTTCTCATATAGATTTTCCGATATCTGAGCAAAGATGTGAATCAAAGTACGACGGACTGAGCGAAAGACAAAAACGAAGAGTTTGCAAAAACCTACAAGAAACCCTAAGTAATGAACCATCTGCTAAACTGATCAAGGTTTTGTCGAGTAGTTTAAAAGCAGAAGGGCAAAACCTCACAAAACCGGCATCAAAAAACTTTGAATTTGTTGTTAATTCCTGCCTAGCTAGTCCGTCAAGAGCAATCAAAATAGCCACAAAAATCAAAAAAGATCCCCAGCCCTATAGCCCAGAGGAAGCTTTAGCTATCTATATAGATCGAAAATTCACTGTAGATACATACAAATTTCTTGAGTATGATTTAAAATCGAGAGGCTATCCAGCATTTCCGTCATATCATCACATTCGAGCCGCAAAGAAAGATTGTTACCCTGATGCCCCAGTTCAAGTATCTGAAAGAGATGCATCGATACCTTTATGCAGCCTTATTTCACACACATTTGAAAGAATAATCAAATCGTGTGACGATACCATTTCAATTTATTGTGCTGAAAAAAATCTCGAATTGTTAAATTGCGTTTTTGAGGGCTCTTGGGGATTTGACGGTAGTTCAGGACAATCGCTTTACAAACAGAACTTTTTTCAAAGCGAAGAAAATGATAGTAGCATATTTGTTACTACTTTCATTCCCTTACGAATTACGACTGAAGGAGGCCGCGTGGTGCTGTGGTTAAACCCAACCCCAACTTCGTATAGGTATTGTCGGCCAGTTCATACTCAATATCGGAAAGAGTCAAAAGATTTAATCCTTTCCGAAAAAAAAATGATAGAAGACCAAATTGAAAGGCTAACCACATTCGAGGTCACTACTTCAAAAGGACAAGTAATATCAGTGAAATCTCAACTCTACTTGACCGTCATAGATGGCAAAGTCCTTAATATCATAACTAATACTAGTTCACAACTTCGATGCCCTTTTTGCAAGGCTACTTCAACACAATTCAACAAATTAGATATTGTTTTTTCACAGCCTACCGATAAAACTCTTTTGCGGCATGGATTAAGTCCACTTCATGCGTGGATTCGCGTGTTTGAATTTCTATTGCATCTGGGATACAAAAATCCTGTTAAGAAATGGAGAATCGGACATAATTCACCAGAAGCAACTAAAGTCACTGAAACAAAAAAACGTATCCAAGAAGAGATCAGAAAAAGATTAGGGCTTTTGGTGGATGTTGTCCGACCTAATTCAGGAACAACAAACGACGGAAACACCGCGAGAACTGCTCTAAACGATAAAAATCGTGCCATTTTCGCTGAAATACTAGATATTCAACAGTGGCTGCTGGACGATCTACATACAATGTTAGTAGTTTTGTCTAGCGGATTGCCTATTGACGCTAATAAATTCGGCGACTTTTGCAAGTTAATTGCATCTAAGTACGTTTCAGCATATGAATGGCATCCGATGACGGTGACATTGCATAAAATTTTAGTCCATGGCAAGGAAATAATTGAAACTTGTGCTTTACCCATAGGGTTACTTTCGGAGCAAGCTGGGGAAGCCCGAAATAAATTCTGGCGTTATGACCGTGAACACCATTGTAGGAAGTTGGATCGGGAAAAAACCATGTTGGATTTGTTTCATAGAGCACTGGAGTCGTCTGATCCTTGTATTTCCAACATACGGCTTAGAGACCGGCAAAATAAATTAAAGCGATTACCTCTGCCACTAGCCGCTATAATGTTACTCAAACCATATGATGTCCAAACGGAAGAACATTTTAATGAGTCACGAAGCGATGATAACCTTTTAAGCAATTTAGAAGGCCATAGTCATGAAAGCACAGAAGTTCTTCAAAACGAAAACAACATAATATTTTACTGAACATAACACCTAGTTTTTAAAATTAAAGATTTATAGTGTATTTATGTATTGTAATGCTAAACAAATAAGCGTCTTTAACGCAGACACAAGACTCGATTCACAGTTAAATCTTGATGTATCACCTTTTATCAGCAGAAATCTTCTGACCACCTTCCAGCTCCATCATCAGGTCAGCACAATGTTATCATGTTTTATGGTTACTTAAAAATTAAACTTTTCTATACAAATATTATGTGGAAAACATGCGACAACCCTATTTCCATAGTTATCAGAAAAAAATTTAGAACGAATTATCTCAGAGATCCTTTGAGATTTAGATCTAATTTTTTTTTAGTGTTTGCTGCACGTGTAAACAATTGTTTTGACTAGTAATAAAATCCTAATGCTTTGAGATTTCTGATAAAAAAAATAAAAAACAAAATTAACAAAAACCTAAATAATTCAAACAAAATAACAACTAGAGCTCTATTTTTTATATAATACACACGCCATGCATTGTTTAATTTATTGTCACTGTGATTTGCGTTTAGTTTTGTCGAAAACTGGAGATTTTCCATGTTTGTGTTTTTTGTAAATAAAATTTAAAAAAAATATTTCTCGAGTTCTGAGCAGAATTGGCACTCCGGTATGATCGTCTCACATTTGAAATGGTTAAATCTATCGTTTGAGTTCCAAAATGATATATGTCCGTTTTTAAGGGCAGATTTCACACTGTGATGCGGTATCGTCCACCAACCTTAACTATAGCATATCAGATATTCCTCTAGAACCTAATATACTGAAATCCGAGATTGAGTTGGCACTGAAGAAGCTCAAAGTGAATAAGTCGGCCGGAAGCGACTGCATTTTTGCCGAAGATTTGAAACTCATAGGTGATAGTGGAGTTTGCCTTTTACAACATCTGTGCAACCAGATCTGGAAGACAGGAGAATGGGCCAAGGACTGGCAAGAATCCACTCTAATACCACTGCACAAGAAAGGCTCCACTAAATCCTGTGGAAATTACAGAACTGTGGCACTTATATCCCATGCAAGCAAAGTTCTGCTTTACATCATCAACGAGCGCCTTAGAGCATTCCTGCAGTGGCAGATTCCAGCCGAACAAGCGGGATTTGTTAAGGGACGTGGAACACGGGAACAGATCGTAAACGTCAGGCAGATCATAGAAAAGTGCCGTGAGTTTAATATTCCTATGCTGATGTGCTTTGTGGACTACTCAAAAGCTTTTGACTGTGTCAGGTGGGAGTGCCTCTGGACTATCTTAATCGAAATGGGAGTGCCCAAGCACCTCGTTTTTCTCATCGCCAAACTCTATCAAGATGGAAGCACGGTTGTAAAAGTGAACAATGTTCTGTCCAAGCCCTTTAAGCCGCAAAAAGGTGTCAGGCAAGGGTGCATCCTATCCCCGATCCTTTTTAACATCTATGGGGAATATATCATGAGACGAGCCTTGGAGGGTTGGGATGGTGGCATATCCATAGGTGGCAAGAAAATCAGCAACTTGAGGTATGCAGATGATACTACCCTTTTTGCATCGTCTGAGCGAGAACTAGCGGAACTGCTTTCTAGAGTTGAGAAGGAGAGCGAATTAGTTGGCCTCAGTATTAACAAGGCTAAGACCAAGGTGATGGTAGTGGACAGACCGGGAACACTAATTCGCTCCAACGAACTCGGGGACCTAGAACTTGTTACACAGTTTGTGTACCTTGGCTCTCTTATTACCAACGAGGGTGGCAGTGAGAAGGAAGTATTGAGGAGAATTCAGATGTCCAAAGCAGCGATGACTAAACTTACTAGGATATGGAAAGATCGGAGTATTTCCCGAAAGACAAAAGTGAGGTTAGTACGTGCGTTGATTTTCTCAATCTTCTCGTACGGTGCCGAATCATGGACGATAAGGCAGAAAGAAAGGGCAAAAATCGACGCCTTTGAAATGTGGTGTTGGAGGCGTATGCTTCGAATTCCATGGACCGCACGTCGTACCAATGTATCCATTCTTAACGAGCTCGAAATAACCACGAGGCTATCGACTATCTGCTTCCAGCGGATACTTAAATACTTCGGACACGTCGCTCGCAGAGACCCGGACAGTTTGGAAAAGCTGATGGTAGTTGGCCAAGTGGACGGGAAAAGACCGCGCGGTCGATCACCTACCCGTTGGTCAGATCTCGTTAAGAAGCTCACTGGCCAGTCGATACCTAAAGCTATTAGGACCGCCGAAAACAGGAACGCATGGAAGAACATGGTGCATCAAGTCACGAGAAGTTCAAACTAGACACGACCTTCAGCAATGAAGATACCGACTAAGAAGAAGACTTAATAGCAAATATTGTTGTAGCAGAAAAAATAAGAAATTGTGTTTTTAATTTATTTTAGAATGTTGTAGGTATGTTCTTAATAAATAAATATCAGGATTATCTACGGAACTTGGCACCCATCTAGATCTAATTTTTTTTGTCAGTGAAGTCGATAAACACGCATTGCATATTCTTAACATTGAACTTGGCTTGCATTTTCACATGTATGTTTTTGATGGGATATAGAGGTTTATACAAAACTCCTTTAAAATATTTAATAAATTGTAATAAATCTCAGTTTACCGGAGTATTAGTGGCAGGTTGCAAGCCCATTGTTGACAAAAAAGGCATAGCATAGCTAATAAAAAGAAGATAATGACAGTCTTACCTTTGAAGAGTGTAAATTCTCAAAATCAGGCAGCTGTGTAGATGTATTAGGTAGCTCTCGCAGGATTTGTTGATTTTCCTCAATTTGATTATTGCTCATCTTGCTTATTGATTTAACCTATCACAAAAGGCAGATATAATGTTGTAATAATAATAATAATAATAATAAATTCGCACTAGTTTTCAGGGATCAAAACTAGAACTGTAACTTAACTGTAAGTGTATGATATAGGTAGTTTAAAATATAATTTATTATGTCAAACTAAAACATAGAATCTCAGAGGAAATACTTACATTTTCATAATATGTCCTGGTCAATAACAAATTAGCTGTGTCTTTCAAATGATGTTTACCATCTTTGCTATTATAGCAATCTTGTTCAACCTACAAAATAAACAATTTCTAATAAATATTATTGAAAATAGCTCCTGTCTGTCTGTCTGAATGTGTTACACTTACAAACTACTGAACAGATTTTATATGGTTTCGACCAATGGATGGAGTGGTTCATGGGAAAGGTTTAGGTATAGGCATAATTCCTAAAAAATTTCATATCATCGGTGTCACATGAGAGTTTAATTACTTCCAGCTGGAAAGTGATTTGAAGTTTCAAGCAACTGAATGCTATATGGAAGATTGAATTTTTTGGGGTAATTTTACAGAAAAATTGGAACCCAATCTTTAAGCTAATAAAATCCGATTTAATATAACCCAATTAAGATTAGGGACAGATATGGCACTAGGCATAGGGCCAGGGTCGGGATGGATCAGGCACTAGGCATACGAAAGGTTAAGATGCTAAATTCAGGTGTAAAGCCGGAGCAGCTTGTTAGTTACGTAAAAGTATAATGCAATAACATGAAACCATTTCAATTATAGCAAGACACAATTATGCTACTTACAAGGGTAAAGTTAAAAAAATACAATAATGGCCTACTTGCCATTCAAATTAGCAGGTAGTTTATGTTTGGTAAGTCCAATAAACAGAAGAAGAAAAGTAAAAGAGTACCTATATAATACTCACATTGACATGCTCTTCACAAACATACAAGAGTCGTTTTGGGCAATTCCTTTCCACAGCTAGGCACCATGTCGCTTTTAGAGCTTTTGGTATGGGCAAAAATGTGACGTTGGGATGGTCTCTTCTAAATTTTTTACAAGACGGTACGAAACATCGTACTTCATCATTGTAATATGCTCTATCATAAGCAGCGTTTGGAGCACTAATATTTGATGTATCCATTCTTGTATCGGAGTCCAAAAACCAATGCAGAGGTCGTCAGTGATAGCAAGAATCGTGAGCCAAAATACGCGCGGGAGTCGTCAAGAGTAGTGCCAATTCAAGTCCAAAAAAGCGTTGCGGGGGTCGTCGAGAAATGCGGTAATATCGAAATCCAAGGGTCTGAGCAGAAGTCGTCGTAAAATTCAAGAAAACAACACGGAGGCACAAGGAGGTAAGCAAACGAAAGCGAAACACCGTTATCGTTTGACAATTTTGACAACAAACAAGTGCTGTCATAATCCTTTTTTTTTTAAATTATCACATAGGCTAAGGTAACGGCAAGGTAATGCCGTAAAGCTCGAGAACTGTCAAAAAGGAGTTAAAAAAAAATATTGTAGAAGAACTGTAATGAGTAAAAAAAAAATAACTGTATATTATTGGTTAATAGACCAAACACTATCAAAAAAAAAAATAATATAGACCCCTTCAAAAAACTTTACCTACCCAATAGGCTAAGTAAAGTTTTTGGAAGATATGTATATTATATTTTTTATCGACAGTCGTCATCCTAAAGATCAAGAAATTGCGGCTCTTTTATTTTTATTTCCTCTAATATTTTAGAAATATTTTTTTTAGTTATTAAGTTGACATTTGTACACTTCAATGACTGACTAGCTTGTTGCCTTCGTACTTAATGAAAAAGAAAAAAAACACTTCTATATCTGTCATTGTCAAATCAAATCAAAGTAAACAAACGATTCAATACAACGGCTATTTTCTGTTTGCTTGTGTTTCATGTGATCAGTGTTTTTAGAAATATTTTTAACGATCTCAGAACGAACTCTGGACTTTCGTTTTGCCGCTTTGCTTTAAGACCTTTGCACGATATTTGGTCTAAGATTTATTTTCGAACCCTTTGGCACTTCTTCTTGGACACCGATTTCTTCCTTTTTCGACGACTCTTGCTCTGCTTTTTGATAGCCACGAGAGCACTTTTGAATTGTACAATCCACGCAATGAATTCAGGCAATCCCACACGGACTGTGGAAATGGAGTATTACAAAGATTTACTTGAATTTACTTATTTGAATTAAACCGTTTGTTTACTTTGATTTGATTTGACGTTGACAGATATAGAAGTGACAGTTTTTTTTTTCTATTTCATTAAATACGAAGGCAACAAGCTTGTCGGTCATTGAAGTGTACAAATGTCAACTTCATAACTAAAAAAAAGATTTCTAAAATATTAGAGGAAATAAAAGTAAAAGAGCCGCAGTTCTATGATCTTAAGGATGACGACTATCGAAAAAAAATATAATTTACATCTCTTCCAAAAACTTTACTTACCCAATTGGCCGTACAAGTTCGGTCCTCAGGAATAACCTTTTCGTGGTTTAGAAGTGGTTCACGGGGCAGGAAAACACTCGAAAAGAAATCAGCGAACACCTGAGTTACCTTTCTGTCCTCGTAAACCTTCCCCTCGTAAGTAAACGGATTGAAAGCCACCCATGGTCTTACGACTACTAATATTGGGGAATAAACGATGCTCCTGATGATATATGGACTGTATAAATTTACAAAATGACTGCCTTGCAAATAAGGATTATGGACCAAACTCACCTTCATCCGCGCCGACGACCGCTGAATTCATCGCCTCAGTGCGCGGTAGGTCAACGTTCTTAGGTGTGAGGTTTTCTCAGGAAACAGTCATGAATCGCAGAGGATTTCTTGATAAATTCTTCATGTATCACACAAGCTCTTCCATTTTACATTGTAACTGATTGACGTATTGACATAATAAAACAAGAGCGTGTCTATGGCTGCGTTTTTGACAATGAAGGTTAGGCCGCGTCAGTGTTGCCATATGGAGGAGGCGTGAAATCTGTATTTTCATTCAAAAAATCCGTACAAAATCCGTAGGACTATTGTAGTTAAAATTCCGTATGAATTCCGTATAAAATGAAACGAATAATGTTTAATTATTTATACATATCTTTATTCATCAATTTCAACATGTTTGAATGAACATTAAAATCAAAGCATGGCGATTCCCCTAAAAGTTGTTTTGTATGTAGCAAGCCTGTAATCGTCTCGGTACACAATTTATTTCTTTGCTTCGTCTTCATTAGATTTATGGCGGAAAAAATTCTCTCAACCGCCGCACTCGAGTGGGGCAGACTCAACAATGCTGATATAAATTTCGTTAAATTGGGGTAAAGAAGGCTTCCATCGGCAGGATTACTGGCAGTCATAATGGTTTTCCAGAATTCTTCTACATTTTCTCCAGAATCCGTGGATAGCATCTCTTTGTTGTTGCGTAAATGTCGCCATTCCGTATCTAGATGTTGAATATTCTCTGCGTCAATTATGTTAGGAAAAAGAAGAGCTACATCAACCAAAGATTGTATTTTACGAGCTCGCACAATATCTGGGCTTAGAAATTCCATTTTCCTTGCAATATTATCTTCAAATTTGTATCGGGTTTTGATCTGCTTTGCTCCTTCTATATAAAAGTCCAGACAACGCAATTTGAATGCTGTAACGTCATTTGGATTAAGCTCCGCGCTGTTTGTTGCCAGAGTCATGGCCACTTTTGCTCCAAGATAAATGTCTTCTATCGGTTTGAAGTTACGAGGATTTGCATAATCAATGTTCTGTATTTCAGTTCTGGACAAATAAGAGTCTTTTAAGTAACAATCCAAAAGATTCTTGTACGCTAAACACACATTTTCATGTAGTTTATGGATTTGCGGGCGTTCTGACTGCATCAATTGGTTTAAATCATTGAATATTTTCAAAGAAAACTCTAAAAATTCCAGATACAGTTTATTGTAAGGATTTTTCAACATATGCAAGATGTTATCTGATGCTCTTAAACGATCTGTAAATGCAGCATCAGTAAAGTATAGTATGAGTGCCTGGTACTGTTCTAAAAGACGAGAAACCGCAGCACGCACTGACAACCATCGCGTCTGACTCGGGTGTAAAAGTTTATGTGGTTTTAATCTCATAAATTCTTGAAATTCTTTCAGCTGTGCGTTTCGCTTCGGACTGTTGAAATAGTTGTATATGTCTCTTATTAAGTCTTCAGGCTCTCGGGCTAATTTGAAGCATGCATACGAAGCACATAAGTGAAAGGAATGACAGATACATTTAACCAGGTACAAATGAGGAATGTCTGCAAGAAACCTGGATGCCAAAGAGTTATGTTGGCCCATCATAGTATTAGCGCCATCTGAAGCAAACCCAATCATATTCTGTGTGTATGGGATCTCATTATCTGCAAAGAATTTTTTTATATGGTCGTAAAGAATTTGAGCCGTTGCATCTTGAAGAGGTATTAGCCCCAGAAATGTGTCGGTAATTTTTTCGTCATAATAATATCTTACAGTCATGCAAAGGTGTTTGATACATCCCTTATCAGTACTTTCGTCAACAATAAGTGAAAATTTTTTATTGCGGCACTGTTCAATAACATTATTTTCACCCGTTTTTCCAATCACCGACTTTATTATGGCCGTAGTTTTAGTTCTACCGCAACTAAGTTCTTTTGCTATAACGGAGTCAGTGCATATATTTTTTATCAGTTGTGGCAAATGTTCCATAACATTCATACTTAAATTATGCTCGGCTACAAAAGCCGCCAGTAAAATCTCACCTTTCTTAACGCCTTCATTGCTATTTGTCAAAAAAGTTGAGATAGGTCTTTGGGACGATGAAGGTACAGAATTTTGATGTTTAGTCGTTTTCATGTGCTTAACAATATCCTTCTTACCTCCGCTTCCAATAGATAAGTCGATCAAACAATATTTACAAAATGCAAACGAAACTCCTTTTTTGCTACGTGCGAGCCAAGCCTTGAAAGAAGTTTCTGTTAACCAATCTTCGTTGAAGCGCTGCATTATGCGTGATTTTTTTGCGTCTCCTGCCATTGTCTTCTTTTCTTTAAAGATACACTTTATTTTTTGCAATAAAACGACGACAAAAAACTTTCTTCCAAAATGTTGAATAGTGAATGAATGAAGTGATTGTGTGAGTGAACAGAGTGAAGTTAAAGAAAATCGGAGAATGAACTAATAACGCTCTCTTTCATTTTGCATACAAAGGAACAAGATAGGCTGCTAGAATTTTTGTCTTTGGTTCACGGTTTCGAACGTGATCTGTGGCAGGGGATTCCCTAATATTCCATTATGTGGCCATGTGGTATTGCCATAAATTAAACGAACATTCCGTCTATTTAAAAATGGTGAATATTTATTTTAATATCAGAGTATGATCTGTAGGTACTGCATCTGATTAATAATAGTTTGTCTGTATGAGAAATATAATGTAAAAATCTGTTATACGCTAGTGTCTATACGTAAATCCGTATAAAAGTCCGTAATAATGGTTCATCCGTATTGGACTTCAAAAATCCGTACAGATACGGACAAATCCGTATATATGGCAACACTGGGCCGCGTTTTGGAGCACAATAACCTTAGAGCATATATTACCTGGAGCCGCCATTCAGTACATTACCCCTCTGTCAAAAAACCTGCACAATGTGCAAAAAGTTATACAAAACCTATTTCAAAATCGATTTATGGTCATTCACAAAATCGCCGCTAGCCAGAAAACACTCATTGGAAAAATGCCTGCATGTGCTGTAAGTTCGTGTAAAAAACGATCAACGACTTCAAGCTTCCAAAAAGATGGTACAACATTTCATTTGTAAGTAATTTTATAATAAAATAATATTTTTTATAAAAATATTTTCATCGCCCGTCAAATTTAACGATTAGGTATTGCAATCGATTCCAATTGTTACTTGGATTAGTACGTACTCCTCACGAGACTCGGTTTTAATGCTTTGTAAGAAATGACTTAACAGTTTTTGACATAAAGTCGATAATACTAATAAGCTAAATAATTGTTTTCATCAAAATGATGACGTCGGTGTACTTACTCCCCCCGAGACTCGGTTATAGTGATGAGGATAGTCTCGATTAAATAAATAATTATCGACAATAAGGAAGATTTACTTAGGACCTGGAAATTACCTACTGAATACAATTTATACTAAGTGTATATTTTACAGTTTTCCAAAAGACCCGGAATTGAAAAAAATATGGACCGCCTCATGCAGCAGACAAGCAAATTGGGTGCCTACTTACGCGTACTAGTTCCATATGTTCGAAACATTTTGATGCAAGTCAGTATCGAACGCTACCAAGCAAGAGGCGAAAGTTAATAGATTTTGCTGTACCTACTTTATGTTTATGTGAAAAAGTAGGTAGGTATATTTAGTATTTTAGTAAGTATTTCACGTTTCACTCTCAAATATTTACTTATACAAACAAAGACCAATGACCATAGTATTTTAAAACTTTCATAACTTTGTCAAATATGATCTAATACCTACAAATACAGTCAATAAGGTTTCTTTTCATAAAACAATAATAAGAAACATTGGACTATAATCTCCGTGAGTGGTCAAGAGGGCAAACTTTGTGAAAAATATATAATTTTAAATTTATTAGAGGATGTGTACACTATATTTCCTTCGCTATAACGATAGTGATAATTTATCTGATTTGTCCTATTGTTGACTGGTAGAAGATGATTTATAATATTAGGTCCTCCCCTTATACCTACGAAATGTCTTCTTAGTGCAAGAAGAACAAGGAATTAACAATTTGAGGTACCTAAATATGAACATGCTATAAATCGGGTTCTACTGTAAATAATTATAATACCTACTCGCTACTTTATATATGTGTGGGAAGGTGTGGGTATAAATATTATGCAGACGCAGATTCGTATTACTTGCTATAATGTACATTAATTATACACGTAGGTTGTGGGTTATAGAAACTGGTACAAAACACTTATAATGAAACTTATTGGAAGAAACCTGTACATTACTGTACAAGCGATCGGTGGCGCGTGCGGCGCGCTCGGTAGCCGGGAGAAGAGAGAGCGAGCGCGATAGCACGCGGACGAGCGAGAGAGGAGAAAGTTTGGATGCGTTCCGTTTAGCCGTTTTACGACGCGTTCACGTTACATACTCCCCCTCTAGCACGAACGAACGCCCTCGTGTTCGTGGTAGGTATTAAAATAACTAAAAGGAAACGCGGCCTATTCTAAATAGCGACGTGGACGGCCACGCTTGCGTTTCTCACGAATGGCTGGCTGGGCCTCGCCAACGAACGGGGTGAGCTGCGAGGTGTGATACTTTCCTAGCGGTACCTCGTCACTTAAACGTTCAAGTATATAAGTTGAGGGTCCAACAGCCTCACGCACTCGGTAGGGACCGTCCCTCCGAGGAATAAACTTGGGCGTCTGACCTCGTCCTGCATCGTTAGGCCCCTGCGTGCGGAGCAGTACCAGGGCGCCGGGCTCGTACTCGGGCGCCGGGCGGCGGTGCTCGTCGACGTACGCCTTCTGTCGCGCCTGCGCGCGCTCGTGCACGTCACGCGCGTGCAGCAGCGTGCCGGCCAGCCGGCGCAGCAGCGGCGCCACCGCGGCAGCTGGGCAGTCGCGCTCCACGATCGTGCGCATGTCAGACACGGCATCAGCTGGGGCGCGGAGCTCTCTGCCGAATGTAAGGAAAGCGGGTGAATATCCGGTGCTAGCGGTCGTCGCGGAGTTCATCGCGAAACGGATCGCCGCTAGATGTGCGTCCCAAGTGTCGTGATCGCTGCCCACTAGAATAGCGAGCTGTGGTTTCAAATCACGATTCTTTCTCTCTATGGGGTTAGCTTCAGGATGGTAATAAGAGGTGAGGGATTGTTTGACGCCCATCGCGTGGCAAACCTGTTGCATCACCTCGCCGACAAACTGGACGCCGTTGTCGCTAATCATGCGGCGAGCGACGCCGTAACGGAGAAACACTTCAGAGGCGAGTACTTTAGCACACTCAAGGCTAGTTGCGTGCCTCAGAGCGAATAGCTCTTCCCAGCGGGTGCTTACGTCTTCCGCGATCAGTATCCACTTGTTGCCGTCGGCGGTCTCAGGCAAGGGTCCAAATAAGTCAACAGATACGACCTCAAATCTCCGTGTGGTGGCGGGCGCCTGGACGAGGCCGACGGGTTTGCGGTTGTCGGCCTTGTAGCGCTGGCAAGCGGCGCAGCGCCGGACGTAGTCGGCGACGAAGGCGCGCATGCCGGGCCAGTAGTGCGCGCGCGCCGCTAGCTGTAGCGTGCGTTCGGCGCCGAGATGGCCAGCGGTGGGCGCGTCGTGGTACTCCGCCATCACCGCAGCGCGCTCGTGCTCTGGAACTACGAGACAAGCGTTTTCATCGTCGTCAGGTCGTCACAATCGGGTGCATACCTGTACAAAATGCCATCGGAGAGTACGTAGCCTCGATCCGCCCACTGTCTCCCCCTAAATGGAGCGTCATCGGACTCGAGGTCGTCTACGATTTTACGTACCTCCGGATCCTTCAACTGATTTTCGCGAATGTCCGCAGGTGAGCGCGTGGGAAAATCCACGACAGCTGAGCATAATTCGCAATTATCCGAAGACTCTTGCGAACACGGTGGGCGCGAAAGCGTGTCTGCAATCACGTTCGATTTGCCCGGCGTGTATTCTATGCGCAGATTAAATTCCTGAAGAGTAAGGGCCCATCTGGCCAACCTACCGCTTGGTGACTTGTTATTCATCAACCGCTTGAGAGGCTGGTGGTCGGTCTTAACAATAACATGTGCACCTTCAATATAGCCCCTAAACTTGCTGACGGCCCACACTACCGCTAGAGCTTCCCGCTCAGTAGTGGTGTAGTTGCGTTCGGCAGCGATCAGCTGCCGGCTCGCGTACTCGATCGACCGCTCATCGTGACCCTCCCCCTGCATTAGTACAGCCCAGAGGCAATACCCACTGGAGTACGTGCGCAGCACGAAGGGCTGCGTCTCGTCGGCCTGCCGTAGGATCGGCGCAGTCGTCAAGAGCTCCTTGATTGTCTCGAAGGCCCGCTGCTGCGACTCGCTCCAGCGCCAAGTGCTGTTCTTCTTCAGCCAGGGATGAACCTCCGGAACCAGCTAGAAGTTTGTAGGAAGCACTTTAGATGTTTGATATTTTGTGGTGGGGCCATAGCAGTAATTGCAGTGGTTTTGTCTGGGTCCATACGGATACCACCTGGGACAATGACATGCCCTAAAAATTTGACAGACTGGCAAGCGCAGGAACTCTTAACACGGTTGACCCGAAGATTGAACGTGGCCAGTCTCTCGAAGACAGTTTTAAGGTCCTGCAGGTGAGTTTCAAAATCAGGTGACAATACAATGATGTCATCTAAGTATGCCAGAATGGTACTTTTATTTAAGTTTAGGTTTGACTTGAACCGATCTATAAGCCTTTGGAAAGTAGCTCCTGAGTTACGGAGTCCCATTGGCATGCGGATGAACCTAAAAGTTCCAATTGGTGTGATGAAGCAAGTCTTATCACGGTCAGCTGGGTGCACATTCACTTGAAAATAGCCAGAACGGAGGTCGAGTGTTGTCATATAGTTACTGGTTTTTGCGGCATGTAGAATATCTTCAATCCTAGGCAATGGGTATCTGTGAGCCTCTGTTACCTCATTTAGCTTACGATAATCAATGCAAAGACGCATACCTCCATCCTTCTTAGTAACCATGACCACGTTAGCCGCCCACGGAGACTCACACTCCTCGATTACGCCGGCAGCAAGCAGCTTGTCCAGCTCCTCCTTCATTGCTTCCCTTCGGTTCTGGGACATCCTGAACGGCTGGCAGGCGATGGGCTGCTGGTTTTCTCCGACTTTGATGTGATGAGTTGCATAGTCAGTGGCTGGGCCTTCGGTAGCGAACCGCTCCTGTTGTTTATAAATAAAGCTGTTAAGTCTTGTCCTTTCACCCGCTGACAACTTGTGACCTTCATCACCTCGCAATATTAAATCTTTAGTATCAACAACCATTAATTCTGCATGGAAAGATGAGAGACAATACGACTGGACAAATTCAAATGACTGCTCCGGATTGTCTTGAAAGTGCCAAGAGCATTGGGGAATATTCACCACTATTCCAGCATTCGAAATAAGGTCGTTACGAGTACCAAGTAAGGTTCGGCCCTCACTATTGGGGAAAACAAGAAAATCTGCCATCGCTTCATGGCCTCCAATAGTTACAAGCACCTTAGCATTAAGAACGTCACGTACCTGCTTGGATCCATCAGCCAAACCTACAGTCCGCTGGGATGGCGTGAACACGACGCCAGAGTTCGCCAGGATCTTGTGCAGAGCAGGGCTAGCTACGCTTTGAGTAGCGCCGGTGTCCAGGCAGGCGACTCCATGTCGCCCCGCGATGGACACATTTACAAGCGGGCGCAAGCTGTCGGTACACTCAAAACTATTAAGTGACAAGAAATCCGCTGATTGCGACGCAGTAGGTTTCTTATTACAAGTATCACACCTCGATCTAACTACCCCTGGTTGATTACAACCGAAACACCTGATAGCAGACCTAGGTTCGTTGTTGTCACTATTAGCTTTACCTAAAACCTTAGTTTGAGCTTTACGACACTCGTCTATACTATGCCCGAAAGATTTACAGTAACTACAACGCGGACGAGATTTGAATTTACGCTCGTTATTACTAGAGGAAGCGAGTTCTGGACCCTATCCCACAAAACTTTACAAGCCTACAATTTGACAAATTTTTACGGATCTCCATATAAAAAGTTGACAAATTTGTTAAATTGTAGGCTTGTAAAGTTTTGTGGGATAGGGGCCTGGTCGAGAACTCGTAGTGTGCGCAGTAGTAAGAACGGCAACGTCGCGCGGTTTGACAGTTGGACTGAGAACGGAACGCGCGGGAATTTGAAATCGGTTATCACTGATATTAGGGAAATATTGGGTCCTACCTCATCTCTCGCTTCTTCCGCGTGCCTCGCTTTAACTAACAGTGCTTCGATATCTTTTACAGATTCGCGTGGGACACGTTTACGCACTTTTCGATTTAACAAACTGTACACTATGTCTAACTGTAACGTCGCGTCGATCTCGTAAGGGAACTTAACAAAAGTTGCACGCAATCGCGAGATGAATGTCTCTACACGTTCGTCACTTTGTTCTTGCGCGAAGATGTCGCGCAGCAGCTTATACGCAGGGCGCGGGGCACCAAACATGGCGCGCATCCGCGTCGTGGCTTCGGTCCACGTGTTGATGCTTCTTTTTATGCCTCTCCACCAGGTCGCGGCGTCGTCTGTGAAGAGCATGTTCAGCCCCCGCAGGGCGTGCTCCTCGCTGACGTTGGTACATTCCATGTACGTTTCCGCGGCGTCGATGAAGGTTTCAATTCTGTCGGCCATGGCGTCCCCGCGTCCGTCGAAGCGTGCCGTGCACTTCGCCAGGGTACTCCACGAACCGTTGAAGGAGGGCGAGGGCACCTATGGTGTCGCGTCGCCGCGGTGAAGCGTGGGTACAGGCGAGGCTGCCACGTGTTGTATAGCGGATCGCATGACGCTTGATAGCAGGCTTGAAAGTTGCTCTTCAGTAATCCCAATCACGTTAGAGTGGCTGCTAGGTACATCGTGCGCGCGCGATGGTGACAAGGGCGTGGCGGAGGCGCGCGCGCCATCGTGCACGCTATGTAATGCGCGGCGTGCTCTCTTGCTTCGTTTTCCTCGGCGCCTTGTGTTTCCGTATCGGAATTTTGCGCGTTGCTCTCGCAGCGAGAGTCTCGCTTTCGGAATCTTCCTGTTGCCCTTCACGGCCCTTTCTGCGGGTTTTCATTTTGCGTTGCACCTTTTCTGGCCACGAGTTGAGCGCCAATGTGGGAAGGTGTGGGTATAAATAATATGCAGACGCAGGTTCGTATTACTTGCTATAATGTACATTTGCCTATTGAGCATGCTAGTATCGATCAGTCGTTCGCAACAGGTGCGTGTGCACCATTTTCACGCAAAATGTCTCGCTGGGGCGACGAAAAACGCTCAAATTTGTAAATTTATACCGAAATCACGAGTGCTTGTGGAATTGTCTTATTCAGCTCCATACGGAGAGCTGTTTGATTGTCCATGGTTTTGTTTGAACTGACAGAG
This sequence comes from Acleris laterana, assembly GCA_963966035.1. NCBI lineage: Eukaryota > Metazoa > Arthropoda > Insecta > Lepidoptera > Tortricidae > Acleris > Acleris laterana. Next base: position 68,319,819 of record OZ014438.1, on the reverse strand, counting down.
AGCGAGAGAGCACGCTATAAAATGGCATGTGTATTGGAGTGTTTGCTTTGAACATGCTTATTCAGGAGCATACTTAAAACTAGCTTGCCTATTGCTAGCAAATGTAAACTGCTCATAAGCATGCTCATATTGAGCATACTCAATAGCACGCTTTTTAGCATGCTATTATAGAGCATGTGTAACAGTAGCTTTACTGTACAAGCGATCGGTGGCGCGTGCGGCGCGCTCGGTAGCCGGGAGAAGAGAGAGCGAGCGCGATCGATAGCACGCGGACGAGCGAGAGAGGAGAAAGTTTGGATGCGTTCCGTTTAGCCGTTTTACGACGCGTTCACGTTACATCGGTCATTCTCCAGAATTATGTTCTCAGTCTAATTAACACGGCACTTTTTTCCCACTTGCTTTTTGATAAATTTTATACTAAATGTAGTAACATATCGACCATTCAAACTTTAATATTTATTGGGCACTTAATTATTATTAGCGGGTAATTAACTAGAAGGGTTTTAGTATTTGCGTGACGCGCGAATTAGAAAAGCTACGCGTTAATTAGAATTACTTGCTTGCGAATTAGAAAAACTACGCGTTTATTAGATAAATGTGGTTGCCAAATATATATATTTTTTGGGAAATAAGACAAAAACGTTATTAAACTGTCTTTATTACTAATTTGACAAATATCAATTATATAAAAACACGATACCTATTCATAAGAAATCACCACAAAAATCTCTTTCAAAAATAAGTCACCATCCTCAACACGCGACCAACTTATCAAAATTATAAAAATATAAATATCAACTCCTTATAAAATTTGCTCTTAATTAGTACTATCACATGTCACATTATTAGTCTTCTTGACGATTAAAGATACTAGTTTAATTAACGCTAAAAGAAATTAAAAAAAAATATTAAGTAAGTAGTAAGTACCTAACGAGTAATGAAAAAAAATCATTTAAGTAGGTAATTTTGTTTTAAAGATAAATTATATCTTTGAAACGGTTAACAAAAAAACTTTCATTAAACATAACTTAAATGAATTTAAAAATACGAGTATTAGCAAAACAAAATAACATAGCTTTTCTGCCTTAATATAATAATTAACATACAAAACTATTCTTTAGAAAAAAAAGCTTGTATCTCGTAGGTTCCTTGTGAAAGTCGCAGAAAACAGCTAGGTATGTAACGTGGTACAGCTGCTGTGGTTTTCCTTTTAAAAGTATGAGACACAAGCTTTATATCAAAATTGTGACTATCATAATATCATAGCACATAAGTCACAATCGGCGCAGATAATATTAGATGCTAGGTACATATCGTTAATTGAATACAAAACGGACACAATCCAAAATGAGTCAGTGTTGCATTTTAAAATTAGAAGCGGTTGCAATACGATTTTTAATGGAAGAGCAAATTATTTTGGAATGTGTCCGTTTTGTATTCAATGAGCAATATTATCTTACAATATTTCCCTAGGAAGACTTACATACTATAAGCTATACATACATACATACATACATATATTTATAACATACAGATATTCAACATTAGTAAATAGCTTAATTGTTGCGGGTGGGTTTAATACATAACTTATACCAATAAGAAGAATGATGATGGCGGGTCCATAGGATTTTCCTTACATGATTAGAATTGTAGGTGTCACTTTTTGAAGAAATGCAACATTTTAATGCGGTCAGTTAAATTTTAATGTTTTCCAAAAGAGAAATATGCTAAAAAAAAAAATAACCTCTAAAAGCATATTGTTCAAACACTTAAGTACATAGATACGATTATAAGGTTAAGAATTTATGGTTACGGACCTGTTAATAATGTCAGTTTGACATAATAATATGTAGACATATTATTATGTCAAACTGACATTATTAACTGAATTTATGGTTACGGACCCTTTAATAATGTCAGTTTGACATGATAATTATGTCTAATCATCTAAGGAAAATCCTAGTAAGATCGAACCCATCATATTTTTTCCGGGAATTACCATTTTGTTAAAAGATTATTCCTGTGTATTCATTTAAACTGGTTTAGCTTAAGCAAGAATTTAGAAATAAAAACCTTTTATGTACCAAAAACGTTTTTTACTACTCTTAAACTAATTAACGCGTTCATTTTTAACCCGTGAATTAGACGTGTGTATTAGGGATTCTTGATAAAAAAAATATAACTCCTTGTAGGTACATGTGATAAACTACAAAATCCAGTAACTGGTAAATACTGAGGTCCTTAATGTATAAAATAATTTACAGAGCTAAAGAGTTATTGGCTGATTTTAAAAACGTTAATGTGTTAATTAGAATTTACGAGAACCAAAACGCGCGAATTAGATACTTACATTTGTAGTGTGCGATCCACACAACACTAATACGTCTTTCCCTCAAGAGGGTCTCGACACGATTGGCGGCTCACGCAAAATGCGTTAGCGATGTCTGACTCTTTCTTCAATGGCCTTGCACGGACAATAATGAAAGCGGCGCGTGAATTAGTACACATCTTGGGACAAAGTTACTTTATTGTATATCTTAGTGATATATTACTTAATACATTTGGTTATTTTTTTGTAATGTGGACATCTTATCTTTAATTAAATAAAAATACTTTCATTTATCTTTCTTCTTGTATATGATCAGGGGAAGTAGGTATATTAGTGATTTCGGAAGTGGGACGCGAGGTGTTAATTAGGAGAATGGGGTATTGATTTTTTTTTTCTCCTAGAAGGTTATTGAATATTTACTTGAAAATTCATGTACACCTCAATACAAGTACCTCCTACGTTTAAAAAATATAAATTATACCAAATTCAATAGTTTTATATTTTATAAGCCCGAGGACATACAGAAATGGCTGTCTGGAGAATGACCGACATATTATGTATAAAATTGTTAACAAAGATAAATAAAAAACATCCAACTTTTGCGTTATTTTTATTAACTATTTCACTAACCAATAATATACTATTACGATGCTCGTAATAGTTTATAGGTACTAAAATTGTATGCTTGTGCAAATGTCAGTAAAAATATCGATATTAGCTATCGACCTAATCCTCGCACCGTAGGTTATGCCGCTTACATTCGTATCTACGTATTCTTAAACTGCGTTTATACAAAGTCTTTACATGTGTGATATGTTTGTGTGCATTAAAATGTATATGTGTTAGATTTTTGTCAAAGTATTCGTGTGTAATGAGTTAATGACACAGATAGTTTTTGCATTTGTAAGTAATCTTTTGCATGTGTTATTTCTTCACCCCCCGCAAATCTCGGCAGACATGATTGTACTCGAATATGACCTATAAGGCGGCTCCAGGTAATATTATATGCTCTAAGCATCGAAATATAATAAGTATGGAAGAGTAACGTCTAACAAAAACGACTGACAAATCCGCTCCAAAACGCCCACTTTTTGAAATGAAAAGATCTTATGTATCGAGTGGTTTCAATAATCAACTAAATGTTAATTGAGTTAAGGTTTGAAGTCATTTATGTCAGATGCTGGTATAACGTTTGAGTAGACAGTAATTTCAGTAAGGTTTTATACCGTTTGAAAGACAAAAATCTGCAATTGGTTACAACACAGACCACTTACCCTATAGACTCCGCATACAAAGGCGCCCCCGTAAGCCATGCTTATGCTCACAGAACACTAATTGGTTGCCATGGTTCTATTGGCGCGCACCACGACGCGCACACTTGATTATTCGTTGACTTTGAACTAGCCAATCACGGTGCACTTTCCGCCCCCCGCGCCCCGCCATTTTGGCTTAATGAGATACTAGACAAACTGTTCCGAAGCGGAGTCTATATGGTAAGTGGTCTATGGGTTACAAGCTCTCTGACACAAGATTTCCATTTGTCAATATTTTTTTTCATAAGGGTTATTTGAACGCGGCCATGTCTTTCAACATTTGACGTGGATGGTTTAATACAAAAACAACACAGTGATTGAATAGGTAATGAATTTTTTAAATATTTTTTTATATGATTGAATAATTGTTCCCCTTAAATCATTTAACATACTTATGTTACACTATTTTAAAGTTGTAAAATAGTATATCAGAAGATATTAAGTATGTTGTAAGAGTAGTCAGTGTCAAATAGTCTTTAGCATCTAAACATATCTAATAGACCTGTGATAAACTCCTCGACGTCTGATATTCATTTAAATATTAATTAAATTATTGTAAATAAATGTTGACAACGTACCTACTGTACAATTTCGGACCGCTGTGACTTTTAAAAAATGTTTTCCAGTTTTTGAGATGACATAATCCGATTCATCAAAATGGATGCTGCAAATCCTGCAATGTTTGCTAGGCATCCAATTCTCGTTTCGCAATTCGCGACGAACTGCATCCACCCAAGCCAGACGGCGTTCTTCATTTATTGGAAAACTTAAAAAGGTCATTATGTCGTTTTTTTTTATTATGTACGTAAACTAACGATAGTAAAGATGACATAAAATTTAATTTCCTATTCATTCGAAGTAGTTGCTTGTAATTCACATTATCAAAGATATATTGCATAACATCGGCCATGACATTTTGGTATGGGAATATTAAAAATTCAATAACTTATTAATGAAAATAAATATCGCTTTGTTTTGCATCTGTGTGGGTCCTGCTCCTGCACCAATTTACAATGCAACTTGGCATGGTTGCAGCGTCATTTAAATCCGGTAATCATTAATATCGATTTTTTTCTTTTGTGATTGTAAACAACTGTTTGACACTACGTCAGAAAGTCGACTGATAGACAGTTCGGCACTCATTAATAGCTCCACCCCCGCCGGCACTAAGGCCCGTATTTATAAACTCATCTTGGCTGAGATGCGCGTCACAAGATACGTCAAAGTAAACGTCAAACCATGGAACACTGTCATTTTTGACACATCTCGAGACGAGCATTAGAGTTGAGATTAGTTTATTAATACGGGCCTAAGTCAGTGGGGCAGATTTTGAGCGTCGATTACTCTTCCATACTTATTATATTTCGATGGCTCTAAGACAATAACTTAAATACAAGACAGGCATTGAACAAATATGTTGCCAGAAAGCGCGAGGATTACAATTAATCTTGGCTTGAATATGAAGAATATTTATAAGGTTAGAGAAAAAAGCATAAACAGCGCGATCTCCAGTGCGTTTCCGCTCTCGATGGAGACCGGTTTCCGCTTAATGTCTTTAATTAAGTCTGCTGAGAACCAAACTGGATAACACCTGCGTGGTTTGCTAGACCTATTCTTCCTGGGTATACATAAGTCAAACATACCAACTGAACGGTAAAAGAGCCCTACGTCATCATTGACACCACAAGACTCCAGCACATCACTCCAAGATACTTCAGAAAAAAGGTGGTATCTATGGCTCATAATCACCTTTGGTAAAGTTCCAATCGCGTCTAGAGTCCACATAGCTAGGCTCAACAAATACGGGGTTACGCACAACTCTCGTATGCGGTAACTTTAAATCGAGAGGAGGATGATAAGCGTCCCGATGAGGAACTATCCACCTCCATCCACCTCACTGACCTTTTGACAACGGGTTCGCTCTCGCACGAGCACCACATCTAACACTCCTCCAAACGCATTTAGAACAACATTCGTCTCTCGCAGATTACAAATTGTACTAAAAGAGCAATAATAATTTAAAATACTAAAGGACTTAGATTTGCCCCCTTACTTATAAACATGGAATAAGCTTGGAATAGTTTATGCCATGCTCTGTCCTTATATGTAATTGTGATATTTGCATCTGACAGAAAGTGACAAAGCATGGCATTATCTATTCCAAGCTTATTCCACGTTTATAAGTAGGAGGGTTAGGGTTTAAATTTAAATCGCCGACAGTTAACACAACGCCATTAAGAGAGTCAATAAAAGATTCTACTTTATGAAAAAAGCACATATAGACCTCATCCGCACAATTAGGTAGAATGTATGAGACGCACATATGACACACACATTGATCAACCAAGAGTCCAAGAAGGACACCCAGAGGTCTTCGCCATCCGCCGTCCCCACCTCAGATCTGCGCCGCAAGACGATGCCAGGCCGCGCGGCCACGAGTACAGATGTAGTGCAAAATGATTTTCCTTCGTCCTTTATCGGAAAAGTTCGTATTTATCGTGCTCTCTCAATTAGCTTCAGTACCCATCTTACAGCCGTAGGGGCAGGCCGGTGACACTCCGCGCTATCGCCTTCAAAATGTGCTGCCCCTTGCAAGGGGCGAATCAGTCGAGCGTCACGCGAGCGCTCGTCTCGACGCGCGCCGCCGTGCGCTGCCCCAAAGTTTTTGTTTGAATACGCACTTATACGAATATGGCTAATCGAAAAGGCAAAAAGTACTGCATCGCATACGGGTGCTTAAATAATAACTCCAATGTCAAATTATCTTTTTTTAACCTGCCTCAGGATGCCGAAAGGTAAGATTATTATTAAACGAGTAGCTGGACTTAATTACTGACACAATCAGTACCTACAGTTTTGAAACCTCGACGCAAAAAGAGCGGTATAATATTATTTATTTTATAACCGACCCGTCCGCAGTTTCGCAGTTTTCAACTTATTCGGACCAAAAACCAGTTATCTACCTGCCTTTTAAGGCATTAAACGCTGTTTACAGCGTTCAGTGTAAGTAGATCTCCCAGTAATAGTAACTATCTGCTAAAGCAAGGTCAGCATTGCTGGTTATTTATTAGGTAAACACAACACAAACAAAAGGCAGCTTTTCTAAGTAACGGAGTAGGTAAGGATATTGTTTGAGTTTATAACAAACAAAAAGTTTTAAGGTCTATATCGAAGATATTATAGTATGTTAGCAACAAATTTTGTAATGCAACTTTTACAAAATGAAACTTCAAAGTCCTTACAATATATGGTTATTTGTCGAAAACGTGCGTCAGCTCCTAGACTACTATTCCAGTACGGGTAGCACAAGTTGTATTTCAATTTGTTTTCTTACAACAGCCACGGAAAAGTAATAGTACAAGTAAGTGCCAGCCCTGGGAGGTGGGCGGAGTCAGTAAAGCTCATGACGGGCGAAATAATACAGACTCTCGCGGCGCAGATTTAAGGTGCATTTTGTTTCGTTAGGGGCGCCCCCACTATCGATCGCAAAAATGTAACTAAGGTCACTTCCGTGCATGCACTTGTATTATTATCGTTCCCGCGTTCTCAATAGGTTTAAATTCGCATGTTTGCTGTCACAGAGAGTCGCTTCTGTACTTGTACTATTACTTATTCTGTGGTAGGGGTAAGTCGCATCAGCAGACGAATATATATATAGAGTGGCTAACACGCAATTCAAATATTCGCTATAGTTTTGATTATATTTACAGTTTACTTATAAAAAGGTTGTATTGGTTGTATTACCATGCCGAAACCTCGAAATCGGTTAAAAAATCCAGTCCAAGGAATTATATTTAATATATACCTGTATTTCTTATCAGAAAATAGCAAATTCAAAAATAGCAATAACTCAGAGTATTTTGGCAAAGTTCAACAGCGAATTTCGGACGCAACAGGCATATCTAAACCTACAATAAGAAAATTTTTGAACCAGGAAGAAGAATATAGAAAAAATAAAGATGCCATCACAAACAATATTAAGCTGGGAAGACCACGCAAGAAATTCTATCTAGATCTTGATGATTTTGATTACGCAGTGATACGACGAATGGTTTATAACTTTCATCTGATTTATAAACAAGTTCCTACAATAAGAGCACTAAAGTCCAAATTAATAGAAACAATGAATTTCAATGGCTGTGATTTTACACTAAGAAAGATACTACGCCAAATGGGTTTTCTATTCAAGAAAATTACTAACAATAGAAAAATGCTGATGGAAAAAGGTGACGTTAGACTTAAAAGAGTAAAGTACCTGACTTAATAAGGAAGTACAGATCTGAAGGCAGGGATATTGTGTATACGGACGAAACTTATGTTCATACATCCCATTTAACAGGGAAGTGCTTGATCGATTCTACGGATAAAGGAGTGAAACAGTTAATCTCAAAAGGTCAACGCCTTATTATAATACATGCAGGTAGTGCCAAAGGATTTGTACCGGGTGCTCTACTTATGTACAAGTCTACTGATAAGACCGGTGATTATCACGATGCCATGAATAATGTCAATTATGAAAAATGGTTACAGAATCAACTTGTTCCTAACTTGTCTCCAAATTCTGTATTAGTAGTAGACAATGCTGCTTATCACAATAAATACGTGGAACGCCCGCCCAACTCTAATACCGCAAAGCCGCTTATGATAAACTGGTTACAAAAACACAATATTCCCCATGATTCATCATTTCCTAAAATACAACTATACGAAATTATTTGTCGACATAAAGAAGACTTTGTAGAATATTCCATTGACAAAATTTTACATCAACATGGGCACGAAGTGTTAAGGTTACCGCCATACCATCCCGACTTCAACCCTATAGAAAATATATGGTCACAGATAAAAGGTTACGTATCAAAAAGGAACATAGACATGAATATGGGTACAGTAAAAAAATTGATTGAAGAAAAAATAAATATGACTGGCCCGGATGAATGGAAGAAAGTTTGTGATCATGCCATGAAATGTGAAAATGAATATCGGTCACAGGAACACTCGATGGATGATCACATCGATAGGATTGTAATTAACGTAAATGAAAGCACTGACGAATCTGACTATGGTATGATCGATGACGGTTACTCAGATTGTGAAATATAACATGTTGAAAATATCGACCCAAATATGCAGTAGGTAAAATATTAATGTTAAGTACAGTCACTGGCATAAATAAGTTATCATTTATGAACCTAGTCACTTTAACGTCAGTTTGAAATGTCATACGAAATTGTCCAACGATTAAAAGCGACAAGGTATAGAAATCATCACTTATTTATGACGGTGACTGTACCTATAAGCATCATAGCGGGCCTAGTATGAAAGTCTTCATGTCGTTTGCATCCCTCTCACACGCGGGTTATTTACTTAGGTGCGCGAGGGACGCTAATGACTTTAATTTTTCATACTAGCCCCGTTAGTAGATGCTTAGTAGATGTTTTTAAGTAGGCAGGTATTGAGTTTTATTCTTGTAAATATTTCCCAATAAGCTTTATTTTGTTGTACTTTATGTTTTAATGTGAAGATAATGTTTTGTTTACTAATGGCAATAAAACTGAGTATTTTCAAAGTTATTGAAGGTGGTTGTAACATCTCTATATTATACAGTGCCATATGCTGTCATTTGTCACTTTGTCATTTGACACTAAACAATAAAGTTCCATTTTAATGGACATGAAAACGTCACTCATTTAATACAATCATTGATTGACAGTTCGGGTGCCATCGTATTCCGATTGAGATCCGAGTTTTCCCGAAGGAAAATCATTTTGCACTACATCTGTACCTGCCTTCCTGACGACCAGCTGCGCGATCACGGCGCAGCACACTCCACTCGCCTCCGACCAGTTCAGAGTCTATAACTGACTGGTTCACCCACTATTCAGTGACACCAACAATATCACTTTCATTTGCAAGAATACTTTGTCTAAAACATTTTAGCTTGTTATTAAGGCCTCTTGACGTTTTGATATGTTATGCCGATGGAAGAGACAATGGTAAAACTTCGTAGGCGTGCGCTATATCTCTATACTTCTACAGAGTTTACTTTGATGCGTTAATTACTAGAGATGGGCCGACTAGGGATTTTGCCGACTAGCCAGTCGGCCGACTAGTCGGTTCTTGAATTGCCGATTAATCGGCCGACTAGTCGGCAATGCCGATCGTAGGTTTTTAGGTAAATTCGGGTGCAATCGGAAACGTTCGTGTCGCTTCGTTTCTCGCGTCATTCGTCTCGCGGTTATGTTTTGACCAGTTTTGTTTACGTCATTATTTCGCCGGCGTGCTTCGTTACGTTAATAACGTTAATTAAAAGTAGAAAAGTAAGAAAAACTAATAAAATAGAATGTCGATGATACTAATAGGTACATAATATTATAAACAATTGTTACTGCCTTCATATAGTTCCTCAATGATTGTATTATTATTTTTAAATAATAATAATGTTAATATTATTTCTTGTTTTGATTAGAGTAAAATAAGACGTATGTTAAATAATAAATAACGCAACATAGTACAAACTATAACTTATTCATCCTGTGCATTAAAAACTTAAATGTAAAATAAGTTTGTTATAAAATGGTTTAATTTGTTCCTATATTTTCCTAGGCTAATAAGTGCCGAATATTCGGCATTTTTTGCCGACTAGTCGCCGACTAATAGCCGACTACAAATGGTGCCGAATAGTCGGCGTTCCCGACTAGTCGGCGACTAGTCGGCCCATCTCTATTAATTACCCGTGGTTCACGATTAGTTCACCTAGGCATTTAGCAGATCTACGAAGTCGACGGAGCTCCGCTTAGCGGAGTTCCTATTTCTAGGTTATTTTGGCCCTTCGGGCCCTCTGTGGGGTTATTACGACCTATCTGTGCCATTCATTTTAAGCTGAAAGAAAAGGACAGAGTTATGTAACTGCTATAGCTCCGTCCTTTACACTCACCGTAAAATGAACTGCATAGCTATGTCATAATAACCCCCCTGACGATCTAACATAACCTAAACCTACCTGTTAATTTTGGCCAGTCTACTCTCCGTAGTCCACATAGCATGGTGTAAAATTTGATCCCAAAATCGGACATCCTTGTTTTGTTCGAGAGTAGGACAGTGGTAATTATTTTTATAATGCGTGACGGACCTCCTGCGTGCGAATTTTCCTTAGTTTAAAAATTACAGAACTTTGAATATCCTTTTAATTTATAACCGGTAAAATTAAAAAAGCATAAATATAAGTAAGCAAAATAAATAGTAGTATATATAATCAAAATAATCATTGAAAAGCAATTAAATTCGCAAATAAAGTCTATTAGGACTGACGGTGGTTGTGAGTTTCTTAATAAAGAATTGGCTGATTATTTGTCTTCAAAAGGTACCTACTTATCGAGCATCATTTAAAGCCTCAAACAACGACGCCCTACAGTCTTCAACAAGTCGGGAGTTGCAGAGCGGATCCACTGATCCATAATAGAGAACCGTGTGGAAGTAATCCACATTCACCACAAACCCTCCTCTGTAGCAGAGTCCCGAGTAGCGCCGTCTTTGCGGAGCTCCCACACCTCTCCGCGCACTACAAATCTTCTTCGCCGAACGTCTAGGTCCTTATGAGTTAAAAGAAGAGGCAGACCACGACTCAACTGGTCGTTCTCTTTCAGCCGGGTCCGGAACGGTTTGGGTTCGTGCTGACCATGGTTATACGACAGCTGTCCATTGTTCTGCACTATATTTTATTTAAAATCTCATTTACTAACACTGTATTTAAACTTGCATTTTTTAGCAAAGACTTATTATAGTTTAAATCAGGTTATAACGCATTTTTAACGCCGAAAATCGAATCGAACGAAAGTTACACCTAGGTACCTCTATAACGTTTTCGACGCCCTACGTCAAATGCAAATGTGTCCGTCACCCGCCAAGCTGTTTTTCGAAAGCTATGCATATTAACCTATTTTCACGAAAGAACGTCCCTTATTAACTGTATCTGTTATCGGTGTTGTTATCAACACCGGTAACAGATACAGATACAGTTTACGCTTATGCGTCGGTGGCGTAGTAGGTACGACAGCGCACGGCACCTTTAGGTGTTCTTGTCGATCAAAATAGGTTAATCTGGCGTTTCGGGTGGGATTCACCAGCCTTGGTCACGGAAGGACTGGTGTCAGTGATATTATCTTTGGTGCGGGCAGATCTAGTAAATTATCTACCTCGCTATCGCGGCAAAACCTGATTTTAACGATAATATCTTCTTAATTGTTACTTACCTAGTTTTTTCTGACGTTTAATAAACAGTTTGAACATGTTTTGAAAGCCACGGTCGAATAAAGTACAACAGCTCACTGACAGTACAGGAAGGTGACTGGAGCCTTCGAATGGTAGGTAATATTATGGGCATTAAATTATTATTATGGGTATACAATAAAAGATCACTGAATTTTCGTCATTTGTATTTAATTAAAGTTTTGATTCAATGGTAGTATATAACAATAAATATTTGTCTCTTTTTAAGAGCTGTAAGTAGCCATAATAATATGTGTTTTTAATGATATTTTCACAAAATAATACCCATTGGTTTTACCCATAACAATATCACATCGTTAGGCGTGTACTTGTATTTAGGAGGTCCAATTTGTTCTAAGGAGCAGTGTCGGCATGACAAAATTATATCTTTAAAACTATGTAAGTACCTAACATGGTCGCTCCCGCGATCTATTTTTTTTATCCCTCATTTACATAAGTAATTCTAAAAGTCCGCATACTGATGTAATTTGACATATGCCACATTATAAAAGGTACACAATGTATAAAATATTAATTTGGAGTAGGTAACTTTATCTTTCCGCTGTTTGAATATTGGGAACGAATCAAAGGACATTTATCATAAAACCAATGTCAAGCAGAGATTCTGTTCTATGAAATTAGAGACATTTTAAATACCTATAATGTTATACTAAGTCGTTACTGGTCCCATACAATGTGTTACAAAACTTCACAAAAAATGGAAATTATTTATCAAAAGTCAAAAGTCAAAACCATAAAATAATATCAACCCCAGCAGGTTGTCATCTCAGTCAATCTGAATTGGCATAGACGCTTTTAACAGAAGGGTAGGTAGGTAGGTAGGTAGCTTTTCGTTCAAAAAGGTTTGCAATATCAAATTATACTCTGATTCATCTAGGATGATTTCTGTGACAGCCGTATTTTGTAATTTCAATCACTTACTCTGTGTGCCAGATAGCACGGCAATACAGGACATAGACACCCCTCTACCAAGAAAACGGCGTTAGTAATAAGAGTAAGTAGTTACACCTACCGAGCCTATGTTCCCCGAAACATCTCAAAACGTTTTTTTTTACTTTCGCTAATGTATCGTGGTACCGGTAATAATAAGGTCATCTAATCAAACCGCTTAGCGTTACAGGGGTGCCCTTGACGATTACAATTATTTATATTTTCTTTTCATTAATGGTGGCTTTGAATTTTCAGCTTTAATATATGTTTTATAGTTCAAATTTCTTTCTTGTTTAATTCAACTAGGGTAGTAATAAACAAAAATATAAAAATAATTTGGCATTTTGGTAACAGATGTTTCGTTCTAGTAATATTCTTGTAGTAGCAATATGGGTCGACGATCGACGACGACGGCGCTTATTAGATCCTCCAGTAGATGGTCCAGCCTCCGATTCCATTCTTCTGTTCTTCACCACACCAACAAATAATGTTTACAATGGAAACAGAACAAAAAATAATGAGTAACAGCAATCAAAAACAAAACACAACTATTATACAAAAACAGTAACCACTAAAGGCCTGTTGTTTGATTAGTAGTTAGTTAATATAATCGCTAAAATCGTAACTAATGGTTGAATCTCAAGAAAATGTGTCAAATACTCGATTCCTTTCACGAATTTAAACAATTACTTGAGTAAACTACTGATCAAACACCGGCCCCTAACAGCGCTTCCAGAACTTGACCAAACGCAAGCTTACTTTGAGATGGAATTAACTTAAACAGCGGGTCTTTGTGGTCAACGTAAAAGATGCAACTTATAAATCTATATTTTTTGGGTTGAGCAATTATTTGAATGCATTTAAATTGAATGCATTGAATGTAATTAAAAAACTAAGTACCTAGTACCTATTTATAATTTAACATTTATTTAAATAGACATTTTAATACCCTGAATATAATATATTGAGTTTAAACTTGGTTTTATATTTTTATAATGGGATTTTAATATAAAACTCTCTTATGTTTATGCTTTTGTGTTAATATTTGAAAGAAAAATAAACAAAGTATAAGAAATAACGTACGTGTATTTTTTTTTACATTACAATTATAGACTGACTGATTTTACTCAGTTTTTTTTTTTTGGTTACCACACTTTTCACGTTTCACCCTGTACCGCGGTACACTAGCGATATTGTATTTTTGCTGTTTATGAATGGTTAGCGATAGATTGCTAATTAATGAATTAGAATGTCGGGACAGATGGGGTCAATGTAACCTTTGCCACCTTATTTTCAAAATTGCTTTCTTGGGGTTGGATATGAGGCTATTACATCATTTTAGGTATACATATTTTACAAATAATAATTCAACCGTGTCATATCTGTAGGAGCCCAAACTTGGTATGTATTCATTTATTTTAATTTAAAACAAGTGACTGAAATATAATGATGTTATACCTATATATTTAGAGTCGGCTTAGTTAGCCCTTTCATTAAATACCACACAAGATAGGTTTGAGAACAAAAAACATTGTTTTCCCATACAAAAACAATATGACGTCATAACTCCTCTCCTTTTTTAGGGTTCCGTGGTCAAACTACGAACCCTTATAGTTTCGCCATGTCCGTCGGTCCGTCCGTCCGTCCGCAGCCTAGCTCAGAGACTCTTAGTACTAGAAAACTGTAACGTGAATATACATATAATATAAGTGACGCCAACAAAGTGGTTAAATAAAATCATGAAAAAAACGTAACACGTAACGTGGTGATGTATTTTTTTTCTCGTCTACGCCATAGTGTGTGGTATGGTTGGATAGGCGTTTCAAAAATATTGCGGGTTTGTGCAAACAATTTTTCGTTTAAGGGATCCGTTTATGAAATATTAAGCTTTAAAGCGCTATTTTTTGTTAGAGTAGGTACCTAACTAAAGCTCAATCGTTTCAATTTTCATGCTTTTAACGCCATTTGCAGAACTTTTGGCGTGACTATTAAAAAATAAACTAGTATCATCTTAAACTATTTTTATTTGAAGAATGTGTTGAGAGATTGGCCGATTTACTTAGTAAAGCCCAAAAAACGACACGCGATAGATGGTGTCGCTACACTCTGCGGCAATTGAATGAAAAACAATAAATACCATTTAAAACTTTAATTGTCTAAACGACACAACTTAAAAGGCACCCCTCGTACATAAACTCACGCCTTTAATCTCAGAGTGGGTAAGGCCGAGCTACAGAATTACCAACATTAGGTTTGTACTAATATGTAGTATTTATGTAAAGTTAACGAAATACTTAAGTATAATACGTTTTTATATGAGCTGTCACAGGGATTGATGAAACAGAAGAAAGTCTTTAGATAGTTTTTAGAGGTGATATTATATTTCCTAGCATTAATTTTCCTTTTAAAAAAATAATAATTTTGCTTACCCCATAAAAGGGTACATGCGTCACTCTATTCATCTAAGGAAGATCCCAGTAGGTAAGTATAGACTTAAACCCTTTCACTTTTTTATTGGATTTACGCACTGTACTTATACTTACCCTGTTCCACTAGGACCCCACAGAACGCAGCTTGTAACACCTACCTAAACGAAATCTTTTTTTTTATTTATAATTTAGTTCTTTTATGCATGATCCTTATTTGTGTCTCCGTGGATTTCAGTTAAAATGTAATCAGACTCCCTGTGTTGTTTGCTCTTTGATTTTACTAAAATAAGGGTGCACTTCTACAATATTTTTTAATTTTTTATTAAAAATAATAATATAAAATTCATGCTATGGTTTTCATACACCTCGACTCTTTAAAAGGTACCATTTAACCCCCTCTATTTTACGGGTATTTTTGTAACACCTTGTATAACTTGACCTACACTTTGTAATCTTTGTAAGTATGTGTCCGTTTTACTTTGTACGTTTTTTTTTTCAATATGATTTTGTATTCTGAAGGAAATATGATTACATCACGGTAAAAAACCATCTGGCTAATTTTAAATGTCTTTTTGGCCATTTCTAGAGCTCTTTTTTGCTCCTTAAATACATATTATGTTGGACAAATCACAATATCGTCAACAAATATAAAAAATAACATTGTCATAAGAATTAGTAACGACATCGTCATTTTGCCCCGGTAAGGAATGATAGGACCAAATTTTACCGGTCGCAAAGTTGCCGACAAAACAATAACTATCTGTTAAAACACACTTTAGTCTTTAAATATGATATAATAATAACAGTTCAAACCTACAAAGAACACAATAATAATTAACATTATCATTACCTACTCAAATATTTATAACATTTGTAGGTTCATGATATCCTTGTCAACAATATACCTACATAGCGTAAACCAAAAGAAATTTCTCCAATTTAGATTCTAAAGGTTGACTATTTTGATGATGCGACGCACTAAAAACTATGAGTTTAGCACAATCACTCATAGTGACGCAATAGGGCCCAGCACTGTCGAGAACAACACGCCGGCTACTAATATAAGCACTATACTTTACTGTTGAGTAAAGGACTCGGATTTTTTATTTGATTGAACCGTATAAAACAAGTAAAAATACTTGCAGTTCATTGAAAATAAGATTGATTAAGAAACGGGCCAAAGTCAAAGTTAGTGGCAAAGTTATTTCTAGATGCTCGACCCCATAGGAATGATTCGTGCAAACTAATGAAATGAGCAATGACTTAATTTACTCGAATAAGAGTACAAGTATTAAATATCCATTAAAAAATAATGATATTCGGTTGACACACTAAAAAGACATCCAAAGTCTTGAATAACCTATGAACTCGAAAAACAAATAACAACATTTTTCTCAAAATAAATCAAACAAAAGCACCGGCAAAATCCAATGCGTATTAATTAAACGCAAATACACTCGCGGTCAAATAATTCGGGCCAGAGTGCGTTTTTCATACAAACGAGGCTATTTCGAAGCCTTGGTTCCTCGCCAGGGGATGCTTGTAGTGAAATCTGATGATGGATACCCCGAGCATCGATACAGGACTTCCAGAGTGCCTAGGACACCCAACTGATTGAATCTGCGGCTATCGCCGGAATTGTGCATCTTCAGAAAAACATCTAAAATGACAATAAAATGTAAGGAAATCCAAATGCTGACCCAAACTCTCTCGCTGTGGTGTCAACTGATTGTGCTATCAGTTAGGTATCTTAAGAACTTTTGACCTCCTCTATTGAACCTTGGAGTATCCACCATTAAACCTCACTCAAAACAACCCCTGGCTACGGACCAAGGCTTCGAAATAGCCTCGTTTGTATGAAAAACGCACTCTGACCCGAATTATTTGACCGCGAGTGTAATAACAATCACAATACGCGTAATTAAAGGTGAGCTTCTTGCGAGACGCATTAACGGGTCGCCAAGGAACTTACTCAACGCGTGAGTTCATATAACATTTTGCTACGTTTTATTGCCTTCCGTAAATTACTTTAGGTAGGTAAGTAGGAACTAACAAGTAATTAACACATAACGTTATCGATCAGCACTAGGCGTGAACACTCATGTCACGTCATTTGTGTCATAACGTAGGTATACGATGCTATTCTATTGTCGAAAATATTTATCATGTTAATTTGATGATTACAACTCTTTTGTTATCGATGGTGTACTTAATTGTTTTTTTCCTAATTCATGTTGAAATAATTAAGAATATAAAGGGCAGTAAAATCACTAACACTTATAAATACCCTTTTTTCAGAGGTTTTATACAAAGTGGCTTTTTCTGTACGCTAAAGGGAACTGCATACGAATACACTTAGAATATTCTGATTGCAACTTACTTACGTAGGTTAGGTTTCAAAATTGGTTTAAGCCACTAAGAGATACTACGAAATTATTGCATATACGTAAGGTAAATGGTTAAGTACACTTTATTCTCTGCCAGTTCTACTGTTAACTGAAAAGTAACACCATGTATATAATGTAAAATAGTCTTAATCGCTTAAAGTCCAGCGCAGACTCTCTAATATTCGAATGTCGTCGATGTTGGCACCACTTCCAATATCATTTGCAAGAAAACGGTAATTTTATCTGAAACAATACCACACATAAGAGGTCAATTATTTATGAGATATCAAAATATACTTCTTACGAACTTTAAAATGCTCGGCGAAAGCATTATCGTCAGACGTCGCCGGTGTGTCGTTGGTCACCGGACGGGGACGGTAGGCCTGGGCGAAGGACGACCGCTGCCAGCAGTCGGCGGACGAAACAGGTCGCCGTGTTGTCCGCGACGCACCGGCGACACTTTGACGATCACACGAGCCCACATGCACATGTAGGCCCTTCAAAATAGCCTTAAGCTAGGTTCTTACCCATGAACGGCAGAGAGTAACCCCATTTCACGAAGGGCAGATAAACCAACAAGCCACCGAATATGAAACCAGTTGCATATAGGTATTCCCACTGAGGCTTGTCGATTATTGGGGCTACAACCAAATACGTTGACACCAGAAGTACGATGTATGGTATTATAATGGGCACCTAAGAAAATGAAATATACTTTTATTAACCTTTCATCCTGTATGGCTTGAAAACATTACCAAGTTGTTATATGTTTGCACGTCTACTCTGCTTTACGCATATTTCGTGCATTTAAAAGTAGAGGTATTATATTAAAAGTCTAAGTTTACAAACATGTGCGATACTTATATTATATATATATAGGTATACAGTACAGACGCCTATATATTATAAAGTCAACGGAGGCCATTGCGTCATAATTCTTATAAGTTTTACAACAATTATTGTAAAACTTATTAAAAGGCTTTTTTGTCGATATTGATAATTATTGTTAAAATCAACTGGTATGAATATAAATAACCATGTCTAAATGATAAATTAAAGTCGCTCCGCTAACTGCTTCTAAACCATTAAACCGATTTTGATACGGTTTTCACTGTAGTTTAGAGGGCACGTATCATAATCCCGAAAGTTCATAATATCGAATGGTTCTTTTTTCTGAAACCATAAACTTTTCAGGATTTTTTAAAAGGCCATTGTATAGAACCCATTAGGTTAGGTTAGGTTTGTTTTATAACAATCCTGAAAAGTTTATGGTTTCAGAAAAAAGAACCATTCGATATTATGAACTTTCGGGATTATGATACGTGCCCAATTTAGAAAATATATTCCGGATGGTTTATATGTACATTTAATTCTAATTAAGTTATAATTATAGTTGAGAAAACTCAATGTTTTCTTACCAAGTCGTCAAAAAATCGTTTTTTGGGCGCTTACATACTCGTAACTTAGGCTCCTTAAAGTCCCAGATAGACGTGTGAGTAAGTACGCCGTACTTACGGTCGTCAAGTACGCGTACCTACTTACTCGCACGTCTATCTGGAACTTAAGAGATAAGTACCTATATCAAAATAATGTATTGAAGAATTATAGTTCTTCAAAAAACCTACACGAAAGTCCGCAATGGCATAATTATTTATGTCTATCTCCTAAGGTTGACTCACAGGAACCATTTTTATCTTATCATTTTACTTGAATGAAATAGGTTTTTTGTGCAGCTATTTTCTCCGATTCAGTATTTATCTGTCCTGATAAATACGTTAGTTACGTAGGGCATCTGAATGGTAATTAAATTAAATGTCCTTTATATATACACTATATTATTTAAATGAATCCTTCGGAAGATATTATTATAGCAGATTCAAAATTACGGGCAACAAAGATTAGGACTCAAAACATACATGAGAGTTTCGTTGCCTGCACGAATGAACACCGGCTCTTTGCAGAGTTGTTGCTCACAATTGGAAATGGACAGATGCTCCAAGATAAAAGGAGCATAAATCTTAAAAATTTAAACCTTTGCGTTTTAGTAAATGGCTTTCAATAATTAGTCGACAATGTTTATCCCGAAATTAATAATAATAATTCGAAGACTGTACCTTGGTTCAAGGAGAAAGCTATTTTATCACCAGTGATCGGAATAGGTAGAGCTAATTTGCCTAAACTTGAGGCATATTCATTCATGCGTGAGTGAAATGGGAATACATTATTGAATGAAGGTGCATCAAGTTTAGGCAAATTAGCTCTACCTATTCCGATCACTGTTTATCACCAACTAATAATCAAGTAAGTATAGTAAATGACTGAATGATCAATGCACCGACACAAATATACTAAGTACTTGTACACTCTGCTTGCTCGACATGGAAGAGGCTGTCCATTTCCCACCAGAAATTCTCAATTCTCTGCAGCCTTCTGGATTGCCTCTGCCTCTACTATTATTTTACTACGGAACCTTAATCCACCCAAATTGCGCAATGGTACACGTTTGCAATGGTAATATGTTTAAAAACGTTCATAATAGAGTGCACAATACTGACCGGGTGTGCGGCTGGAAAAGTCGTTTTAGTTCCCCGGATTCCAATACCTTGATCTAATTGATCTACCTTTCTAGTTTAAACGACTGCAATTTCCCGTAAAATTATCGTTTCAAGGTCAATAACAAGTCACAAGGCCAAACATTCAAAGTTGCGGGCTTAGACTGGAGTGTTGAGTTTTTCCCCATGTACAGCTTTATGTAGCCCTTTTGTTCGGGTCCAGGCAAAATTTGTTTGTATTGTGAAATGATGAAAAGTCAGCTGTAAACACTGTACACAGAGCTATTCTGTGATAATCGTCAATAATTTATTTATTTATTTATAAGTATAGGAAACCCCATCTTACGAATAATGATTTGAATTGAATTTGAAATCTAACGACATGAAAAATTTATTCTTTCACCATTTGAAAAATATGTTATTCCAGATTAAATTAGGTTATTTTAACTTATATTAACCGACGCGAAGCGGGGGCGGGTTGCTAGTTCCTTATAAATATAACAACATCACTGTGGTAAAAATTAAGCTTTAGTTTGTAAATAAAATCCAGAAAACCTAAAGATGGGGTAATGTCGTCTAATTTATTTATATTTTGGCAGACGCATTTACTCCATACTGGGATACAGGGGTCAAGCAGTCGATTTTTTAATTTTACAGATCGTTATTCATTAGTGAGTAAGGTTTAGTGGACATAAAGTCACGTGGTGGTCTCGTTTACTAGTATGTAAAAAAAAGAGAATAACAGACGAGATTAAAAAAAAATGTCGAACGTTCAGAAATCAATAGAAATTGGCTAAGATTATGTAGCGTAGTGCTTTAAGTAGGTAGAAGTTACCGAATGTGATCACAGACCTAAAAAAAATACTTTACGGGTGTGTTTCAAAAAGAAGGTCCCAGTGGTACCTACATGGGGACAAATTAATTAGCTCCCCATAAAACCTACCACTGTCAAGGAACTGTTCCGGTTTGATTCTTACTAAGCTAAGCTGCCAAACTAAGCTCTAGGTTCTAGGTTGTTATAAGTAAAGCAGTAATATATATTTTTATAACTATATTTGCGCAGTGCGCGCACTCGCAACTGAAGTGTTTTGGATAAAGAATATGAACGTCATTAGGTATTAGAATCAAGCAAAACAAATGTCATTTATTTTAATACCACAACCAAATTGCGTGAAACCTAATCTTTATTAGATTAGACACATAAAGTGTTCTCATGGATAAACATAAAGTACCTAGTTAGTAGGTAGTCATGTCAAACACACACATATTTTTACTCATTTAGAAAATAATTACATAAGTACTTTATATTATTATCACAAAGGTTTAGGAACACTTATCTATGGGTAATAGTGTCACATCACACGCAAAATAACCACAAATTCTTTTTATGGTCAATTATCGGCAGGAACTACGATTTTTATATAAATAGGCTAATCCCTAAATTAATAATATAATACGTAATACGTGATCCTAAACACTCGCGCTTAAATAACAATCTGTAGGGATTTTCAAGATTCAAGGAGATTTGATCCACCAACTTGCGCAAAATACCTACGTAAAAATACGTAAATCATGACTACGAGTCGATTAGTTATACGTAGTAGCCTACTATCAAACTTTTATAAGAACGGAGTAGTACTAATCCTTTTAAATTTTGAAAATGCAATTGGTCTCAATGACGCAATTGCCCCGGTTGACCTTAAATTAATTTTGTATCTGCGTAAACAGTCTCGCTGGCATACAACTGCATTGGGTACAAACTTATAGAAATTGGGATACATGTAATTACATTTATATCAGTTGGTATATCCCCTATTTTGTCTTTTAAAGATATGGCTCAAGGCCTCATTTCTGGGCTGTTAAAACCATATTGTTTTTGACCTGTTATCATATTGTCAACGTTTTGATAGCTCTTATCAACTTGACAGTGATGGCAGCTGAGTTAAAAACAATACTTTAACACGTCAAAGACAATATGGTTTTTAACGCCTAGAATAAAGGCTCAGGGGTTTTATTCTCTCAAAAACAACGGACGGGCGGACGAACGAGCAAAGCGGCGAGTTTTGGTAGTCCTGTCAGAGCGAACAAAACACTTTTTTGCGCGTGCATTTTCAATTAAGCAGCCTTATACGTTCGATTCATCGGCAGAAACCATCCTGCTAAATTGTAAATGCACGCGCTAAAATATGTTTTGTTTGCACTGACGGGACTACTTAAACTCGCCGCTTGGACATTCACTCGTCCGTCCGTCGGACCGTCGTTGTTGAGAGAATCACTACCCAGGTCTGATTGCAAAATTGGAGATTTAATTATATTTTTCAAATATTTACCTTGTACGGTCTCGGTGCGTGGGGCTTGGTGCGCCTCATGACGATCAACGCTAGCATGGCGCCCCCGTAGAATATCCACGCCGTGAACGAGAAGAAATCGATTAGCGAGTCTATTGTCCCGTACAACACCATGGCCACTGCTATCAGGGACTGAAACAAATTGAAAAAACCAAGTGCGATTTCGAGTGTTGCCACCAAAAGCATGGGGATGGAACTCGTTTTCAAGATTTAATTTTACCACGTTGTTGGCGTGACTAATATGTATATTCAAATTCATGCCAAATTACGGTTTTCTAGTTCTAAGAGTCTCTGAGTTAGGCTGGGGACAGACGGACGGACGACATGGCGAAACTATAAGGGTTCCTGGTTTGACTGCGGAACCCTAAAAAGTATAGGTTTAAAATATTTCTGAGGCAACATTTACTTGCTGACTGTACTTTTTTCCGATGTAGTATAATATTATGATTGATATTTACATGGAAGATGAGTCCAGGTGCAGGTGTGAAGCGACGTACATGGACGTAAGACAGGATGTCCAACAGATGACCTTCTCTTGACGCAGCAAAACACAACCTGGGGACGAGACAAAAACATGAGAAACTGACAATTTATATATTCTACTTACTATAGCCACCCGTCCTCGCTTCACTTCAGTTTATATGAGTTTTCTGTAACACACGTACCTACATAACATAAACCAGAATCTATTATACACATAAACCTTTCTCTTGAATCACTCTGTCTATTGCTAAAAACTGCATTAAAATCCGTTGAGTACCTACTTTAAAAGATTTAAGCGAACAGACAGCGGAAGCTACTTCATTTTATATGTACTATGTAAAGAAAGATAAAATGGTGGATGATTTTTAGACAATTGACAAGATTTCATATTTTCAAGACTTTAATTTTATTCGTTTTATAGATACTGTTTGGAAGGAGGAAGACACTAATAGTTTTAAATTTTCTCTAGAATGAATAATTATTTTATTATTAATTTATTAAGATGTACTTATTCTAAAAGGGCGTAACTTCATTTCTACGACACAATGGACATATTACGTTAGTCCAATCTGTATATAAAAAAGTATCATGTCAACCGATAATTCTCTAACGCCCACTTGCGTGGACCAGAGTTAGCGTCTTAACCCGAGGTTAGGCGGCAAACCACGTACAAAAGTAGACGCTTAACTCTGGGTTAAGGGCTAACTCTGGTCCACGCAAGTGGGCCTTAATGGTGCGTTTCCTATATTAAAAACCGTGGATAGAGTTGTGATGTCTTGTTAAACTTTGACATTAGCTGCGTACAAAATGTGTAAAATTTTAACGAGACGTCACAACTCTACACATCATAGTCAGACATGCTCTTGTTATGGTGTTACCTCCCAGCAACAAACAGGGTGCCGTTAGCCGAACCGAAGGTGGAGATGGTGACGGCGAGCGGCATGAGCCACGCCATGGGGCCGAGGAGGCGATTCCCGAAGGTCACGGCCACAGCCTCACTGGACGCCATCTCGCTCACGGACATCACGGCCAAGTAGGACACGTTCACCAGCGCGTAGCACAGTGTCACCAGCGGGATGCCAATGATGATGCTCATCGGGAGATTCCTAACAAGCTCCACTCATTAGGACTAGTAAAATGAAAATGTTATAAAATGTCACAATTCAAGAATGTTTTGTGATATGCCTAATATTTTTGGAAACGGTTTTTAACAGTTTCTTATTTCCTGATTTACGTGTGGTAAGACCTACTTACAAGAAGCCTATCAATCAAGGGAAGATAAATGTTCTGTTTTTAATAAACACGATTCAACATTTTGAATTTGCCTTCGCTTATAAATTATATAATACCAGGAGTTACTTTTTTTCCACGACGAGGATATACTAAGTTGTCGTATTTTTAATACACAAAGTAGGGCCACTACTTTTTACGTAGGTACAGTCACAAACCAGGATTGTTGGGCCACTTGGCATTGTTCTTAATTTAGCCGTGTATTCAATAACCGATGTCATCGACTGGCTGACAGCTATTCGATTTGCATTACACGGCCAAATTAGAAACTTGGGTAAGTGGCTCAACAATCCCGGTTCGCGACTGTACATTGACGAAGCCGCACAACGTCATTTTTATGAGAGGGAGGTGCGTGCCCTTGTGGATTAAAATCACTAGATATATGTGCATATGTATGGAATAGAATGTTAGATGTGGGAAAAAGAGTTCTTCTCCTAAGTAAGTAGGTAGGTATGAGTGAAAGAGGCCTCGCTCGCAATCCAATTAGGGATGCCGTCCCACTGAGCTAGGATAAGTACCTACCTACCTTCATCCCTACATCGCACAATGATTGATACACTGATTAAAAAATGTGCCTTTGCTTTTACAACATTGCTGTAGAAAATATTACAGCATAGGCATCTATACAATGGTTTCAAAAATGTATACCTAAGCCTATACTTGAACGGTGTTCAGCTACAAGGCCAGGCTATACATATATGACGTATTTTACGTGTCTCTGTCTAGCTCTAGGGGATGATATTTCGTAGGTTTTACACGACTATTTGTCGTAATCTGAGTTTCATTTAAGACATAAGTATATTTTATAAATGAATAAATAGGTAAGGTCATTTAATTATATTTTTTAATTTAAGCGTGTAAAGGCATGGAGGACAGTCAAAAATGTTGAGATCAAAAGATAAACAGAAGCAAAGAAGTTGCATGCAGCATGGTGACTTACTTGGATGGGTTCTTGATTTCTTCAGTGACATAGTTGAGGTTGTTCCAGCCGTCGTAGGCCCAGAGGCCGGTGTAGAAGGCCGTGGCAATGTTGCCGAGCGTGGCCGTGCTACTGGAGAAGTTGGGCTCCTGTAAATGTCGCGTATTACCTGCACCATACGGACACAACCAACTGTAAGTTTGCTCGATATTCAACCCATGCTGTATCAATTAAACTCTATCAATGATATTACGTTCAATTAATGTGAAATGACATTGCGGTAACATGACCCGTAGGTCT
This sequence comes from Acleris laterana, assembly GCA_963966035.1. Taxonomy (NCBI): domain Eukaryota; kingdom Metazoa; phylum Arthropoda; class Insecta; order Lepidoptera; family Tortricidae; genus Acleris; species Acleris laterana. Next base: position 68,294,250 of record OZ014438.1, on the reverse strand, counting down.
ATCTGTCCCTCGTAGTGTTCGGTACTACAGTTAATATATGTTACAGGTGTTTCCTAATCTATTTGTTTACAAATGTTTCCTAATCTCGGATAACTTCTTCTTTGAATACATGTAGTACTTGAAAACGAGTGTCACGTTAACGTATTGATGCGAACGATGGTGTCGTTTGTCGTTGATATATTACCTAATATTAGTTTGTATGCGCCGCCGCAGACGATGATGGCGATCGCGACCAACTTCGCGGCGGTGAAGATGTTTTGGACATTCGTCGCCAAGTTCACGCTGTAGCAGTTCACCGCTAATATCATCACTAGAATAGGATACAGGTATTTTATATCACTATCAACTTTAAACAGTTAGTCAATTTCACCAAATCGAATAAAATATATCTGAGGAAAATGTGGGTTTTGGATTTACGCACCTATGGATTTACGCACGACATTATGGATGTCATGTAAGAGAGGTGTACGTGTAGGTAATATAATATCACAGTACTTATGGGGAAATCCGAATCCATTCTTTGACAGGTCATCGCAAAAACAGATATGGAAATAGATCAAGATTCAATTGAGTCGTAATATCTACATATACACGGTGGGGCCTGTAACTAAAGCAAAAAATTAAAACGTAGATGGACTCAAACTGGACAACTTTTGTTTAGCAACTTTTTAAAATCATAAAGTTTTTAGATTGTTATTTTTTCAAACAAAGTAAATAGTATTTTCAATGTACTTAAAACTCCGTCTAATGACATCGCCTGTCAGTCTAGTCATAGTCACTCTACAGACATAATCAATTTCATAGTACATTGCGTGTTCGAATTAACTTTAAAATGTAATAAAATTCAAACCGCAAGTTTTTTTTCAAAGTCGTCAAACAAACGTTGCGTTGTTTGAGGAGAAGAATGTACATTTTTAATTTTTGCTATACCGTGTATAAGATTATGATTAAGTATCTAAAACGGATATTATCGTGATTTAGGTACCTTTTTTATGTTACATGTTTGTTATAATTATCTCAAATTGTATTCCTGAAACAGTTTTGTGACAATTGAAATTAGTAAAATTATTTACTTATGGTTATTTCTAAATATTTTAAATATTGCGAAATAAGAAACGGTTAATTAATGGATTAAGAACTAACCCAAGCTCCGTGAAATAATGTGTAAAGCATGTGACATTCGTTATAAACAGTTAAAAAAGATGATATAAAAAAAGAATGTTACTGAAAATACCTTTACAAACATATGGAGAATTTTTGGATTACGGTTATAAATGTAATTGAAAACTATTAATTAAATAATAATACAACTCTATTTATCTTGTTCTATTACCTACCGTGTTGCGGTGACTTGTCCGAGCCATACCTAGCTTAGTATTTTGCTAGGTATAGGTAGAATATTTTTCTTTTGGGAGTTGTTTATAAAAGTTAATAAAATATTTCATTATTATGAAGGTTGGCTCAGTTTCATGTAAAGATCATTGCATTGTAAGTAAAGAAAAACATCGGAGTCAGCGGAAGTGGGTAAGATTCAAAAAAACATTTGTCATTGTTTTATTTTGCGTAGAAGATCATTTATCGTCTGTTTGAAATAAATAATTGGGACGACAAGGTGATTGTTCTTTCTTATATGTATTGATAGTGCGTTTTTGTCTCAAACAATAATTAAGTAGTCAACTTTAAAATTTATGAGTTAACATTAAATATCTTGCGTTATCTGCATCAATAAATTGAATTTTACTTACAACTCACACAAAATTAAAACAAGTAGGTATGTTAATTGATTTACTTAAATGTTAATTTACTTTGGTGACTCTTGACATTTCTGGCGACATCGCGCAACACGGCGGTGTCGCGGGACAATTGTTCCCTAGAGCATACGAGCCTTAAAGAAGACAGGCAAGCAAATGGTTCCTCAGACAGTTTCCCTTTATCTCCTATGGTTAAGGATTTCCCCATAATGTCTTAGTCAAAAAAACCATCTACCTAATGTATTAGGCAATAATAAACGAAAGTTCGTTGCCGGTCAGAAATCACGTAAATAACTAAACATTTAGGTACAAAAGGACAACATAAATAGACAGGGATGCATAGCAGAAAATTTAACATTCGCAATAAAATCGTCGCACGGCAATACATTGAAAATATATCCATTTAAATATAAGTAACAAATTAAAAAAAACCATGAACGTTAAGCCCCTACCTAACGTAAAACAATATGCAATAATGTATTTCCCCAATGATTACTTTGCAAGAAGATAGGGAAACCAATGGATAAAGTCGATGTGTAATTGTTCCTCACCTATGGATATGACAGCGACCAGTTTAACGAGGGCGCCGGGAGGTTCGCATTCGGACACGAAAGGTTCCACTGCGTACTTGGCAAAACTCAGGCATATGATGGCCATCTGGGAAGGCTTCAGCACCAAAGTCGACACCTGTGCGGGACATTAACATCCACATAACTACGACAAATAAGTATTTTATGTTATGCAAACAATCGCACGGTGATAATATGACATGAAAACCGTTCTAGTTTCCAAATCAGATGAACATTATTACTGTGTGCTAGTGACATAAGTTATGTATGACCTAGGTCCATCGAAAAATAAAAAGTATGGAAATCTAAATGACGCTGAAAATCGGCCCACTGACAGCGCCGGCGGGGTGGAGCTAATACTTAGTGCCCAACCATCGGTAGACTTTCTGACGCTGTGGCAAACAGTCGTTTACAATTACAAAAAAAAACGATATTAATAATTACCGGATTTAAATAATGCTGCAAAAATGCCAAATTGCATAGTGAATTGGTGCAGGACTCGCACAGAAGCAAAACACAGCTATATTTTTTTTCATTTGTAAGTTATTGAAATTTAAATATATTCCTATACTAAAATGTCATGGCCGATGTTATGCAATGTATGTTTGAAAAATGTGAATTAAAAGCAACTACTTCGAATGATTAGGAAATTAAATCTTATGTCGTCTTTACTACCGTTAGTTTACGTAATAAAACAAATAGGTACGTAATAAATTATGTTCTTTTTAAGTTTTCCAAACAATTAAGAATCATCATAAACTGGAAGCTTTGAAACAAAAAGGGCTTTCTGAGTTAGTGAGATGAAAACATACCTACTTATGACTTCGACTGTAGGTAGGTACATGTACAATAATGGAGTTGTTAAAGGTAAAATTGTAAGTATAAATTATACTCTTTTATATCATCTAACTCATAAGTTACATATCTTTAACTGTAGGATAGAAAAAATGCCAAACGGATTATTTGTGATGTTTTCGTATTACTGCTCGTTTAAAGCCTATTCTTGACATGTTTTTCCAGCAGCATCAAATAGGCTGTAGCATCCAAAGTGTCAATTATATACATTGCATCGTCACGTATCTTTATGGCTATAAGAATAAAGATGCGTTGCAATATATTTGGCACTTTGGATGCTAAAGACTATTTGATGCTGACTGTAAAGATACCTATACCCTTTTACAACTATATAATAGTGTAACATGAGAATGTTAAGTGATTCAACAATCAGTAAGATAACATTCACGAGTATAAAAAAAATATTCATATAAGTAATTCATTATTCAAATACTGTGTCATTTTTGTATTAAACCATCCACGTCAAACGTACAGATGTAGTGCAAAATGATTTTCCTTCGTCCTTTATCGGAAAAGTTCGTATTTATCGTGCTCTCTCAATTAGCTTCAGTACCCATCTTACAGCCGTAGGGGCAGGCCGGTGACACTCCGCGCTATCGCCTTCAAAATGTGCTGCCCCTTGCAAGGGGCGAATCAGTCGAGCGTCACGCGAGCGCTCGTCTCGACGCGCGCCGCCGTGCGCTGCCCCAAAGTTTTTGTTTGAATACGCACTTATACGAATATGGCTAATCGAAAAGGCAAAAAGTACTGCATCGCATACGGGTGCTTAAATAATAACTCCAATGTCAAATTATCTTTTTTTAACCTGCCTCAGGATGCCGAAAGGTAAGATTATTATTAAACGAGTAGCTGGACTTAATTACTGACACAATCAGTACCTACAGTTTTGAAACCTCGACGCAAAAAGAGCGGTATAATATTATTTATTTTATAACCGACCCGTCCGCAGTTTCGCAGTTTTCAACTTATTCGGACCAAAAACCAGTTATCTACCTGCCTTTTAAGGCATTAAACGCTGTTTACAGCGTTCAGTGTAAGTAGATCTCCCAGTAATAGTAACTATCTGCTAAAGCAAGGTCAGCATTGCTGGTTATTTATTAGGTAAACACAACACAAACAAAAGGCAGCTTTTCTAAGTAACGGAGTAGGTAAGGATATTGTTTGAGTTTATAACAAACAAAAAGTTTTAAGGTCTATATCGAAGATATTATAGTATGTTAGCAACAAATTTTGTAATGCAACTTTTACAAAATGAAACTTCAAAGTCCTTACAATATATGGTTATTTGTCGAAAACGTGCGTCAGCTCCTAGACTACTATTCCAGTACGGGTAGCACAAGTTGTATTTCAATTTGTTTTCTTACAACAGCCACGGAAAAGTAATAGTACAAGTAAGTGCCAGCCCTGGGAGGTGGGCGGAGTCAGTAAAGCTCATGACGGGCGAAATAATACAGACTCTCGCGGCGCAGATTTAAGGTGCATTTTGTTTCGTTAGGGGCGCCCCCACTATCGATCGCAAAAATGTAACTAAGGTCACTTCCGTGCATGCACTTGTATTATTATCGTTCCCGCGTTCTCAATAGGTTTAAATTCGCATGTTTGCTGTCACAGAGAGTCGCTTCTGTACTTGTACTATTACTTATTCTGTGGTAGGGGTAAGTCGCATCAGCAGACGAATATATATATAGAGTGGCTAACACGCAATTCAAATATTCGCTATAGTTTTGATTATATTTACAGTTTACTTATAAAAAGGTTGTATTGGTTGTATTACCATGCCGAAACCTCGAAATCGGTTAAAAAATCCAGTCCAAGGAATTATATTTAATATATACCTGTATTTCTTATCAGAAAATAGCAAATTCAAAAATAGCAATAACTCAGAGTATTTTGGCAAAGTTCAACAGCGAATTTCGGACGCAACAGGCATATCTAAACCTACAATAAGAAAATTTTTGAACCAGGAAGAAGAATATAGAAAAAATAAAGATGCCATCACAAACAATATTAAGCTGGGAAGACCACGCAAGAAATTCTATCTAGATCTTGATGATTTTGATTACGCAGTGATACGACGAATGGTTTATAACTTTCATCTGATTTATAAACAAGTTCCTACAATAAGAGCACTAAAGTCCAAATTAATAGAAACAATGAATTTCAATGGCTGTGATTTTACACTAAGAAAGATACTACGCCAAATGGGTTTTCTATTCAAGAAAATTACTAACAATAGAAAAATGCTGATGGAAAAAGGTGACGTTAGACTTAAAAGAGTAAAGTACCTGACTTAATAAGGAAGTACAGATCTGAAGGCAGGGATATTGTGTATACGGACGAAACTTATGTTCATACATCCCATTTAACAGGGAAGTGCTTGATCGATTCTACGGATAAAGGAGTGAAACAGTTAATCTCAAAAGGTCAACGCCTTATTATAATACATGCAGGTAGTGCCAAAGGATTTGTACCGGGTGCTCTACTTATGTACAAGTCTACTGATAAGACCGGTGATTATCACGATGCCATGAATAATGTCAATTATGAAAAATGGTTACAGAATCAACTTGTTCCTAACTTGTCTCCAAATTCTGTATTAGTAGTAGACAATGCTGCTTATCACAATAAATACGTGGAACGCCCGCCCAACTCTAATACCGCAAAGCCGCTTATGATAAACTGGTTACAAAAACACAATATTCCCCATGATTCATCATTTCCTAAAATACAACTATACGAAATTATTTGTCGACATAAAGAAGACTTTGTAGAATATTCCATTGACAAAATTTTACATCAACATGGGCACGAAGTGTTAAGGTTACCGCCATACCATCCCGACTTCAACCCTATAGAAAATATATGGTCACAGATAAAAGGTTACGTATCAAAAAGGAACATAGACATGAATATGGGTACAGTAAAAAAATTGATTGAAGAAAAAATAAATATGACTGGCCCGGATGAATGGAAGAAAGTTTGTGATCATGCCATGAAATGTGAAAATGAATATCGGTCACAGGAACACTCGATGGATGATCACATCGATAGGATTGTAATTAACGTAAATGAAAGCACTGACGAATCTGACTATGGTATGATCGATGACGGTTACTCAGATTGTGAAATATAACATGTTGAAAATATCGACCCAAATATGCAGTAGGTAAAATATTAATGTTAAGTACAGTCACTGGCATAAATAAGTTATCATTTATGAACCTAGTCACTTTAACGTCAGTTTGAAATGTCATACGAAATTGTCCAACGATTAAAAGCGACAAGGTATAGAAATCATCACTTATTTATGACGGTGACTGTACCTATAAGCATCATAGCGGGCCTAGTATGAAAGTCTTCATGTCGTTTGCATCCCTCTCACACGCGGGTTATTTACTTAGGTGCGCGAGGGACGCTAATGACTTTAATTTTTCATACTAGCCCCGTTAGTAGATGCTTAGTAGATGTTTTTAAGTAGGCAGGTATTGAGTTTTATTCTTGTAAATATTTCCCAATAAGCTTTATTTTGTTGTACTTTATGTTTTAATGTGAAGATAATGTTTTGTTTACTAATGGCAATAAAACTGAGTATTTTCAAAGTTATTGAAGGTGGTTGTAACATCTCTATATTATACAGTGCCATATGCTGTCATTTGTCACTTTGTCATTTGACACTAAACAATAAAGTTCCATTTTAATGGACATGAAAACGTCACTCATTTAATACAATCATTGATTGACAGTTCGGGTGCCATCGTATTCCGATTGAGATCCGAGTTTTCCCGAAGGAAAATCATTTTGCACTACATCTGTATAAAAACCTTACTGAACTTACTGTCTACTCAAACGTTATATCAACATCTGACATAAATTACTTCAAACCTAAACTCAATAAATATTAAATTGATTTTCGAAACCACTCGATACATGAGATCTTTTCATTTCAAACAGTGGGTGATTTGGAGCTGAGTTGTCTGTCGTTTAAGTTTGAGGTTACCCTTCCATACTTATTATATTTCGATGCCTAAGGTCTAGGTTGATAATCACAGAGAAATTATATTCATCCACTATGAGCAAAAGTAGCTGATTATTCTAATCAGCAGCTGTTCGAGTATTATGTTTAAAAAATTGTCAAGAAGCAGATTTGGTCAACGTCTTACTTTATTCGCCCTGCAAAGCCAACTTCTATTTATTTGATAAAAATCTCGTTGCCATGATGGTAGTCTTAGTATTTTAGTAATAAGATTACCAATAAGTAATAAGCAAATAAGAAATAATTATAAAAGTAACAACATGTATTTAATTGTATTCTGATAAATAAATGAATTTGAATTTAAATTACCTTCTGGTTAAAAAACACGTAAACAAGTCGAGAAGATATTGATGTGAACTGGCGACGAGACGACCTTACGTAGCTAGGTACATATCTAACAGAAGCCTAAATACCAGGGAAACCCTCGAAATACAAATTAAATTGCTAAAGTAGGCGATTGGTTCGTAATCGTTTTCGATTTGTTAAGTAGGTACAGAATTGAGAGCCTAAGAAAAACCAAAACTAAGTTTGTACAATTTTGTAGTAAAGGGTGAGAGACTCAAGCCATATGTTTTATCCTATACCTACTTACTATTAAACGAGCAATGTTTGTATATATAATCAAAGATCGTTCTCGAAAACGGCTCTAAAGATTTCGATGTAATGTGCAATCTAGGGGTTGAAAAATCGATCTGTCAAGTTGTCATCTTCGTTTTCATCCCGATAGACGTTCGGAGCGAGGCTCTGGTCTCCGGGTGCTATTACATGAAGTAAACTGACAGTTCATGTATATGAGTAGGTAAGTATGTTTATTTCAATAATATCTACCCATTTCAAATGTGAAAGCAAATATGTTAACTTGTGTTCTGTAAAATAATCAACGAATTGGAACAGGGATATTTAAACAAGTTTTGGTTAAAGTTTCTCTTAACTCTTTCCAAAAGAATGACTCCAGAATTGTCAAATTAGTCACAGTCGTAGTCATATATTTTATTGCCTTATGTTGTGGTTACAAAGATTTACTTCATTTAGGTAGGTAGTCCATACTTAATGTAATAAATGCAAAATTAACTCTGTCGGTCTGTCTGTCTCTTACGCTTTCACGGATAAACCGCTGGACCGATTTCGTTAATTTGGTATAAAGATAAGAAGGACTAAGGGTACTTTTTACGTGACTTCTAGGCGAGCGGAGTCGCTGCAAAAAATATAGTAAAGAGTAGGACAATAATAGCATAACGATTATAAATGCGAGGAAGAAAAGGCATTTTTTTTTATGTAACGCGTGTCCGCGCAGAAGACGTTTATCGCTGAAAACTCGGAAACAGATAAAAATTCCGGGATTTTACATATATCCTTGTCCGGGTTTATACATCATAATTATCCACAACAAATGTCATGTCGAATGGTTTAGGAGTTAAACCTATAAATATTAGTAACGATAAGGATTTCAAACTACTTCAAGGAAAATTAATATTCTGAACACTATTCAGGGTGGTTCACGACTGTGGTGTTTAATAAATGTGCGACGGTACCACTGGCAACACTGTGTGTGTCTATGGGGAGATGGCCGTCCGTGCTGGTAGCGGTACAAGAGCAACAAATAAATAGTTGTTTTAATTACAATCATAATTACGATACTATCTCCAAAGTACGTACATAAATGTGTACGCTACAATTGGCGACGAGGTAAAACTGTAAGTAGTGTGTGATAATAATAAATTTCAAATGTATCATCAACAATAGTAATACGCAATACGCCGGCCGGCGCCATGTTGTAATAAAACAAACAACTTCGGCGTTTACAAATTCACAGCAAAGTTAATTTTGTTATTGTTAAAATGAGTTAAAAGTACTTTATTTTAACTGATTGCTATTAAATAAATGACGATACGATACAAAATGTGGATGTCATAGACTTGTAGTCATGATAATTTATAAAATTTGTTGAGACCAACTAATTGTTGAAATATGTACTTAGTACTTATACTGAGGATTCTGTTCCATTGGTTTCACTACATTACTACTGTACCAATTGATATCAACTATATGAGGTTCACAGAAACCGTAAGTCACTTTCCATTGATATCAATTAAAAATGTCAATTAAGCTTAAATGCAAAATGTTCCATTGACATTAAAACAAAACTGTGCCAATTGATATCAACTAGATAATATAAGGTTCAAAGAAACCGATGGTTCCATTGATATCAATTAAAAATGTCAATTAAGTTTAAACGCAAAATGTTCCATTGACATGAAAACAAAACTGTGCCAATTGATATCAACTATATTAGGTTCACAGAAACCGATGGTTCCATTGATATCAATTTAAAATGTCAATTAAAGTTTAAATGTTCCATTGACATAAGACAAAAACATAAACTGTTCCAATTGATGTCAACAAATAATACAAAATGTTCCATTGACATCAATTTAAATATGCACATATCAACCAATGGCGTAGTCATATGCAGTACATATTGGTGGAATTTAACCATATGTTGTTCTTCATGTTTCAGGCAAATGTATAATGGCTCAATTACAAACATTTGAATCATTTGATTGTGAGGGGGACCCAAACTCCGTTGGGTCACGATGGGCAAAATGGAAACGGGGTCTCCAAATCTACTTGCAGGCAACTAATGTAGAATCAGCAGAAAAGAAAAGAGCTACACTTCTTCACACTGGTGGCCTTGCTCTGCAAGAAATATATTATAATATACCAGGTGCTGATGCAAAACTAAAAGATGCGGAAGGTAAAGAAGTAGATGTATACAAAATTGCAATACAGAAACTTGATGAGTATTTCGCTCCAAAGCAGAGCTATGTCTATGAAAGGCATGTTTTTCGTTTATTAAGACAAGAAGAAGGGGAAAAATTTGAAAAGTTTCTCATAAGACTTAGAAACCAAAGTGCAAAATGTGAATTTCCCAACGACAACAATTTAATCGATCAAATTGCAGAAAAGTGCCGTTCAAGTGAACTTCGCAAGAAAATCCTGACACTTGGGGACACTGTGACTGTTGATAAGATCATCATGGAAGCTAACACTTTAGAAACAGAGGAAAGGCAACTAAGTGAATTTCAAAAGCCGGCACAGGATCTAACAGTGAATAAAGTTGAAACCAAATACAACAAATTTTCAAGACCTGAAATAGAATGTACCAGATGTGGGAGTAAAAAACATAAATCCGACAGTACAACATGCCCTGCTAGAGGGAAAATATGTACCAAATGTGGTTATAAGGATCATTTTCAAAAACTGTGTAGAACAAGAAAGTACAAACGGACAAATAATTACAAACGGAAACATGACAGCTCTCAAATTGACACATCCTCCTCAGAGTCAAATACAAAGAAAAGCAAAACAAATCCAGCTACCATTCAATACATATTTCATTTGGATGATGATGAAACCGTGAACTGTCAAATTGGTGGTGTGGATGTAGACATGTTGATTGACTCTGGCAGTAAATGCAACATCATCACTGACAAAACATGGGAACATTTGAAGACATGTGCTGTTGAAGTTATGAATCAAAACAAAAATACTGACAAAGTGTTTATGGCATATGGAAGCATGGAGCCACTAAAAGTTTTGGGATCTTTTGAGGCAAAAATCAACATTGGCCGTGAAGGACATAGTGCCACTTTCTATGTTATCAAGGATGGCACCAGGGATCTGCTTGGCAAGGAGACTGCTATGACCCTAAATGTTTTAAAAATAGGGGTAAGTGTAAATTCTATATCACAAGGCCCTTTTCCAAAATTTAAAGATATCCAGTTACAAATTGCTGTAAATGAGACTATTACCCCAGTAACTCAACCATGTAGGAGAGTACCTATTCCTTTAGAAAATAAAATAAACTCTAAAATTGATGAACTGATTGCTAAGGATATTATAGAGCCAGTAGATAAACCAACTTCTTGGGTGTCACCAATGGTGCCCATATTAAAAAGTAATGGGGAAGTTAGGATATGTGTGGACATGCGATGTGCCAATAAAGCCATTATCAGGGAAAATCACCCTCTACCTACAATGGCACAATTATTACCTAAATTCAGAAAAGCAACTGTATTTTCAAAATTAGATATACGCGAAGCATTTCATCAAATAGAAATTAGTGAAGACTGTAGAGACATAACTACCTTTATTACTAACAAGGGATTATTTCGCTATAAACGTTTAATGTTTGGAATTTCTTGTGCACCTGAACATTTCCAAAAAATTTTAGAAAGGATACTTTTGCCATGTTCAGGTGTTGTAAATTTTATTGATGATATCATTGTATATGGTAGTACTGAAAATGAACATAACATGAGATTAAATCATGTACTGGAAATACTTAAACAAAATAATGTGTTTTTAAATGTGGACAAATGTATATACAATGCAAAAAGGATTGAATTCATAGGCCATGAATTGACATCTGAAGGGGTCAAACCTTTAGACAAATATATTAAAGGTATCGAATCATTCAGGGAACCGAAAACTATTGAAGAAATTCGAAGTTTTCTGGGACTTGTAAATTTCATTGGTAAATGGATTCCAAATTTAGCAACCCTTACTGAACCACTGCGCTGAATATTAAGATTAAAACTCCACAAAAGCACAGATATTACCAATTATTGGAAACATGAACAAAAGCTAGCATTTTGTGATTTAAAGAAAAGTTTGGGAAACATTACCTCTCTAGGATTTTTTGACCCTTGTGATAGGACACAAATAATGGCTGATGCAAGCCCCGTCGGTCTTGGCGCGGTTCTTATTCAGTGGGACAGTAAGGGCTCCAGAGTCATTGCCTATGGTAATAAAACTCTAACTGATGTTGAAAAGCGTTACTGTCAGACTGAAAAGGAAGCGCTTGCCATAGTCTGGGCAGTTGAACATTTCCGGATGTACTTATATGGTTTGAAGGGGTTTGATTTGATAACTGACCATAAACCTTTGGAGGTCATATTCGGTACGAGATCAAATCCTTGCCCTCGAATAGAACGGTGGGTTTTGCGTCTACAATCTTACAACTATAAAGTAATATATCAGCCAGGAAAATTTAACATAGCCGATCCTTTTTCAAGGTTATGTCCACCTGTAAATTCAATCCCTTTTGATGATGAGTTCCATGTAAATCAAATTGTACAGTTTGCGCGACCAGTAGCTGTCTCTTTTCAGGAAATAAAAGATGCTTTTCGGACTGATAGTGAACTACAATTAGTAAAACAAGGTCTTTTACATAATGAATGGGACAGTAAGGTCAACAACTATAAGTTATTTGATTCAGAACTGTGGCTACATGATGAAATGCTGTTGCGGGGAAACAAACTTGTAATACCATCTAAATTGCGGGGTCAGATTCTAGAAGCAGCTCATGAAGGCCACCCGGGGATAGTAGCCATGAAGGGTAGGTTACGGACCAAAGTATGGTGGCCCAAGATAGACAAGGATGCTGAAACCATGGTCAAAAGTTGTCAAGGGTGTACCTTGGTTTCAGGACCTAGTCCACCTATACCAATGAAGAGACGTCTGTTACCAACGCAAGCTTGGGTCGATATAGCGGTAGATTTCTTAGGACCATTACCAAGTGGGGACTATCTGTTTGTAGTTATCGACTACTATAGTCGGTACAAAGAAATTAAACCTATGAAATCCATAACATCACAAGATACAATTAATGTTTTAAGAGAAATTTTCTCAAGATTAGGCATTCCTGTTAGCATGACTGCAGACAATGGGAGACAATTTACTAGCGAAGCATTTAAAGCGTTTTGTCTAGAATTAGGTATTCGTATGTATAACACCATTCCATACTGGCCCCAACAAAACGGGGAGGTTGAGCGACAAAACCGTGACATAGTCAAACGTCTCAAAATTAGTCAAAGAGCAGATCGTAGAAGAAAAGCTAAAGAACACTATTTGGATGTCGGAGAAAAAGTATATGTAAAGAATATGGTTAAGGAAAACAAATTGACTTCAGAATTCAATTCCATACCACATACCGTCACTAGTGCAAACGGCAGTGATATTAATGTAAAAAATGATCTTACAGGACATGAATATAAAAGGAATATTGTCCATTTAAAGAAGGTGGAAGGAGAATGGAAAATATATGACAAAGAAAAGGAAGTTGTTGAGAATGGAAAAGGAAATGGGGGTACTGATTCAGAATAATAAATATTTATATTTGTTACCAATTATCCAAAATAGTTAAGAAGTCCAAAGACTGTTAAAAGTAGAATTATTGATTATTTAGTGTTCAAATTATCCAAAATAGTTAAGAAGTCCTAAGACTGTTAAAAGTAGAATTATTGATTATATAGTGTTATATTGCATAGTTTGAAATTGAAAGACTGCATTAAAATGTTGTGCTAATTGGTTATAAGTACACTGAACGTTGTTTAACCATAGTATGTTATATAGTTTGTAACAACGGTAGTTAAAGGAATGTTTAAGTATAAAAAGTTTATAGTAGGTTTGTAAGTGATTACATTAGTTCTAGTGATTTTATATGATCTTATGTTAATTTAGTTCCTATGGCTGTCCTAAATTTACATGTTAAGAAATGGTGATATCTAATCTTACATGTTCTTTGAAATTGTGAAAAAGGAAGAGGTGTGGTGTTTAATAAATGTGCGACGGTACCACTGGCAACACTGTGTGTGTCTATGGGGAGATGGCCGTCCGTGCTGGTAGCGGTACAAGAGCAACAAATAAATAGTTGTTTTAATTACAATCATAATTACGATACTATCTCCAAAGTACGTACATAAATGTGTACGCTACAACGACTACGCGCTTAGCAGGTGCAACATTAAAAGTGACGGTACATTTATTTTTTTGATTTCTCTTGATGACTATTGTTGGGGGGCACTGGGGCACAAAATATATTTAACATAACATGTTGTTACTTACCTACCTGTACCTGAACCTACATCTCGCTGCTGTGTTCAAGCATATTCTGAGGATTTTGGTCCATCTGTTGCTCCCACGAGGGTATTACTGTGAATCAGATTATTTCAAAGACAAGGAGGTAAATACCCATGAGAACAAGAATGCGGGGGGTCCTCCAAAGGCGTCCATGAAGTAGGCGTACTCCGCGCCCGATGACGTATTCATGGTTCCCAGCTCTGCATACGCGAGCGCTCCTGTCAACAAGCGCGCGGTTAACATTCGAACGCGGATCTCGTGAAGGGAACGGATATTGTAACCCCCACTTAATAATTCTGGATCATGTACATACGCCATTATCATCATCTTAGTACAAAAACCTAACCCCTATTTGTTAGAGGTATTTACATGCTCGTTCGATGATCACCACGGTTTGATAGTTGGCCGGGACGCCGACAGCATTACGTGGCGGTAGGTATTCTGCGACTGCACTGACCATTCTGGTGACGTCATATCCGACGACGGTTCTAGTGAGCGCAGGGTCGTTCTCGGTAGGAAGACGAAACCAGACCGACGTGATTAGTCGATGTTGCTATCTACTTATTGTACTAATATACTCCTAATTTATTGGCTAATGTAAAATATACGTTTCCAAGTTCAAAACAGTGTTCGTTATTTTCGAGGGCTCCTACAGACTTTAACCACAGCTTTATGATGATTGTGAAGCTACATATTTCCCTACAAAAAAATCGAATTTCCCCTTAAACCTAATCCGTTTTTTTCAATTTTGTTTATGTAGATATTATATAATATATATTTCTAGATATTATGAAAAACTACGTCTGTACGTTTAAGAACAAAAAAAAAAAAAAACATACAGGCCTAGTTCTTTATAATAACTATAACCGGGACCGGCCCGCTATCCTATTCAAGGGGCTTCGAATAGGTTTTTATAAGGATTTATTTAGAAAAGCCGTATCGCTTGAAAACCGTTAGATTTGCTTTTTAAAGTGCTATTTATAAGGGTTACCCTTACCAAATTCGTTCGTTGAACGTCTTGCTCGATTTTGCTTTTGTAGCGCTATATTTTGAGTGATACCAATAAGTAGGTATCCCTTTAACTTAAAAATGCCGTTCGATTGGCTTTTTAACCGCTATTTATAAGGGTTACCCTTATAAAAAGCCGTTCTATTGGCTTTTTAAGCACTATTTTTAAGGGTTACCCTTATATTTGGTTATGTAATAAGAGGGATATCAATTTACTGCTGCTCTTTAGGTTTCCCTTATGTGATGGCTAGTTTAACAAACAACTAAGTCGAATGTTTCTTCAAAAGGGGTTATTCTTTTAGTCGGTTGTACTTCGAGAGGTAAGTCTTTTAAAGGCTTTTATCGGGGAATGGGTGGTCGGGTCCCTGTTTGGTACAGTCGACCAAGCCGGCTCGTTACTTAGTGACAAAGCACTAAAGCGTGCAGCTAGCTACTTATAACGTCGAACGCATTTACATGCAAACGCGGGAAACTTGACAATAAAAGCTAAAAATTGTTTCAGCCAGCCACGCCACCCTTGATGACCAGCCGAAGATTTGTAAATGGCACGAAGTGCTTGTTAGGTTCGTTCCGCGTTTGGCAGTACCTAGCAGGTAACGTAAACGATATTCTTCATAACGGCTAGACGAAGACGTAGGCGTCACGTCTTTTATAACTGTTGTAGAGAAAGTATAATATTCCATATGTATGACACTGTTGAAGCAGGTAGGTAGGTACTCATTTGTCTAAAAGGAAACCAGAACAATAGGTGAGAATGTGACGTGACGCAATATTAAAGGTTATCTTCGACAGCTCGCTTCTTTCAGCGCGCCGTATTGATACTCTCACTGAGTAGACATATTAGACATCAACCTCGGCGCACGTATCAACATTCGTCTCCATTACATTTACTTAGTTAACAAAGGATGTTTACGTTGAGCCAGGGCTGGTTCTCAGAACCATCGTTTATTATTATTGCCTGGTCTCATATGAGCAGCACTCGTAACGCGAGCTCAGATCTCTACTAAATTCATATCATATTACGTTACATGCTATTTATAAACAACCTTTGCACTTTCTGTACTGCCTCTTCTAATAAATGCAGGTAAGTAGTTAGTACTACCTACTACTTCAACATTCCATCATCAATAGGTACGGTCACGAGCGTTAATTTGGGACCCATTTCAAGAAAAATATGCTTGAAGTCGTCAATGTCATTAGAGATGTCAAGCCGCTTGTAACTTTTAGGAAACTCAACCTTATTGTATTATTGTACAGGGGGGTTATTATGACATAGTTATGCAATTCTGTTTACGCTGAGAGAAAAGGACAGAGCTATATAACTACGATAGCTCTGTCCCTTACACTCACCGTAAAATGAACTGCATAGTTATGTCATAATAACCCCGCTGTACCAAATTAAATCTCGTGACTGTATGAGTGGGCACGTTATAATATACATGAATCCTTTGGATATTTTTTTACAAGCGAAAACTGGATGGACGCGTTAAAAATACAATGCACCACTATTTGACCGATACAACCACCACCATGGCGTGGTACCTAAGTCCTAAAGATAATTAGTTACAAATAAAAGGCAGTTTATTAAATTAGATATGCTTAATGTTAAATAGTAACTTTTCTAATGACTAAATAGTGAATGACCTAATTGTTGTGCCCAAGGTACATTTTATTTCATCTTAGACTTAGAAATGGAGTAGGTTTCTGCACTGTTTTCTTACATATTTATTTATTTGCAGGTGCAATGCAATCAAAGGACAATCAAATAGGTACTTCCAGGGACAAGTGAACGAACCACACCAACAAAAATAAATATTAAATTACTTAATCATTGGGATATCACAATGATATTACTTCGCAAGAATTTTATTTGAATACATATGATTGGACCTTCTTGTATTTGTAAAGCGTATAATTAATCAATATTACATTTCAGTTACTTTGCGTTCAATAAATTAGTTATTAAAGTATTAAGTGATACCTACATTACTTTATATTTACTGTCAAGCTTACAAACATCCATACATAACTTCCTCTCATATAACATGGTCATTCCCAGCTCATGAGCTAAATAAATTTAATAAATGTAACTTTTAGACTAGACTATTCTCGAAATAATAAGAAACAAATTGAACAAGGGAGTTAGACACGTTATCGAAAATTTTATCCTTGTGTAGGTAAGTACATTAAAATTGAAATAAACGACCCACAAATTCGCATTTCGTGGTTTGCAAGATTAATACTTTTAAAAAGTACTTAATGGTTTTTAACATCTGTTGAGTTTGTGTTGTTTATTGACAGACTATGTGATAAAGCCATGGTCCGCAAGCCTAATAAACTCTTACTTACTTAACGTATGCGGAGTGAAATCTGGACAAAGTTTGAACCTGAAATGCGAAGGTCGAGGAGCATTTTACACTAAAGGTTGAGAGTCGAAGCATAGTTTATAGTATTTTAGCGTCCTACTCACTCAGGAAAAAGACTACAAGAAAGCCCGGTTATGGAAGACTATCCAGTTTAAGCCAGTCTACTGAGAGGAGTCATTTAAAGAAAATAACCACCGGCCGTGTCGCAAAAACATGTAGAGAGCTCGGAAAAAAATACAAATGCGACGGCAAATTCACTAAAAATCTTAAAGACATGGGTATTGAAAAACAATCAAGAAAAGTCAAGAGGACTGATTCTGAAAATCAAAATTTTATTCAAAAAATCCGGCTTCGCAGTTTGGTCAAAGATATATTCCACGCTAAAAACGACGTCTTATGCGTTATGAACGCCGAATCTTACTTATTTCACATTAGACAGAAGAAATAGCAAGGGAATTTTTATTTCGAAAACACCAATATGGCCTTAGAAAACGTGAAATATGTGGAGCATACGAAGGTTCCCAAAAAAGGTTTACTTCTTGCTTGCGATCAGCCCATGCGGGATGTTTAACGCAGTTTTTTTTAATCTGGGTTAGCCGTTAATGTTGACCGATACACGAAGCGTTGTTTGCCACTTGAGCGGGATTTTATAAAATTGGATCATAGACGAGCTAATGTGGTGTTTTGGCCAGCTAAAAATCCCGCACGTCCCCAAATTAGCAAAACCACTCAACGCCCCAGAACTTTGGCCAATCGAAGATTTTTTGGGAAAATCTGAAACGGCGAGTGTACTCGAATAATCTTCGCCGAATAAATATACAAAGTTAAATTCGAAAGATTAAATTATACCGAAATCTGTATTACGACAGCCATGGACAAAGTTTCACGGAAATGTCGCAAAACAGGTAGCAAAGGACTAAATTATTGTTTGCATTAAATATTGATACATACTATTTAGTTTTTTTTTTTAAGAAAACCTTTTTTTTATTACTTTGAATATGTTTTGAACTTTATCCAAATTTCACTCCGCATACGTTACTTTAAGGAACATGTCGCTATGTCTTCAAATATTACACTTTATACCTATTACTAAATGAATGTATTTACGATCGTTAGTACTTATGCGATACGAAGTTATGACCAACAAATTTCTGCGAGACAACGGTGAACCGTTGATTTCATCTTATGGCCCTTCTACACGATGGCCCATCATGGGCCTCACTTGGCCGGTTTTTTATTTTTAACACTGAACATAGGGGAAGATAGTATAGTATCGAACTCATTTTAGTTTTAAAAACTAAGTTTTGAAATTGGAGACATTAAAATCATTTTAAGTACCTAATAATCGTGCGTATTGAAGTTCCTTCGTTATACCGTTTTGGTAAAAAGTAGGTATAATAACTTTATCGATAGGTAACCGATTTATATCAATTATTATTTTATAAAAAATATATTAGCTATACTATCGGACACCATGCGATAAATAGTACTGGACAGTAGGTATACTTACATAAAAGGCCAAAAAAAAAATTATATACCTAATAAGCGCGACAAACATGTTCGTCAGGGGAGTTATTAATAACATTTAAGAAGCAAGTTATAACACTAATTTGTTAAGTATCGGACAGTTTTGTTTAGTAACGGACATCTTATTATTAAATTAACACTTATAATAGGTATGTAATGCCAACTTCTAGCATCTAATCAGTAATCATAAACTCGCTATATTGGCTTGCTTATAAACAACTAGTCAATCCAGTCTAAACTTGAAGCGTCGACTACCTATAAGCCACTGAGGAATCTCCGTGAACGCCTTTCTTCTCCAACATTTGAAATCAATCCGACGACTTTAAATAGATTAAAAACAATTTTTTAGATTTGTTTACATACAGATCTTAAAGTCTTTTGGGTTCGGGTGAAGTCGGCTAGCTAGTACTACTAGAACTATTAGAGCGTATGAGAGCGAGTGAGAGAGGAGTACACACGCGAAGGTGGTTGTATGCGATATTGCACTGCAAATGTATTAAAAAAATCAAGGTAAATGTAAGCTCTTACCAAGCAATGAGAGGAGGCCACAGGCCATCCAAATGATGAAGCTGATGCCCACGGAGCCCGTGCGCTCCAACAAGCCAGAGGGCGAGACGAATATTCCAGACCCTGCAAAAGTTATGTTAGTAAGGCTGGTTTTAGTGTCACGCGGACCGTCAGTACGGACGGATCAATCGATCTGTATTAAGCTTAGGGAGCGTTTTAGAGTAATGCGGAGGGGTCCGCGCGGACGACGGTATTTATTTGTATTAGATCGGTCTGTGCGGAGCGATCCGTACTGACGGTCCACGTGACACTAAAAACCAGCCTAAGTCATCATACATGAAGTATCTAGTAGCTGTACCAATCCTACGGAAAGTCAAACAGCACACGATCGAACGTTAGTCTGAGTGTACGTGGTTTAAGACAATTACTTACTGACAAGTCTGGAATTTGTTTGGGTAACTATTAACATAGAGGTACCCACTGAAAACCAAATATTAAAAAACCCGCTATTTGTTAAACCTTGATATTTTCTTCCTCGAGGATCTTTGCAATAGTCCCTGTGATACGACTATGGATTGGGATAGTTATAATTGGGCCCATCATGTCCATAGAAAACTCAAAAACAAAGCAGGTACTTGAAAAAAAGCTTTTAGTTAGTATAATTAAGATCAGGGGCTCTGTTCTACTTGGCAAAACCATATCGATTTTGACATGTAATCGTATCGTCAACGACGCGATAGCTCTTAGTTACTTGACAGTAATGGCAGCCGAATTAAAACAAATACGATAACATGTCAAAAGCAATACGGTTTTACCGAGTTGAATAGAGCCCCTTTACATTGTTTTTCAGTCAAATGATCATCGTTCCGGTGAATTTTGAAAACCATGAAAGGCACTGAAATAATTCGATTAGGAAACTGCGAGAATATGCAAATTACTAATTTCGACCATGGAATTCAACTACGAAAACGTGGCGCATGACATTCAGCTATCGCCAATTAACTAAGTTTAAAGCATGAAGGCGTCCGAAGCGTTGCTTCTAACGTGCCAAAGCTTGTTGCATAATGTAATAATCAGTAAGTATACAGATTCAGTCTGATGTAATATGTTATCTATGCTAAAAAGTAATATAGAGCATGGATTACTCTATGGTTAGGCTCGGGTTTAAAAACCTATTAGAATGTGTTTTTGTCAATTAAACAATGCATAAATAAATGTTTTCAATTATATGTTAGTTTTAATTCAAGTGAAAATATAAAGATAAAACATGGCGCAGTCGTGAAACACTAAGTTTACAGTGGTGAATGTTGTCTAATTCTTTAAACCGATTTTACAAACATGGACGCGAATACTGTGAAGCTACCACCCAATTTTGATATCCGGTCTCAAGCTGCGGCCTCAGAATGGAGGTTTTGGAAATGCCTATTTGAGGACTATTTGGTGGGCATCGGAAAGGACGAAGCTTCCGACAAAGTTAAATTATCGTTGTTACGCAATATGATGGGACCTGAATCTACAAAGGTTATTCAGTCATTCAAATTAACCAAGACTGAATCGGAAAAGTATACCGCTGTACTGGAACATATAGATAAATATGTTAATCCGAAACGCAATGAAGTGTTCGAAAGGTATAGATTCAATGAATACAAACAAGAACAAGGAGAAACATTCGAAAACTTTTATACCAATCTAAGGCAGCTGATTTCAACATGTAACTACAGTGACTTAAACAAGGAAACAATAGAAGATCAATTACTAAGGGACAGAATTGTACAAGGGGTAAATGACAAAAAGCTACAAGAAAATTTGCTTCGAATGGATGATTTGTCTCTAGACAAAGTTACAAGGTTATGTCGAGCCAGTGAAATTAGTCGCAACCAGGTTAAGGAAATGAACCCCACTATAGAGGTAGATGCCGCAAAATTTAAGAAGAACAAGAATTTTGAAAGAAAACTGAAATCCAACGATATAGAAAGGTCGGAGACATTTCAGTGCAGAAGATGTCAACAAAAACATGGGCCACGTCAATGCCCAGCATTTGGAAAAAAATGTACTCGTTGTGGTGTACTAAACCACTTGGCGGTCAGCTGCAGAGTGAAAAACATACACAATGTACAAGCTGTGGATTCTGACAGTGATAACAGTCTTTTTTGTGGAGAGGTTAAGTATGTTAATGCCAATGAGTGGACTGAGTTTATTGAAATTGAAGGCAAAAATATTAAATGTAAATTAGATACTGGTGCAGAAGTTAGTGTCATGCCGAGGAAAGTATTTGAGAATCTAAATAAGAAATTGAATCTTAAGTTATATGAGACAGATATTAATGTTCAGTCATTCAGTGGGGAAAATGTGAAACCCCTTGGCTTGATAAATCTAAAGTGTAAATTTAAAGACAATACATGCTATGAAAACTTTGTGATTATGGAAACAAACATGGTGCTACTTGGTTTGACGGGATGTGTAGCACTTAGCCTAGTAAAGCGGGTGCATACATTAGAAATTAATAATAAAAAAGAAGAGTTCATCAAATATAACATTGAGGTGTTTCAAGGAATTGGACGACTACCAGGTAATATAGATATACCCACTATAGCTTCAGATATAAAAATTTGCCATCCATCCCCAAGGTTGCCAACCTGTTTGCATGAACCGTTAAAAATAGAACTTAAAAGATTAGAGGATAGGAAAGCAATAGTAAAAATTGACAAAATTGATGAAAGAGCTTGTGTAAACAGGATGGTGATAGTGGAGAAACAGAATGGAAATGTAAGACTTTGTCTAGATCCCGCTGACTTAAATAAAATTATAGTAAAAAAACCCAAAGTTATGCCCACATTAGAAGATTTAAGTTTACAACTTCAAGGTAAAAAGTTTTTTTCTGTCCTAGATTTAACTGAGGGTTTTCATCATTTGTGTCTCACCGAAAAAGCTTCATGGAAGTGTTGTTTTGCAACACCATTTGGTGTTTATCGCTATTTAGTGCTGCCTTTTGGGTTAATGAATGCTCCTGAACTATTTCAGGATATTATAGAAGATCATTTTGGAACTATTCCAAATGTGGTAGTATGGGCTGATGATATTCTGGTGATGGGAAATACAGAAGAGGATCACGATAAAACTTTAAAAAAAGTAGTAGATAAAGCCAAAGAGTTAGGTATTGTCTTTAATAAAAACAAGTTACAGTACAAACAAAGGCAGGTGAAATATGTTGGTCAAGTTTTCAATGAGTTCGGAATGTCACTAGATAAGGACAGGATAGAATCTTTGCTAAAATTAAAAGAACCCACTAGTAGAGATGAACTAAGACAAATTTTAGGCTCATTTAATTATGTACGCAGGTATATCCCAGATATGGCCAATCTCATGTCACCACTCTGTAAATTGTTAAAAAGGGATATGGAATTCATTTGGTTGCCTGCCCATAGATTGGCGTTTGCTGAACTGAAAAGGAAAGTGTGCACAGCTCCTGCTCTAACACCTTTTGACCCCACAAGAAATATTGTACTGCAGTGTGATGCCTCAAAAAGTGGTCTGGGATGCTGTTTATTCCAACATGATAAACAAAACTTAATGAGATTGGTTGCATGTGCATCAAGAGCTATGAATGACACAGAACTAAATTACAGTCAAACTGAAAAAGAGCTCTTGTCAATTTACTTTGCAGTAAAAAAGTTTCACCGGTATATCTATGGTTCAAAGGTAGATGTGCAAACCGATCATAAACCCCTAGTTTCAATCATGGCCAAGCCAATATGCAAAATAGGTTCACCAAGACTAAAACGCTTAAGATTGAAACTATTAATGTACAATTTAAATGTAATGTATGTACCTGGTAAATTACTACACTTTGCAGACATGCTCTCTAGGAATAATTTAAATGTTACGGAAATTGATAAAGAAATGTCACAAATGGTACATTCAGTTAGTGTACACTTACCAATGTCACCCGAGAGGAAAAGAAAATTTGTAGAAGAAACTGAAAGTGATCCTATTTTGAAGGTGCTACGCAAATATTATGTGAATGGTTGGCCAGAACAACATAAGGTTTTGAAAGAGTGTAAAGAATTTTATAAATTAAAAGACGATATATATTTTGAAGATGGGTTAGTTTTTTATGAAAACAAGTTAATTGTACCAAATTCTTTAAAACCTTATGTTATGAATCTAGTACACAATGGCCATCCTGGAATCTCGAGATCCCTTAAAAAAGCTAGACAATTATTTTATTGGCTTGGGCTTTCCAATGACATAAAGGACTTTATAATGAGATGTCGAACCTGTGAAAAATTTAGAGCTTCCAACTCACATGATACCGTGATATCACATAAAATTCCATATCGTAGATATGCCAAAATTGGAACTGATATTTTAGAATTTGTAGGTAAAAATTATCTTGTAATTATTGATTATTTATCTCACTGGTTAGAGGTTATGCCTCTTAATGATAAATCATCATGCTCAGTTATAAATGCCCTACAAGAGGCTTTTACCAGATTTGGCTATCCAGAAGAAATCATATCTGACAATAATCCCTTCAATTCACATGAATGCCAAAAATATTATAAGTCAAAGGATATAGTTCTAATTACTAGTAGTCCACACTATCCCAGAAGTAATGGGATGGCCGAAAAAGCTGTTCACATAGGCAAAACAATTTTAAAAAAAGCACTGGAAGATAGAGTGGATTACAGAGACTACTTATTAAGTTATAATAATACTCCTTTGTCAGGATTAAATGTGTCCCCATCTCAAATTTTAAATAGCAGAATATGTCGTACACTTGTTCCAACATCTTCAGGACTTTTAGAGCCTAAAGTTCAAAACGATATCCATAAATTATTAGTCATGAGGCAATCAATAAATATGCAAGACAAAATAAAAAAAGAGGTTCAGTATGATATAGGAGATCAGGTGGTTATTAAAACAGATAAAGAAAAATGTTGGAAAAAGGGTACAGTTGTAGGAAAGTGTAAAGAACCCAGGTCTTACTTGATTAAAAGGGAAGGAGAGGATACAAAAATAAGAAGGAATTCTAAGCATTTAAAAAAGTCTTTAACAGAAAGTAGTGTTTTAGGAAAATGTCCTCTGTTTTCTTTTTCAACAGACCTATTTACTTTTGAGGATAGTATAAGTAGTAATGAAGCTCCATTAAATGTCACGGATACTGTTGAGGATGACTACAATAACAGTAGCTGTGCCAGCAGTGGAGATCCGTCAACTACAGGTTTAAGAACCACTAGAAGTGGAAGAACTGTAAAACCTAGAGATATATTAGATTTATAAATTTAGTTTAGTTTGTCTTTAATCTAAGGGGAAAGATGATGTAATATGTTATCTATGCTAAAAAGTAATATAGAGCATGGATTACTCTATGGTTAGGCTCGGGTTTAAAAACCTATTAGAATGTGTTTTTGTCAATTAAACAATGCATAAATAAATGTTTTCAATTATATGTTAGTTTTAATTCAAGTTAAAATATAAAGATAAAACACAGTCATCTGTCCATTTGTCAAAACATACCTATCATGGTGCCGACAATTAGAGCCACCCCACTGAGGAGTCCCACCCGTCTCTTGAGGTGAACAGGGTCGTCCTGAGCTGAGTCCGACCCCTCCAGCTGCGGGAAAGAAACGAACAAATTTGTCATCGACTATAGTAGTATAGTAGGTCACACAGTAGTTAAATTGCTAGAATGTAACATTTTGTTTTCAAATTTAAGGCTAGGTATCCTTAACTCTACTTACTGCCCTACTCAGAGACGTCAATGAAAATTAATGCCAGTGAGGCAGTTATTCTACTTAGGCTTAGCTCATCGTGCTTTATCATCGCAAACACACTGTTGACGTACGAAACAGCTATTACCTACTGTTAATAAGAGATGTCGTGAGGAGGTATCGAAGCCAGATGCATTGATGCAGTGGTCCTGGGGCTATATTCTACTCGGTAAAACCTCTCCCAGTGGGAAGGTATAAATTACATTTTTTAGGTTAAACATTAGCAATATCGCTGAAGGGTTTACCGAGTTAGGGGAAGATCGCGAGGTCGGGTAAATTACTAGTTATAACCACCAAGTCCCGTCCTAAGCCTTGAAATCCAAAATGGACGACATTATAGATATTTGCGTCTTCAAAATATGGCTGGAAATGAGTTATAGCTACTCGTATGGTAACTTTGTCAAAAAAGTCACATCAGTTGAAAACCTACAGAAAACGATAAGTAGGTAAGTAGTGGATATTGACATAAAATTTACTACTTTTACTTTTATGAATTTATAATGTTAAACGTATTTTTAGGGTTCCGTAGTCAAACTACGAACCCTTATAGTTTCGCCATGTCCGTCCTTCCGTCTGTCCGTCCGCAGCCTAGGTCAGAGACTCTTAGTACTTCCCCTACACCTAACGTGGGGATGTATTATTTTTCTCGTCTACCCCAGCTTTAAAGCGCTAATTTTTGTTAGCGCCCCCGTACAGCCAAATCTACAAATACAAAAAATTTTAAAAATATCAATTGAAAGCGCATACTTACCTATAACGAATTGAAAGCGAAAACTATCACGACTAAGTAGACTTCATTAGTTCCTGAGATACACTAAACTACATTCGACTAAAGTCATCATCAAAAATCATCTAAGACAGCACCAAATAACTGTTGCAAATAAATGTTTAAAACAGAAAATTAATTCATACATGTGGTTTTTTGAGATAGTTTTTTGTTTGTCGTACTTAACGGCTTCGGAACCCTACACTGAGCCTGGTCCGACATGCTTTTGCCCGGTTTTTAAAGTGATCGCACTAAATAACTCTTACCCCCTTACTTATAAACGTGGAATAAACTTGTAATAGTTTATGCCATGCTTTGTCCTCATCTGTAATTGTGATATTTGCATCTGACAGAAAGTGACAAAGCATGACATACGAGGGCTGCCTTTTAAGTTGTGTCGTTTGGAAAAACTAAAGACAATTTAAGTGTTAAATGGTATTTATTGTTTTTCAAAGTAATCACCGTGACATGTAATACACTTTTTCATTCGATCGAACCAGTTTTCGAAACACTTATTCCAGTCCGAAGTCGGGGTCTCCAAAATGGCCGTTTCGTATGCCTCAACGGCTTCTTCAGGCGTCTGGTACCGTTGACCACGAAGTCGTTGCTTGATTTTTGGAAAAGTAAATAAATCGTTAGGGCTTAAGTCTGGACTGTACGGAGTGTGTTCCAGAATTTCGACGTTTTGCTCTTTTAAAAACGCAATTGTTTGCCGAGCGGTGTGCGAGCTCGCATTATCGTGGTGCAGTCTTATACGACGTCTTGGGTTATTTTTTCGAAACTCGCCGATGACTTCTGGTAAACAGACAGTGGTATACCAGTTAGCATTAACCGTTTTACGATCCTCGAGCACGATGGTGGCAACGTGGCCACTTTTCGCCACAAACGTGGCGACCATGTTTTTCGAAGTGCTCCGTGAGCGTATTACTTTGGTCGGTTTTGGCTCATCTTGGAACACCCAAACAGTCGACTGCTGTTTAGAATCGGGATCGTAGGCATATATCCAAGATCCGTCACCACTGATAATGTCGTAAACATGTTTCGAGTTTCCTCGGTTGAATTGCCGCAGAGTTTTGCGACACCATCGAACGCGAGCCATTTTTTGGTCTTCACTGAGTAAATGTGGTATCCAGCGTGAGATCAACTTTTTTACGCCTAAGTGATCGTGCAAAATACTGTGAACACTGGTCCCTGAAATACTTAAGGAAGCTTCTATCTCACGGTATGTCGCATGGCGATCTTCGACGATCAGTTGCCGTACAGCATCAATGTTCTCCTGGGTTACGGCTGTTTTTGGTCGACCTTCACGATGTCTATCACCAAGACTAGAGCAACCACGTTGAAATTCTAAATACCAGCGTTCCACAGTCCGGAGGCATGGTGCTTTATCATTGAAAACCGTAGTCAACTCTTCGAAGCACTGAAGTCGCGTTAAGCCCCTTTTGAAGTTTTAAAAAATTATCGCACGTAAATTTTCCTTCGAAATTTCCATTTTCACAACTGACTTGTCAACTTTGAACGAACGCTGTACTAAAACGGTTGGGCCGATTTCGAGTCATTCTTTTGTTTTCGAATTCTAAATTCAAATATTTTAAGATGACACTAGTTCTTTTTTATGCAATCACGGGAGGTTTGCAAACGACAGAACTTAAAAGGCAGCCCTCGTATACTATTCCAAGCTTATTCCACGTTTATAAGTAAAGGGTTTAAGGTTTTGTTAAAAGATATCCCTTAAAGGGCTAATTTCTACAGCCTTTTAATTTTCATTGTACATTAGGTATATTGTTTTATTTTTATATTATAAAATAAAATGTTTACATGCGGTTTACATCATACATACCTACATACAAAAAGTACTTGATTATGACATGGAAGGTTACTGAATTGTATCTCGTCGAATCATGTCGAATTTTCTTTCCAAACTGTTTAATTTGCCTTAATTTTCTTATTTATGTTAGAAATGCATTTATTTCAGACTCGTTTCACTTTTTTTAAAAACAAACCTAACCTAACCTACAGTTCTCTTTAGATAGTAAGTATCTATCTCTTTAAATATTAAAAAAAATAATGAATTCGGAAAGATGTATGTATTTTCCGACAAGTAACTATGTAGATTGTTCGCAAAAGTCGACAATTCCGCGTAGCAATTTTTCCAATCGCGTTTTTCCCTATTCGTGATTTTAGTCATTCGCGTTTTTCCCAATTCACAATTTTTAGTAAGTCGCATGATTTCCTATTTCTCTTCTTCTAGTTCCAATTTCTAGCTCTTATTTTTGGATGTATAGATGAATTAGCGAGAGTGTGGAATTGGGATTGTTCATATTTTTACAATTACTCCAATTCGAAAACCATTTCGAGGAATAGGGTTTTAAAGCCGTTCTGCATTATTAAGTTTTTGAAATATTTCTTTTTTTGGATATTTCAGCAAAAGTATATTTAACCTTTGTTTAACTTTCGTTTTCGACTTGAAGCCCTCCTAAGTGTATCTTACGGGTTAGGCGAAAACAGCTTGAAATAGAATGTTTTAATACACTATTACAATCACTTTTTTTCATTAGATATCATTTGATTGTTGTAATTTATTAGAAAATGCCGTCCCAAATTTACAATAATCATGTCATCCATAAAATGTCTGCTAAATAAATAAAGATATTTAAACTAAACTATTGGGTCAAATACAAAATTAATGAAATTGGTGTCTTAAAATTTTCTATTCTTTCGAATTAGAAAGTAAAAACCGTGAGTTATTTTTTTTGGGCAATCCCAATTGCATACCTATGTATTATGGAGAAAGGTGGCACGTACAGATTAGGTGGCAGACGTAAAACACAGTAACTTCAAGATTATTATTTTATTTCATTATTCTTCATACTTAAGTAGATAAAAGTATATAATATATCCGATTAGATATATTATATTTAATGCGCTCGGCCCGCAGGCAATCGGCAATTATAAAAACCGGGCAAGAGCATGTCGGACCATGCTGAGTATAGGGTTCCGAAGCCGTAACGACCAACACAAAAAACTATCTCAAAAATCAACATGTATGAACCAATTTTCTATTTAAAGTTATTTGGCGCTGTCTTAGATGATTTTTAGTAGGTATAAACCCGTTAGTCGCCTGTATCTCAGGAACTAATTAAGTCTACTTAGTAATGATTATTTTTCTTATAAATTCGTATATAATATCTCAAACAAGAGCCAAGCTTTTAAGTGTGAGATCAGTATACCTATGTAGGTAGTTAGGTATCTAAACTGCTTCAAACCGACTTTAAATTACAATAAAAGTTAAATCTTTTATATAGTAATTAATAGAAATTGAAAAAAAACAAGGTCCAGTAAATAGAATTTTAAGTTTTCCAAACGATACTCAACTCAAATCTAATCGAAAATTTGTAAACTTTCAGATCGCAAATCGCAAACTTGTAGGTAGCATTTCGGGGCACGTCCGAATAGCATCTAGGCGCTCGCGCTTATGAGCGCGGCTGTCGCTCGATTTGTTGCTTGGACAGTTCGACTCCCCCCGCGCGTCCTGCACGCCCCGTTAACAAATTTTTCTATCAAAGTTATCATAGGCGATTTTGATAGGTATAAACACTTTAGTCGCCTGTATCTCAGGAACTAATCATGTCTACTTAGCCGTGATAGTTTTCCTTTAAAATTCATTATATGCGCTTTCGTTGAAGATTTTTTTCAGATTTTTAGTATTTGTAGTTTTGGCTGTAGGGGGGGGGGGGGACACACACTTGACTCTAACAAAAAATAGCGCTTTAAAGCTTAATATTTCATAAACGGATCCCTGAATCGAAAAATTGTTTACATAAACCCGCAATATTTTTGAAAGACCTATCCAACGACACCCCACACTTTTCAAAATGTTATTTTACCACTTTGTTGGCGTGACCAATATGTATATTCATGCCAAATTACAGCTTTCTAGTACTATGAGTCTCTGAGCTAGACTGCGGACGGACGGACGGACATGGCGAAACTATAAGGGTTCCTAGTTTGACTACGGAACCCTAAAAACAAAGCAGCCGGTGTTCCATCGAACAGTTAGTTTAAAATTTAAACAATTAATAAACAGTTAATTTAAAAAGGTAAAGTGCAATAAGGTCTATTTTCATATTACGACCTTATTTCACTACAATAGGAATAGGGATGAACCCTAACGGATCCTACCAACTACCTACGCCATTCATGAACAGACTTTACTCGCCCAGTCTTGCTGGAGTACCTAGTGATATTGTGTGTGTATAGGCAAGAGAAAAAGAGAGAGAGAAATACTTAAGTACTTCTTTCTCTCTTTCTCTTCCCACACAATACCACTAAGTACATAGGCAATTCCACCCTCTCGCTAATTCATCTATACCTGATGCAAAAACTAACATAACCTAAACCTACCTACCTGGTGCAATGCAATAACCATAAGAATATATGCGGTTAAGAGAAATTCATAGCGGAAAATATGTGATATCTTAAGTGAGGAAAAATACGACCGAGTAATCACGAATGGGGAAAAACGCGACTGGAAAAACTGTAACAGATAGATACACTCGTTTGACATGGCTTACGTTACTGTAAAGCGACAAGGTACATCAGTTCATACCTATGCTAACATTCTTCATTCAAGTACCTATCAAGCAAACAAAAGAAATATTAAACTTGGTTCAAGACATTTGCATTTTTTTCGCTTTCAATTCTTATTATGAATCAAGGGCTTTGCATTTAAGATGAAGGCAGAGAATGGTTGCAGAAATACTCAGTAGGTACATAAGTCGTTCAGTAACCAGTAATGGCGTGTTGGATTGGACAACATTGGGCACATCTGGCGTGCTCTTGCTCTTCTCCCACTTACCATCAGATGGCGTGTGCTCGTTTATCACCTTCTCTATGCCAGAAAGAAGAAACTAATAGTTTCAGAAACCTAATTAAAAACGTGTTATCTATCAACACTCAACACCTACGGTGTTATTTATATGATTAGAACTTTGTTTGTTTGTCTTTCAGTCTGTCATCGCCCAGTGGCTAACGGGTGAACAAAGCTCAATTGTGTTTCGTAAATATCACAATAGGGAAACAAAATAATCAGTTCTAAAATGAGTGACGATGTGGGCTGTGGGAGCCTTTATTCTTCGCACTAAAGACAAAATGGAGCCGTATTGCTGACACACAGCTGTTCGTCCGTCCGTCTGACCGTTAGTATATGAAAAGTCTCTCTATTGCTTTTAAAGGAAGAGTTGCAGACCAAATTTTTATATTTCTTGGAAGAGTTTTGATCACAAACATTTAAAGGGAGAAAAACACATTTACCTAATGCATGTTTCTAGTAATAAGTTTTTAGCAACTTAAACCTACATGGGTTTACTTACTGTGTTAGCATTAAATAAATGTTTCGTAGCTAATACCAATAGCACTGGTTGAGGCGTTGCAACTTAAAACTTACAGTTTCTGAACGCATCACGAATATTAGGAATTTAAAGTAAAAAAGTTTGGATAAAGTTATGTATGCGCTCTGTGCATAATTTGGCATGCCCAGCTCATGAATGTGAACTTATTATGGAATTCACCTTATAGTAGGGGAGCCCATGATACTAAACCTAGTTCGATAAGACTACCGGATGAGGTATATATATTTAGACGAGAACACGAAAAGGCGATGCTGCAATGCAAAAAACCTGGCCGCAGTATTATTACAATTTTCTTAAGATAATTTTGAAATCGGGTTTCTAGTACGATAAGACTCCCAGGTTTCTTTAGTTCCTCGAAACAGGGGAGGTGTAGGACTATAAGTAGGTACGATAATGCAGTGCTGCAACCAAGGCCTTATCAATGGCAGCAGCATGATAAAGACGCGTCGTTCTTAGGTGAAAAGTTACTCCTGATTACTTATTTACGTGAAAAAACATACGTACTGTTAAAGTTTCATGTTTCTATCTTAAGTAGTTTCGGCTGTGCGTTGATAAGTGACGCGAATTCCGGGTCTCTTTTTATTAATAGTGTAGATATAGTATAGATAATGCCCATCATTAATATATACATCAGGCTTGTATGTACAGTCGCGGAATGAAAAGGTTGACCAGTTTTCAAATAAATTCATTTACACGTTGCAAGCACATGTTACCTTTTTAAACTGTGTAACAGACGAGAGAAATAATATTGAACCAATAGTAGCTGTTGTTTATACGTGACCATGGTAACCATGCATCTGTGGGTCATGTAGTGAAATGACATTCATTATGAAGGAATGTGTCATGTGATACTGATAACTTATACTGAGCGAGCAAAAACAGATCTCAAGACTGCGCCGAGCAAACGCCGAGCGTCCAGTGGCGCCCTCATTACTATTATTGTGTTTTCTAATTAACTAAAGAATTTCCTTGGAATCAGACGAAATGTTTTTGTAGTGCAAGTAAAAACACAATTTATGGGATACTTTTTTTTTTATGGCATAGAGAAGGCAAACGAGCACACAGGCCACCTGATGGTAAGTGGAAACTGTGACCCATAGACATTCGCATTCACAAGACTGCAATGCAATCCTAAGACTGCAAATGCGTTGCCAACCCTGAGGACTAAGAACCGACTTTAATAACAATTACCCGTTGAGTAGTCTGCTTAACGGGAAAAGGTGGCCACTTTTTTCCGTTAGCCTTCCTGGCCCCTATACCACAAAACTTTACAAGCCTACAATTTAACAAATTTGTCAACTTTTTGTATGGAGATCCGTACAAATTTGTCAAATTGTACGCTTGTAAAATTTTGTGATATAGGGGCCTGGACGAGTAGGAGTTAAAAGGCCGAACCGCCAGGTGAGGCCTTTTATAGAGACGAGTCCAGGATGGCTTTTAATGGGCGAAGCATGTATAGTGCGTTTCTCAAAAATAAAACAAGTAGATTGTATTTAAAAAATAGTACATTCCTACAAGTCTACATAAAAGCACCGAACGATTGAACTTATTTTACCTGGCAGCATACCTGGGTTTTACATACTGGCAACACTGACCTCGTTTCTTTATTTTTTTTAAAAGACCTTGTTGTAGTATCAATCTGCCTACCTCTGTAGAGCTGAATGTTCAGTTTTTCATATCAATTAAAAATGTAATATAAATATGAAACTTTAAACTATAAAGCGTTTTTTTATTGAATGGTTGTTTTTGTGAAAATCCTTATTGAGAAAATACTGGTCTGAACTAATTTTTATTTCATGTGGCTTTATCTTGCTACTTCTTTAGTCTTTTCAAAGGCTGTCACAGGTCTGTACAGATAGTTCCAAATTCAAATAATATGGTATGTTATGGATTTTCCATACTTACTTACTGGACACTTTTTGGTTTCCTAATTCAAAATCACTCTACTTACTGGACACTTTTGAGAGTGCTCCAGGAACTTTAACCTACTGGCTCCTATTTGATGATGTTATGACAAGATTACATAGCATTTTTGAGAAATAAGTAGTTAATAACTCGAAGGTGAATTGTTATTAAACTATATGATATACCCTATAAGTTGTGTTTTCATTTGTAGTACAAAAATATTTCGTCCAATTTCAAGAAAATACTTTAGTTTATTAGAAAACACAGTAAAAGTAATGAGGGCGCCACTGTAAATCCGGCGTACGCTCGGCGCAGTCTTAAGGTGGTCAACCTTTTCATTCCGCGACTTTACATAATCGTGAGTTGAAGTTTCGCTGTAAAAAATAAAATAGTTAATAAAGTATTGCAACCCGTACCTTGTCTCCTGGATTGGAGTTACCGTCGGTGAGCGTTCCGGTCGCGCCGTCTTCGGCGTCGCAGCCGGTGGAGCACCCGCGCCATACCAGTCTGCTTTCGTGTACGCTCCCTGTAACAAACGGTATTGTAATCACGTGTGCTAGTTCCATCCCGCAGACTGGAGGTTGAGAGCTCAGTGGGGCTAACCAATATGCATTCTACAAAAGCTAATGATTGTTGAATCCTGACATAGCATAATCTATGATATTGGCATATAGACATGACTTCACATGATATATGATATCAGTTATTGAAATTGTTAATGTTTGCTAGACTCACTTATCTAAGCGATAGCGTGAGGTATCACCGCAGTTTCGTAAGCTTGCAGTTGCGAGCTTGACTTGAAGATTTTGTGAACATTTGCTAGGTTGAGAGTTTTGAAATAAAGTGAAATAGCCCTGTGAGAGAAATGTGGGCCCCTAGAGTCATCCTGCCCTTCACTTAGAGGAACGGTAAAAAAATATCGCTATAATTTTAATTGGTTAAGTAGGTAAGGTACGAAAACATTATCATTAAATTCCTACGAGGCCGGCAACGCATTGGTGACGCCTCCGGCGTTGCAAATGTCCATAGGTGGCGGTGACCACTTCCCATCAGGTGGACGGTCTGCCTGTTTGCCCGTCGATGGCAATAAAAAAACTGGGCAAGAGCATGTCGGACCATGCTCAGTGTAGGGTTCCGAAGCCGTTACGGCAAACACAAAAAATTATCTCAAAAAACCACATGTACATGTAATTAGTTTTAAAATAGTTTTCAAGTTTGAATCTGTTGGCTAAATTTGCAAGCATTCTAAGTGCCACTTTACAAAAAAAACCGTGGAACAAATTTGTAAGAAACTGTGTGACTTTCGAGCGTTCGAAAGTTTCAATCGAAAGTGACAAAAACAATGAAATGGTATATTGCATACAAATATGAACATGAGTGGTCCATGCCATTCGTTTTGAATTCTATTAATAGAAAGTATCATTTGACATCTATCAAACCAGTTAAAACTAAAACATAAAACAAACCTAGCAACAGTAGCAACGCCATAGACATCCACAGACGAGGACGCGTTTCATTTTTCCTAAACTTATATTATAACTACTTAATCAAGAATTTGTGAAATGAGCGTAAAAAATCTCATTCGCAATTAAATGATAAATTACTTGTTACAATTTCAACTTTTGTTAGCTTCATAAGTACTTTTATTCGCATTTAAAATATGAATCACAAAAAACCGGTAAAACATCGACTTTCTGCGGACAATGAAACACGTTCCAATGTAACAGTACTATTTAGTCAATCCCTCAGATTTGAGTGAGAATCTCAAAAATATGGAATTACGGACCATTCGAAAATAAAGCGTGAAAGATTTTTGCATTCGAATATTTTCTTATGCTCGGTTTTGAAATCGAGCGCTCGAAAGTCAAAAATCGGTCCCCTGTGTTATAATAAATATTATAATTTTGTATAAGTAAAACATAGTTTTTTTTCCTCGTATTCAAATTAAAAAGAATAGTGTTTAAGGCTGCGTTTCCACCAGAGATGTGCGTGCGTTGCGAGGGATGTGTTTGTCATGAACCAATAGAAACAATTCAATTACCTATCCTCGCTTAACTTAGCTCGAGCTCGCGGAGCGAGGTTTTCGCACAAACAAAACAAAAGCACCGCTCAGCTACCTCGCACATCTTTGGTGGAAACCTTCACACCGTTACATACACCTCCTAGTTACACAGCCTCGCGCCGCTCAGCTACCTCGCACATCTCTGGTGGAAACTAGGGAATGCAAATCGGTTAACCGGTTAACCGGTTAATCGGTTAACCGTCCATTTTGAGGTTCGGTTAATAACCGGTTTTTGGGGGGGGAACCGGTTTTTAACCGATATGAAATGAAAAGCCGTTTTAGAGTTTAAGTTCTCGTTTACTTTCGAAGATTAACTAAAAAGCTATAATAATCAACAATATAAAAATAACAGCCACCAAATTATCCATTATAAATTATCAATAGTCTTAAAACAATGTAATCACATAACACACAGACCACACAGTATTTTTTAAATTAAAGTTTTGATTACGAATCATGTAAGTAATCGACTAGCCTTTGATGAATGTTAACATATTGGAATACGTTTGCGTTTATGACCAAGACCAAACCAAACGCATAATTGAAATTGGTGCGAAAAGGACGGCTAATAGGAATATTCTAATAAACAGTTGATGCCATCCTTTTCTGATTAATGATAAGGATTTCAACCAATTTCTAACAGCTTTGCGATCATAGATTAGATACCTATTTTTAGATGCATGTTGTTTAATTTTATGGTAAAAATCATTACTCTTGCTCTTTCATCATCATCATCATCATCATGTCAGCCGAAAGACGTCCACTGCTGGACATAGGCCTCCCCCAAGGCTCTCCACTCAGACCGGTCTTGTGCTTTTCGCATCCACTGCGTTCCCGCGATCTTCACAAGGTCGTCACTCCATCTTGTTGGAGGCCTACCTACAGCTCGTCTCCCGATCCGCGGACGCCACTCAAGAACCTTCTGACCCCATCGGCCATCAGTCCTGCGAGCAATGTGCCCCGCCCACTGCCACTTAATTTTAGCTATTCTTCGGACTATGTCGGTTACCTTAGTTCTACTGCGGATATCATCATTTCTGATTCTATCACGCAGAGAAACCCCGAGCATAGCCCTCTCCATAGCCCTCTGAGTGACTTTGAGCTTCCTTATGAGGCCCATTGTTAGCGCCCACGTCCCAGATCCGTAAGTCATCACTGGCAACACACACTGGTCAAAGACTTTTGACTTCAAACACTGCGGTAATTTGGACGAAAAGGTGCTGCGAAGCTTCCCGAACGCTGCCCAGCCGAGTCGGATTCGACGAGTGACCTCTTTCTCAAAGTTGGACCTACCTAACTGGACCGTTTGTCCCAGGTAAATATAGTCGTCAACAACTTCGAGCGTAGAGCCTCCGACTACCACGGGAGTTGGCGCGACACGAACATTGGACATGACTTGCTCTTGCGTGCTTGCTCTTTGTTATACTGTAAATAAATGTATTTCATTTACAACGTCACTTAAGGAACTGAGTATTTTTAAGCGTTAGGTATAAATATTGGTCGTTCAATCAAGAGACATTTTACACACTATCATTATTAATTAGTCTTCTATCGTATTAATAAAACTTTTTCGTCAATACACAAAGATTTACTCGCCAATCGCCATGTTTCCTCTTTCCAGTACAAAAGTCCGTAAGCAACTGCGATTTGATAATGTATAACATAAGTGTATGAATATGAGAAATATTACTTACCTTTTTATCCATTTAAAACATTACTCCCGAGTCCAAACAGCCCGTGTGGTGTTTTCACTTTCACGCACAAGTTCATCAGACAGATCACGTAGGTTATTAATATAAACAATAAACTTTGGGGTTCGGAACTTCGGAAGATAAAGCAAAAGGTGTTATCGTTTAAACGATCCGTATCTTACTGAGTACTGACTACTACTGACTACTGACTGACATGTTGTCGGCTGGATGGCATGGCATAGCAGCCAATAGCAGGGAAGCTTGGAGCGAGTGAGATAGAAGATAAGCTTATATATTAATAATTATTAGTATGAATAAAAATGGAATTATGAACTTTTAGCTAAAACATGTATTATGGTTTTTAAATAAATGTTATATTTGTGAATTAAATACTCCTGTATTTGTTGTTACTGATTTATTTTATAATTTACCTATTCGGAAACGAAGACAATGATTTTTACACGTAAAAAACATTAAAAAACTAAAAGTAAAAATTAACCGGTTAATAATCGGTGAACCGGTTTTGGGGATTTTGAGTCGGTTAATAACCGGTTATCAATTGCTACCGGTTATTGCATTCCCTAGTGGAAACGCAGACGCGAGACTAAACAGTTGCATAATGAATGACACGAACTGGTGGCTAAATATCTCGTGTCATTCATTATGGCTTGTTTTAGTCCCTTGTTGAATCTACCTAGATACTATTTTTATTTGAAGTTTATAACTTCAATACCTACTTACTCCCTATTACCTGGTTTATTTTAAATAAGAAAACTTTTATCTGAGGGAAATCTTTTTATGTAATTCGAGATAAGGAAACCTATCCCTATCAATATTATAAATGCGAGAGTAACTCTACAGGTTGATCGTCTGTTTATTTGTATGTATGCGTGTTTTCACTGCTTTAGCGCTGAACTCGAGCTAAACCGATGATAATACTGATTATACTTATAATAAAATTTGGTATAGAGATAGCTTGAACCTTTGGGGTACTTTTAATCCCAGAAAATTGAATAGATCCCGAAATATATATATAATATATAGGTATATATAAACTATTTCTACGCGTATGGAGTCGCGGAGAACCACTAGTAGGTAGGTAATATCTATCTACCTTGATTCTGGTATTCGAACACTAGCGATGAACTATTTAGGCGATCCCAATCTTTCGAAGTGAAGAGACATAATAGTGTCCGGTGTTATATAAAATAACCACATCTTTTGACGTCACATTGATATAAATTGAAACTAATTTTAGTCACAACAACCTTACGCCACACATACTTGCCAAATTGCACCATTAAACAAGAATAAAACTTTGCTTTCGTAAAATCACGCGAAAGCAAAAATAAACCCCGCCCCGTGATACTCGTATATATGCACGATGTACGAACACGATATAGCGAGTGAAATTAAATTGCTGCAGTTGTTTGTAAGAAAAAGACATTTCAAATACCTTTACACTTAGGTACCTATTTTAAATTTACGCTCCCGAAATTTACGTTTTAATTACATTATAACTTACGGTATGACCGCGTTCTATGACATGAAAAGATATTAAGTACTGTTACAAATCCGACTCACTGACTTTTAACGTTGTTTTGTTTTAAGTAGTAAAGTGTAAGTACAGTATAAGTATAAACCAAAGTACAGATATAGTGAATAATCCATTCCCATCTACGTGAAAACTCGGAACACGCGACTACTTCTGAATGATGCCGACGTGAATAAATTATTATAATATATGAATGAATACGACGTGTATGAATTATTGTATTAATAAATTACGTGTCTCGATTAAATAAATAGAGTACTTTATCACACTGAGATACTTATTTAAACCATCACGATCAAATAACATAGAGGTGTAGGTAAACAAGAAGGAATATAAATAAGTGTTAAAATAGTGTCAGAGGCTTCTCGATATAAACGTTTAATGCTTTCCGCATGACTATTAAAAGAACTGAAAACAAACTTAAATATTAACAGTCAAAAAATAACTAGTATTCACCACTCTACATCGATTATTAATCTCGCGATGCGAGTGATGCGACCTTCCCCGTTATCTTGATGGGTGCGGAGCCTGCCTGACTGAAGTAGCATGACAAATAACAAAATTTTGCTGAAAATACGATGGGAAAGGGTTTTTTACCACTTCTGTATTAGCAGTTTATGTAATTGATGCATAATGAGAGGCGTTAAAACACGAGTGTGGTGGAATAATAGAATCACACGAGTGTTTTAAGGCCTAATTATGTACAGTTGCATACACTACTTTATCATCAGTATCATCACACATGTCATAAGTACTCTAAGATGGGTTCAGAACCCGTTTAGAAATCACCTGCAATGCTACTAGTGCTACCTGTAGAATATCTATAGACTGTAGATATTGAAATAATGCAATAAAAAATAATTTTAAACAAATACAGAAACATATTATTTATTGTGACATCTGTCAGAGAGAGTGTGATAGACAGTCGAGTAAGTACTATTTAATAATATAATATACTAGCTATCCGCGCCCGGCACCACCCGGGTGTAATTTAGTTTTCAAAAGGACCTTGTCAAATACACTTTACGACCTATTCTCGTACCTACCAAATATACAAGTATAAAAAAAAACATAAAAATTGGTCGAGGCACAAACCCGTGACACGAGATTGCTGGAAAACGTTTCTTGTATTATATTTATATTTGTTAGTAAATCCGCCGTTATAACACATGTTCTGAAAAAAATACAACCTCGGGTATAAAGTAATTTTCTACTTAAAGTTATTTGGTGCTGACTTGGATGATTTTTAGTACATATAGGTAAACACTTTAGCCGCCTGTGTCTCAGGACTCAATCAAGGCTAGTCGAATTATTGGGTTCCGTTTAAGTTTGTTATTGTGTGCTTTCATTTAAGATATTTTTAGATTTTTATTACCTGTACGTTAGTACTTGTAGACACGCAACTCTAGCGAAAATGACACTCTTCTAGTTTAATATTTCTTAAACGGTCCCCAAATCTAAGCATTGATTAAGTACATAATAATAATAAGCCTGATATCGTGTTGACAGATCGATCTCATTGCCGGGCAGTGTTCGGCGACGTCATCATCCTATATGACGAGAACCTCGTGAAGGCCCAGAAGGACCAGCTTAACAACTTTAGCAAGTACCTCGACTTGGCTTACGAGGTGACCGCCATGTGGGATGTTGACTTAATCATCCTTGTCCCGATAGTAAACTGTTGTTTCGGCTAACGGTCTTATAGCGAAGAGTCTCGACCAGGGGTGTTATTCTCTCAAAAACAAGGGACGGGCGGACGAACGAGTGAAATCGCAGCGGCGAGTTTAAGTAGTCCCGTCAGAGCGAACAAAACACATTTTAGCGCGTGCATTTTCAATTAAGCAGCCTTATAAGTTCGATCCATCGGCAAAAACCATGCTGCTAAATTGAAAATGCACGCGCTAAAATATGTTTTGTTCGCACTGACGGGACTACTTAAACTAGCCGCTTGGACATTCACTCATTTGTCCGTCCGACAGTCGTTGTTGAGAGAATCACTACCCAGCACCTCAAGCGACTCTCGCTGGATGGCTGTATCAAGGGCCAGATACAGAAGGCAGTATTGTTCCTCTCTCTCCAGCGCCGCTGCTTTTTTTTAAAATAAAAAGCCCAGTAACAAAAAAACTTAATATCTAATCACAAACTTCGCCATTGATGCCTCTAGGGTTGAATGGTAGTAATAGCTGAAATACATGTCTCATTATTTACATTGCAGAGCATTTCTACAAACATTCAAGTCAATTTGACCATAAAAATATTTTTCCCATACAAACTTTGCAACCCCCTTTCATCCCTCTAGGGGTTGAATTTAAGTAATCGCTGAAATGTGATTCTCATTTTTTGCATTGAAAAGCATTTTTACCAAGTTTCAAGTAGGTAAATTTGACCATAAAAATATTTTCCCCCATACAAACTTTGCAACCCCCTTTTCATCAAGGGTTGAATTTTAGTAATCGCTGAAACTGACAATTGACAACATTTCATTTTGGTGACACCTGCAAATTACTATACGAATCGAAAGGGTTTTACCTCCTGAACACAGTGAACACGGCAAAATGGCCCTAAGGGCCACTTACACGATAAGTTTAACCCTGGGTTAAGACCCTAACTCGGGTTAGTAAACGTCAGATTCATACAACAAATGTCATTTTAACTCGAGTTAGTGCCTTAACCCAGGGTTAAATTCTGCGTGCAAGTGGCCCTTAGAGAATTATCGGTTGACATGATACTTTTTTATATACAGATTGGACTAATGCAATATGTCCATTGTGTCGTAGAAATGAAGTTACGCCCTTTTAGAATAAGTACATCTTAATAAATTAATTATTCATTCTAGAGAAAATTTAAAACTATTACGCCCACTTGCGTGGACCAGAGTTAGCGTCTTAACCCGAGGTTAGGCGGCAAACTACGTACAAAAGTAGACGCTTAACTCTGGGTTAACGGCTAACTCTGGTCCGCGCAAGTCCGCCTTAGGGCCACTTGCACGAAAAGTTTAACCCTGGGTTAAGACACTAACTCGAGTCAAAATGACAGTTTTCGTATGAATCTGACGTCTACTAACTCGAGTTAGTGC
The DNA here is from genome assembly GCA_963966035.1 of Acleris laterana. NCBI lineage: Eukaryota > Metazoa > Arthropoda > Insecta > Lepidoptera > Tortricidae > Acleris > Acleris laterana. Next base: position 68,252,470 of record OZ014438.1, on the reverse strand, counting down.
CTTAACCCAGGGTTAAATTCTGCGTGCAAATGGCCCTTAGGCCCACTTGCGTGGACCAGAGTTAGCGTCTTAACCCGAGGTTAGGCGGCAAACCACATACAAAAGTAGACGCTTAACTCTGGGTTAAGGGCTAACTCTAGTCCGCGCAAGTCCGCTTTAGTGTCTTTCTCCTTCCAAACAGTATCTATAAAACGAATAAAATTAAAGTCTTGAAAATATGAAATCTTGTCAATTGTGTTTATTAACGTGCCCAGTGGTATGAAAATTGGCCTAATCCGTACCTAAACAATACATTCTCAAGGCTAGAGAATCGCTCCAGTATAGTGTCAGGGAATAACTTACGATGAATGTAATCGTTTGTTTTCATCTCCTGCACAATTTGAAGATTGTATTGTATGTGTGCAGTTTCGGATCCAGATGTCAAATTTGCCGTAGACCAGTTCTGTATTGCTAGAGCTACTGAACGTTTACGCATAGCTGGTTCTGGATCGTTCTCTACAGAAACTTCAACCTACCGTATGTACTCATCATTTCTTGTGGAACGTGACCGCCCTGTTTGTTCGATACTTAGTGTCAAACCAGTTAGTTCGAACTTTTTGACCCAAGATTTAATCAAACTAACACTTGGACACTCACTTACTCGGCGTAATTCGTATTCAATTCTTAATAGGCGTTGTACAGAAACGTACGAATCGTTGTTTTTATGAAACTGTTTAACACAAAAAGACCCGTGAAACGCTCCATTATAAATAAAGTTGCACGAAGTGACCTATAGATTCCCGCCAATTCTACGCCGCTCACTCTGACAGTTCACACTGTTCAGTGTTACTATTTGCAAAAAGTTATGGCCCATCGTGTAATATTACGACATAAATTGCATTGCAGGTCAAAAAACACGAAAATACATTAAGATCGTCGACATTAATACAATAGTAAAAATGATTAAAACAATAACAGTTAAACATCTAAGACATGGTCACTTGTCCGAAGTCAATAAACAAGGATTAATAAAATATGTCAATACAATAATAATTTTACAATGTATATCATACCGATACAATAATAATACATATACCTATTCGGATTATAGTGTATTTACGGTTAGGTATATTGCGTTTAGCCACTTTTACTCTTCTCAAGTTCCCATGTAGATAAGTTGCCATAAGGGGTACATTAGTTAACTAACTTATAAATTTGGTGTTAGAAAAAACTATAGGTGTTATTCATTATTTTCTGTTATTCTTACTATTCTCAAACACAATAACAGCGCTATATTACAAAGTTTAACAAACAAAGTGCTTGTTGCGCGGTAAATAATTGGCTATTAACGTGTAACGTGCGAATGCGAAAATAAATACAAGTACAATCATTGGTCTGAATTTGTGAGTTAAACAACAACGTAGTACTGAGGTGTCTGTGCCAATAAGTGATCTGATCACGGCGCTCGCCGCTGGGCGCTGCCCAACACCCGTGCAGATAATCCCGACGATCGCGTCCTGTTTCTAGGTCGCGGCCGCAGGGCTCTTCCGGTTTATAAAACTAATACGTGATCAAGTGCAACGCTATTTCAGCAACATTTTTCGTTCACGTGTCCTCTAGGTCAGGTGAATCGTGTAGCGAGCTCATTTATCTAATCTATTTGGTATCCATTACAGCGAACACATCATCTTGTTACTTCAGCGAGTTCTCACGAGCGGTGATGACGCATGAATGTTGACGACACGCCGGACACACGTATGCAGGTTGTAGTGTGTGTTCCACATCACGTTCACCACTTATTCGTCATATGATTATTTGAAAATAATTAAGTTCGTGGAACTGTCTCAAGCGACTGATGTACCTCCATGGATCAAAATGGTAACGATCACCGTGTTCGATCTGCATGGAAGTATTGAAAACATTATTGTAACAAAAAAATTACTTTCGAAATGCAGCTTAGTATCGTGGTGGGAAAAAATGTGGGTGGGTAGAATTAATATAGGTCATCGCATCAGTTTCATCGCATACCAACAATAACTTGCATATGGCAGACGCTACACTCGCCAAGATAGCTCACTGATACAGTAACCTCGCAGTACAAAGCAAGTAAATTTAAATAAAGGTAAGTACCTAGTTATACTATTCTAAGAATCCACGACAATAAAACATTTCGATAAAACTAGCAGATGATATATATAAGTATATATATATATATATATTTAGTAACGTTATTAATAGGGGAATACGAAATGGAAATGCTGCAATGCGAAAAACCTGGCACAGCATTTTATAGTTATGAGTCCGATATTTAAGTGCAGCAGTGGTTTTTCTTGCACAGAAATCGATGATCTTTCAGATGGGCTTTGGTGTTTCGAGGAGAACGATCATACTAGATACGCTTCGCTTATCATGCTGTTGCCACTGATTAGGCCAATCAGGGGGGCTTGCAGCACTGCATTGTCGTATAGTCCTACCCCTCCCCTGTTCCGAAGAATAAACGAACCTTAGGACTACTTAGGAGTCTTATTTTCATACTAGACATGGGACTTACAACAAAAAAATGCTTTGCCAGGTTTTTTGGATTGCAGGCATTGCAGCATTGCCATTTCGTGTTCCGCCATTAATGACGTGACTAATTATACACAGGGTGGAAAGTTCGAATGTCACATGGAAGGCAACTACCTTAAATATTGGAAAAAGCACATTCTGTGTAAAGGAGACTTTGCTTTATTTTTAAAAACTATAAATTCTGCATCTATGGATTTTTGAAAAATCGCTATGAAAAACCCTTTCGATTTTCATCTTAAAATACGCCATGCTATTTCTGTCATATTTAACCTGTTCGATCCCTGGTTAAAAATAATAATAACCACTGAAAAACTCATGAAAAAAAACATGACATTAATGGACCTATGGGCCGTGACATGGACCAGTGGGAAAATTACAAAAATTCAGATTAAAATTATCAATACCACCGAAACTAGTACAAATCGCTGAACATAAATACATAGGGGTTAACCCTTCAATCGATAGCTTTTTAGCTGTTCCATCAGTACTCTCAGTTGTGACGTCGGTTTTAGGAACATAGAAAATTTAGACATTTTCCATAGATAGGTAACACAGATTGCGGTAGTGAAAAGGGCGTGAGCACATCTAAGCTGAATTTGAGCTCAACCGTGGTCAGCCATGGACCGGTTTTATTTTTATATATTCCATATTTACAATATGGTTTTATGAACATACAAAAACTGTACTTTTAGTTTTTTTCTTTTTAGTTTTTGGCTTCTTCGCTAGTTAGACGAGGTATTGATATTTTAGTCTTTCTCAAAATTATGTTACCTTAAATACGCACCAAAATAAATCGAGCATATTGAAATAGTGTTTTAATCTGATTTTATTTAATAAAGTTTCATTTCCTTTTTCAGGGTATCAACTATAGATATTCAGACCAGTTTTCTTATTTCAAGCACCCATTGCATTAGTTAATTTGAAAGTGTATCTTTAATAATTTCCTAAAATAGAAAAAAAAACCTTTCTTGAGATACTGGGTAAAAAAGTATCATACCGCCGCGCCCGCCGCCATACATACCTCTACCTACTGTTATTACTGTTACATGCAAAACTGAATATGCAGATGCTGACCCGCCAGCTGGGGACTCACGTGACAGCTGAGATTACAAATAAATCACAAAACTCATGTAAGCTAAACATAAACTGCGGATTTATCGTTTTTTTTACGGTATGACGCAAGCTACGGCTTGATCACGTGTGGTGAGACTAAATATTCCAAACATTTGCTAGCACAGTTAGCAAAACTTTGATTCTATTTAGTTGGGCTAATTTCGTAACAGCACCATTAACAGACGATTCATGAGAATTATCGCGCGGCTTAAATAAATACGACGTACCTACGCAGAAAAACTACTAGTAGCTAATACTAAAGTGGAGACCATTACGTGACACCCTGAACTATGTATACTGTTGTTTTTTATTTATCTGCTGGTTTCACGGTAGTGAATCGAGTCAGCTCGAAACTCATAATAATTCGTACTTTTGCGAATAAATTTATACACGTTTTCAGACTGAAAAATAACACAAATAAGTTGTTATAGCTATCGTAAAAGTTTTTTTATCATTATTCCGTCGGCATTATTTTTCTGGGATATAATTAACTGTACTTGAGCCTGTGTCAGGATGACAGACAGGGCTGTGTGGCCTCACCATGGCTGCTCAATCTATTCATTGACAGTTGTATGCGAGATTTGAAAGAGTAGGATAAGGTTTTGCGTATGCAAGAGTTGCTAATCAAATGCCTCTTATGTGCCGATGATCAAGTTATACTTGCCCCATCGGTACTTGAGTTGCAGGAGATGGTAACAGTGATGAATGAGGGATTTAAGCAAAAGGGGATGATAGTAAATGTTGCCGACCAAGGTCATGGTGACAGAGAAGGACGAGGAGATGTCTAAGAGCTTGATAAATATAAGTGGTGAATTAGTAGAGTAAGTGAGCAAATTTGTGTGATGTCGAAAGAAGGGTGAATGCGGGGAATCAAATTAATGGGGCCCTGTACTTCTTTGTGAGCAGAAGGGGCGTTTCACAAAAAGTCCGACTGGCTGTTCACAATGGAGTGCTGGCTCCTACTCTGATCTATGGTAGTGTGTTGGGTGTGGTAGGACAAGCATGAAAGTCGTGTAAATGCAGGCGAAATGCGCTCTTTGCGTAGTATGTGTGGTGTGGTGTGGTGTGAAACTGATTGATAAAGTAAGGAATGAAAACGTCAGAGATAAATATGGACTAAAAGAAGATGTAGAAGATTGAAAAGGGCAGGTTTCGATGGTTCGGTCATTTGGAAAGGATGGATGAAAAAAGATTGACGAAACAGATATACAGATATGGACCGAAAGTGAGGGTCAAAAGGGGCCGCCAAAGGCATACTTTTTCGAATAAAATCGTACAAATACTGGAAAAGGGCCCAACCTTAAGTACCCGAAACCGAAGTGAAGTCTCATACTCTGAAAGTGTGCCATTGTTTATCTTAAAAGCGGGTTGAAAGTGATACATTTCCACCCTAGGGAAGAACAGTAATTTGAAAAAAGGACTATATGTACTATAGGTCTGTGCAGTAGTAGAAACCTATACAGGTTTCCTAACTAAGGTTGTACTGAGCCATGGTAAAATCTTATACGGTCACCCTTTGGTAAAACTACCAAATCTTACTTTTCTAAGTTTTATTAAGTATCAAGTTTCAGAATAAGGCACCATATATACCTATATTTAAATAACTTTTTTTTCATATTAACTTTATTTTTACTTGTCACTTTTTATTTAATTCACATTTGATTGCTGGCGGTTTGTAATAAAATAACCGCCTCAAAACCGCACCTAATAAAAAATCCCTTTATGGCTAAAAGGCTGTCACTCTGGCGCTTTAAAAAAAATGTGTATCAAAAATAAGAGCAAGGGAAACAAGATACGATCTTCAGTAAGTACAGTCACGAGATTTATAAATTTGGTCCCCACCTTAAGTCCAAAGTCAATCTGACATTCTACAACAACAAGGTTGTGTTTCCTAAAAGTTACAAATGACTTGACATCTCTATTGATATTGACTTCAAGCATATTTTTCTTGAAATGCGTCCCAAATTAACGCTCGTGACCGTACGTATCTAGTTGTACTACGTAATAATATACTGTGTTTGCTATATTTTCCGTAACTAAGTTTTATTTACTTAAGTCATAATCGAAATGAAAAGTAAAGTGTTTAATTCGCGCGAAAGTCACCATTTATTTCAATTTGGAAATATTAGCACTCTTGCGTTGCTCGAGCGAGCGTCATAATATCTCGTGTGATGTAGGTACCTTTCATCCCTTGGTGAACAATCTACTATTCAATTACGCCGTCCAAGTTGTATAGTAAAATTCTTGAAAACCTTTGTTAATACAGTTGCTCAGTAAGTGGTACACGTACTTTTCGTAGCTGTATATCGTGCGGAAAGTCGGATTTTTCAAACTAGTGCTTTTTACTTTTCATAGCTGCACATCGTGCGGAAAGTTGGATATTTCGTACTAGGGTGTTTTACTTTTCCATTTTTTTAATATACTTTTATTCCAATCCGTGAATCCAACCAGAGTTTGCATGTAAGTACAACCACTTTTTGATTACGTCATTTAGCATTAAAACTATACCTACATGTAGGTAATATACCTAAATATAATTTAAGATATTAAAATTACATACATACCTACACACATACTTACATATATGTATGTACACACGAACATACACGCATACATACACATACAGTTGTGGTCAACTAATTAGGGACACTTGGTGATGACACAGAGTTTTGACTTTCATAATTCCTTATTAATATTTTTTTCTTAAAACTTCAATGATTTATTTCAATAACGGGTAGCTAAAGTTATTTTCTTAACTAAAATAATATGATACACGAGTTAATTTACAGACCATATAAATATCGTCTCATAAAATACAATACAAACCTTTTTTGTCAACCAGACTGGCCGGTCATATAATTAGGGACGGACTCAGACTCTGTGTTCTATTTTCGAAATTTAAAAACTTTGCTTGAATTATTTTTTGGTGTTCCAATTTTCTGTTCCTTCCGCGGCATTTGAGTTAACAATTTTCCTCTTTCGAGTGTAATTTATTGAAAAAAAGATGGGTAAAAACAAAAACTGTGATGAAACATTGCGAAATATTGTTGTTAACTTTGTTAAGCGTGGATGGTCTTATCGGAGGATAGCAGACCATTTAAAATGCTCTAAGAACTTAGTGTATAACGCAGTGCAACATGTGCGACGCAATAAAACTGTTCAAAATGTGCCCAGAAAAAAAAGATCAAGAAAAACAACTCCCCAAGAGGATAGGATGATGGTGAGATCCTTTTAAAGGCTCAGTTTCTATAAAAAGCGAATTATATGGGGCACACATAACTGCAGGCGTGTCAGCGAGGACAGTACGACGGCGGTTAGAAGAAGCGGGGCTACTTGGAAGAATAGCTCGCAAAGTACCTTTATTAAAAAAACAACATCGGGACGCACGTCTGGCTTTTGCTCGTAAATATGAACATTGGACTTATTCCCAATGGCAACATGTTTTATTCTCTGATGAGACCAAGGTCAATCTGGTTTCATCAGACGGCAGACATTATGTACGGCGACCAGTAAACGCAGAAATGAATCCAAGATTCACAAAAAAACAAGTGAAACATGGCGGAGGAAACATAAAAATTTGGGGGTCATTTTCTGGACTTGGATGCGGGCCCATCAGGAAAGTTGAGGGCAATTTAGACCAGTTTCAGTATAGAACTATATTGGAGGAAACCATGTTACCCTATGCCGAGGAACACCTTCCGGTTATTTGGACGTTCCAGCATGACAACGACCCAAAGCATACTGCAAGATCTGTCAAGGCGTTCCTTACCAGTCAATCCGTTTCGGTTCTAGACTGGCCGGCAAATAGCCCAGACCTTAACCCAATCGAACACCTTTGGCATGAGATTAAGAAAAGGGTTGCTGGCTATCGCTCTAAGTCCTTAGATGAGCTTTACGAAGCCTTCAATGAAGCATGGACTAACATTCCTGTGGAGATATGCCGTAAACTGATATCGTCCATGCCACGCCGGTGTCAAGCTGTTATTAAAAATAAAGGCTTTGCTACTGGTTACTATTTTTTTTTTCATTTCAGCCGGGGTTGTTTAAATTTCTTATTTACACAATTATTTATATGTAAATACTTCTGTTTTTGTTCATTATTTAACGTTTACCCCCGTGTCCCTAATTAAATGTCCAGCTGTAAAATGCCTAAATTAACCATTTGTTTGTTATTTCGTATTAAATATTTTATTTACTATACTTTGTTTTTCATTGTGTATAAATATCTGTAGTATATAAATGTAAGCAAACACTGAAAATTAATTGAGCCGGGAAATTACCCAATTTTGAAGTTCGTAAGAATTTAAATAAACGTTTACATAGTTTGCCGTGTGTGTCCCTAATTAGTTGACCACAACTGTATATACACACACGAAATTAAGATAGTTTGCGTCCGCCTTGATGGGAGCGAGAAATTGTAATAAATGCTGGTTACTTTAAAACACCACATTTAGTAAAAAAATGGTTTACCAAGATGAAGAAATTACACATAATCAAGTATTCAATCAAAAAACTCAAATCATCGAATTATGTTTGAAAAATAAAACGATATCGAGGGTTTTGTTTCTAATCGTGTTTTCACGTTTAACAGTCTCAAAGAAATTCGATAAAGTTTAATATATCCAAATGTCAGTCACACATAGGCGTTATTGTTATTGAGATCCAGCGTCGCTAATGTCGCTATTGCCTAACGCACTCGCAATCTCAATTGGCTTCAATGCGGAACAATTGTTTTCATTTTGTATGCACACAAGCCTTCGATTTTCAAAATGAAAACAATTGCGATTGCGAGTGCGTTAAGCAATAGCCCCTCAGATCGCCGAACACTGCCGACCTTATATTAAATATGTGGCCTGTTAAAGAAAGTCAAATTCATGTAAGAACTGTCAATTTTAACAAATCACAACCAACTTCACCAGAAGATGTTAAATGTTAATTACGTGCAAGCGGGCCTAAGTATTTATTGTTTTTTGGTGTATAAATGTAATTAAATTACCATGTGACATTAATTTTCTCGCTTGCAGATGCCAAGACACTTCGGGACTTGTGTAAAATGACATATTTTCCGCACTTGCTGCAAAATGTACCTACTAATATTTTCCGGGTACCTGTCATACATGCACTAACAGCCAAACCTTTTTATTACATTACTAACATTGGATAATTGGGTATCATTGGATAGGTAATTAATTACCTATGTATTCAAAGATTTTGGGGACCGTTTAAGAAATACTGAAGACGGTGTCTTTTTTGTTAGAGTTGCGTGCCCCCACTCCATCCAAAACCACAAGTAATAAAAATCTGAAAGTAGATATTTTAAATGAGAGCAAAACGAATTAAAGGACAACTATCACCACTAAGCAAGCTTTACTGACTTGGTTCCTGAGATACACGCGAAATGTTTATACTTATAAACATTGTGTAGTGTATTATAATTAGCTCATATACCTACCTAAGAGTGGTTTTTTGAGATAGTTTTTCGTGTTTATAGTAACGGCTTCGGAAATCTCTGAGCATGGTTCGCCATGCTGTTGCCTGGTTTTGGAGATCGTTTTACCATAAGTCTTTGTATTTGGTAAACTCTGTAGCGTTTACTTCACGAAATCCCGAGCAGGAGGATATCTGACCACGCTCAATGTACTGAGCGTGTGGTCACGTGGTCAGATATGCTCCTGCTCGGTTTTTAACATTACAGCAGCATAATATAACGATAGCTTTTTAAATCATAATAGTTTATATTAACACATTGTGTTAGTGCTTCGCAAGAAGAACGTGATGTTAGTGATTTGATGTTGCAATAAATAAATAAATGAGTGACTCCTACCTACTTTACTTCCAATGGCGCGCAAGTACCTAATTCATTCGCCAAATAATAACGGACGCTGCGGTTTTTTTTTAATTGACTGATTCGAATTTATTTGTTTAATGATTCGCTTTCATTTGTTTACTGCTTCCGAAAGGGTAAATGAGTAATACATTTGCATTCTTGATGAGTAAACCCATGGCACATGGTACAAGGAAAACTGTAAGTGGTTATTTGAATAGCCGCGTTGTCTCGGTCCGCCCGCAGCCCCTCCGCAGCGTGTTACCGGACGATACATATTCAAATCGCAATATGCAAATAAAAAGGCATAAAACACATTTTAACAACATATTTTGGTAGATATTAATTCTTTAATGTCTAAGTTCTTTTATTCTCTGTGTTATAAATTCTTGAACGGTTATGGTGTTGGTTACCTAATAGTAAGTAGAGACATAGGTAGTAGTTTTAAAGAAACGATTAGGCGGGCCGGGCTACCTGTTGAAAACCGAATTTAAAAAAAATCAACTGTAAAACAATAACAATCGTGATACTTAAGCAGAATTTACAATTTTTTCTGGCATTGTTTAGTTTTTAAGATATCTTTCAAACGGTTGGCTCTAAATTATTTATATACTTACAGGTAAAAAGAGTAAGCAAAATAATCCTGTGATAGGAAGTAAAACCAGAACCATAATTGCGATTACCTAAATTAAGTACCTTCTCAGAATGTAAACTTCTTTTTGTAAACTATAACAAAACGTAGAATCAAACATCAATCAATATTTGGCCATATGCAAGACAACCGTATGCTTATTTTACTAAGAATCGCAAACGGTACATCTATAACGGCGGGTAAAAAAGAGATATTTTGATATTTACAAATATCTTGATGTTAAAATACGTTAGTGACGTAGGTAAAATAGATGTAATAACTTTGACATGCAGTTATTCAGTATTAGGTTAGGATCGACCTTCATCTGGGAAGACGAGTACGGGTCCGAAGGTGCGCGAGTGCAGCTTGTCGCCGTCCGGCCCCGGCGCCGGCGCGCGCACCGCGCTCCGCAGCAGCGCCGCGAGTTGCTCACGCATCGCATCCGCGCCCGCACCGCCGCCGCCACGCCCCGCACTGATATACGATGCACTCCCGATTCTAATTCAAACTCGACTCCCACGACAGGACCTCGACCACATAAATGTCACGTAACTTAATATCTACACTATTGTTTTAAAATAACACCTTATTCTTGAACCTAATTACTGTTTACGGAATAATTAAAATCGCCGGACGTTATCAGTTATCACCATATGATCAAAAAGTAAGGGATTTAGATTAAAGGAACGGAGATGTAACGGTGTGCTATGCGCGGCGTGGTCCGTGGTTGTGAGCGGGAAGCGCGGGCTATTCCCGGCGCTGGCGCACGTGGGCGCGTGCCGCCGTGCCGCCCGCGACCAGCGCGCAGCGGGGCGTGAGCGAGACCCGACACTCGCGCCCGAACCGCCCTAGCGTACACGGCGGTGCCACCCGCCACCCGGCTGACCCGGCATCCAGTCGCCGACAAACTTACACCTAAACCTGCACTACTCCCGCAACTTCGCCGAGCGATGTCTTCGTCTAACACAGGGCACATACCCTACTTTACAGTCCACTCTGGAATTAGTTGGTTTCGTGCGCCTTGACGGTATTTCATTGTAACAGAGTTCTATAGTATAGCATAGCAAGTTAAAGTTAATGATAAGATAATACTGATAACATGATATATCCTGCTCGGAAGAGTGTCAACTAGTTTAGATTTTTGGTTTACCGTATTCTTCAAGAAAAACAAACAATACTGGTAAAAAAATAATGGATGGATGATGGATGATGACGTCACGGATTAACAGCCGTGCGCGCGGTATGATTTATTTATAAGTTATTTTACAGGCTATATCGTTTTAACCGTACTAAGTAACCAGATGAATTTTTCATAGAATACATTTTATTATAAATTCTATCGTCTAAAATTATAAAATGAACAATAAATAAAATCCCAAGGGGAGTCCCCATACAAGAAACATGAAACAAAAACATATTTTTAAAATTGCAACCAAGGGCTATTATAATATAAAATACAATCCGTATAAAATACTAAAAAAAATATTTTATTTCATGTTTCTTGTATGGGGAGTGGGGACCTCCCTTGGGATTTTATTTATTGTTCATTTTGTAATTTTAGACGATAGAGTTTATAATAAGACGTATTCTGTGAAAATTTCAACTGGTTACTATTAGGTATATGGCCCTGTAAAATAACTCAAATCATACTATAGTGCAGTCATTGTAGCATTATTGCTCCGAATTTTTTTACTTTGAACCGAATTGCATACAATTTTGGAATTAGGTTCATCTTACCCTTAACTTCAAAAGTGAAAATGATTTGAACTCCGCAACCACCCACCAACCACCACTTCTCGGGGTATTTGTTTTTTTCTTCAAAATAACCTCGGATATCGATAGAAGGCCTAATTTTAAGCAAAAAATCATCTATAAAGTTTTTCGAAAAATCCAATACTTTTCAAGTTATTGGCAATTGAAAATTCGCAATTTTTTCACGTTTTTCATCGGTTGTTTGCAAATATCTCCAAAAATATACGTTTTATCGAAAATTTTATTAAGAACAAAATTATAGCAGGTAAAATAATTAACAATTTGGTTTTTTATAAAGTATTCTTAGTGTAATATTAAGCTAGATATTAAAGATCAAAGCCGTTTTTATATTGTCTGAAATTTAATCGATGTGGTCAATGCCATCTAGCGGCGAGCAGATGCATTTTATGCATTCTAATAAAAAAGGGGTTTGTAGTGCTTGAAATAAGCTTTAAAATGAGCACTATTAAAAGTCTTTTGCACGTAAAATAAGTGAGCTGTATTGCAAATAAGAGGAGCATCTAATGTTTATCCTTAAAAATCAATGGGTTTCATAAGTGCCATTTCCACCAAAATTAAAATTAATCGTATTCCGCCTAGAATTAACTTTATTATAAAGAGTTTGATAGATTGTATCAGTTTGGCTGCTTCAGGACACATATTTTTCAAAAAAGTCAAGATTAAAAAAAAACAAAAAATTTCAAATTCTTAAAACCCACCTTTTTTTCATAATATCTCAAAAATGACAGATACGTACCTATAAAAGTGTAGGGATAAAAAAAATTTGTATTTTTCTGACAAACAATTTGGTTTTTTTGTTTTTTCTGTTAAACAAAAAATGACGGAGATATGATTGTTTAAAGAGCGCGTGGCAGCGCAATCACAGCCTCTCTTAAGCCCTTTAACCCTTCACCGTTTTAGAAAAAGGTTTTTTACTATGTATTGCAATAAAGGATGATGTAGCTCTCTTAATTACCTTTACAATGGTTTTTTATAAATTGTGATAGCATGAAAATTGAAGGAGTTATGGTCCAAAAACTTATGTTACTAACTTATATACGTAAAATGGTAGCAGTAATCATATATATTTACTGTTTTAATTTAGGGGTAGTTTTAAGGGTAGAAAAGCTTAAGAATATGATAATCATTTTCGAGAGTGTGGAATAATATTTAGGTAAATCCTTTTCATTTTATCAAAAAAAAAAACTAACAATTTTTTATCAAGGGGTACTTTTCAAGGGTTGAAAGGGGGTTAAAAATTTGATAATTATTATAGAGAATATAAAATATTACTTACTCTAGGTATACTTACATCTTTTTATGTCATACCAAAGTATATTTTTGTGATTTTTTCAATTTAGGGGTTGTTTGCAAGGGTTGTAAGATTTTCAAGGGGTTGAAAATGATTTTAATATGAGGTAATTGTGTTAGAAAACACTTTACAATTTCACCACTTACTATTAGACATGTTTTCTAGCGATAAAATGGCTCAATGTAAATTTTTCCATTAAGGGGTTGTTTACACCCCTTAAAAATAATAGGCGGAGTTCAGATCATTTTCAGCCTAATTCCAAAATTTCATGCAAATCGGTTCACAGTAAAAAAAATCGGAGGTAAGACCGTATTTTTCGCTTCAATGACTGCACTACTAGGGCGCTTACGACTGTTAATCTGTGACGTCGCTCCAGCAAGATGGCGCCCGCGCCCTTTAATTATAATTGACCGAAATTTTAAACGTTCGTAAAATCAAAACCTCTATTTGAATTTAAAAAAAAGTACCTACTTACTGTATTTTTTTATTTTTAAACTACGATTTGGCGTACAGACCTACTGACATTCTTCATTGTAAGCGGTCGGTTCCTGTATAACTAGTATAACTACGATGTATTGTCCCATTATCCCTAAATAACCTTTCTTTGATAAGAAAATATAAAAAATTGTACCTAAAATGCTTTAAATCTATATATTATCTATACATATACTTAAAAGGAAAACCTGACTTATATTATATATCAACGCACAGCCGACACTATTGTACCAAAAAACTTTAAATTTGGTACAGGGGTTCGTTTCATGATGTAAGTGAGCACTAAGAATGGATTTATAGGAAATTCACCTCTAAGGGGTCCAAATAGGGGGAAGATAGAACTTATTGTACGCGCACGAAGTCGCGGGCGTCCTTTAGTTTATTCAAAGAATCCGATCATTCCGTCTGTTAATGAGCTGGGTAGCTACTGGTTGACGACCTCCACGTCGCCTCTACGGCCCGATATTCGAAATAGAAACACCTGAAGATAACAGAAGAAGTCATGGGCAGAAGTAAGACAGAACCTCTGGAGATTTTTGGAATAGAAATACCCAGCTGTATATCCTTCTTCTCAGCTGTCGTCACCCTCCAGAAAGTTTTTGTCTTAGTTTTTAGTAATAATTTGGGGGTTTAGATGTTTTTAACTAACACTGTACCGTCTCGTAGTTTCAGATAAACAAGTAGAGATCGGAATTCATAATTCTCGAGTTAATCTCAAAATTAACTATAAATAAAAATAAAATTACATTCAGTTATTTATTTTATTATAATAGGTACGAGTAAGAGTACATAAGCTTTAACATTTTACTTCAATGAATGTGTATCATATGTACTACCAGTTGAACTTTTAATACAGTGGTCTATGACAAAACCCGAGGGATATTCTTGTATTTTTAGAAGTAGTACTAGTGTCCCTAAGGTGTATCATCTGTACTACCAGTAGAACTACCTGGTAGTACTACTGTACCAGAGGGAATCTAATCAACTCGCGGGAACTAATATCTACACCTATCACGTGTACCTATTCCGACCTTGACACTGGCAGCTTGTCCCATTGGACAGAAGCAATTATATAAAAAAAAACAGTTATTTTACTCTCATCTAAGGAAATACCTATGTAAATAAACACCATCAGTTGTTAAGTAGGTACCTACTTAAATTACAAAATAATTGTATTTTTTTATTTTAATATGTTGAGTGAGATTAATAAAGAACTTACTTAGCTATATATATTGCCGTCGTAATAGACCTAGCTGATACTGTTAAGGAATAAAAGTCATCATAACCACAGAATAAGTAATAGTACAAGTACAGAAGCGACTCTCTGGGACAGCAAACATGCGAATTTAAACCTATTCAGAACGCGGGAACGATAATAATACAAGTGCACGCACGGAAGTGACCTTCGTTACATTTTTGCGATCGATAGTGGGGGCGCCCCTAACGAGGCAAAATGCACCTTAAATCTGCGCCGCGAGAGTCTGTATTATTTCGCCCGTCATGAGCTTTACTGACTCCGCCCACCTCCCAGGGCTGGCACTTACTTGTACTATTACTTTCCGTGGCTGTTGTAAGAAAACAAATTGAATTTATGATAGTTTGTAGTTTTTTTATGTAGTTCTTACTTAAATGACGAGAAAAAATAGTTCATGCCTGGAGGGCTAGCAAAAGTTGTCCGCGACTTGTTTGTTGTTAGCTCCGATCTCCCTTTCTACCTAAGTAATAAGACGTAGTTTACTAGTATTAACCTTCAAAATATATGTTATTTTAATTATTTATTTTTTGGCATTTTGCTGTAATGTGATAAATGCTAAATTTTTTATTTTATTGAATCCCGACTGTGCTAATACTGTTGCACAACTGTAATTGGTACTAACTATTTAATTATTTTCTTTATACATACCTTTTGTTTTTGTATTTGTTTGTACAACTATTGGTGTGTCTAATTGATTAAATAAATAAATAAATAAAATAAACAAATCAATATAGACCTTAAAACTTTTTGTTTGTTATAAACTCAAGCACTATCGTTACCTACTCCGTTACATAGAAAAGCTGCCATTTGTTTGTGTCTTGTGTTTACCTAATAACCAGCACATGCTGACCTTGCTTTAGCAGGCAGTTACTATTACTGGGAGATCTATCTATTGACTTACACTGAACGCTGTTAAAGGCAAGTAGATATGTAACTGGTTTTTGGTCCAAATAAGTTGAAAACTGCGAAACTGCGGACGGGTCGTTAATAAAATAAATAATATTATACCTCTCTTTTTGCGTCGAGGATTCAAAACTGTAGGTACTGATTGTGTCAGTAATTAAGTCCAGCTACTCGTAACTACCTATTTAGATCGAAGTTATTAATGATATTAATAATAATCTTACCTTTCGGCATCCTGAGGCAGTTTAAAAAAAGAAAATTCGACATTGGAGTTATTATTTAAGCACCCGTATGCGATGCAGTAGGTACTTTTTCCCTTTTCGATTAGTCATATTCGTATAAGTGCGTATTTAAACAAAAACTTTGGCAGCGCACGGCGGCGCGCATCGAGACGAGCGCTCGCGTGACACTCAACTGATTCGCCCCTTGCAAGGGGCAGCACATTTTGTGGGCGATAGCGCGGAGTGTCACCGGCCTGTCATAACGTTAAAAGAGCAGCTCCCCCAAGTTAGGCCGGCAGGGCTAGACTATTGCATCGAAAGTTAACGAGTGAGAGAGTTTTGAATTAAATTCAAAATATAAAAAAAGTAAAAAATAATAAGTATTCGCCCTATACATTTAATTATAAGTAAGTAAGTATTAATATTTTGATTCAAGCGTCGACACGTCGGGGGACCGCTAAGTAAACTAAATAATATAAAATAGCTGCTGGATGTAGATGAAAAACGATAGAAAAACAGCTGAACTGATTTTGATAAAACATGTCTAAGAACCGCCGCCAAAAAACCTACTTTCGATTTAAAAGAACCGCATTCAAATCGGCTCATTCGTTTAAGAGCTACGGTGTACAGACATACACACACACACACACGCACACACGCACACACACACACACGCGCACACACACACACACACACACACACACACACACACACACACACACACACACACACACACACACACACACACACACACACACACACACGCACACACGCACGCACGCACGCACGCCACAGACTTGCACGTCAAACTTATAACACCCCTCTTTTTTGCGGCTTAGGCTAGAACATCGCATAGAGGATTTGTTGACCACGTTAGGTACCTACGTTATAAAAAAACAAAATATTTGCCATTTGTTAATTGTAGACATGTGGATAAAGCTACGTATCTATGTAGCGTTCTGTGTAAACTGTAAAGGGAGCAACAGGTCGATAAAAAAAGGGTGTACCGCGTGTTGTACTAAATCGAGAATCTGCCCGCTCGAGCATTCACCCCGTCGAGAGGCTGACGCAACTCCAGTCACTGTGTTGTACCTGTCTAGTTATCCGAAAACAAACTGGTAGAGAAAATAGTATATACCCCTATGGTATCTAATAATACACTTGGAGCAAAGAAATCGAGCCACTTAACTAGTAAGTACTGAATTTCCATAGAAAGTGGCTCGATTTCTTTACTCCCAGGTATATCTACAGGGTCCTTAGTTACGCCACATTATACGCTTAGTTGTTGTCGATAAACTCTCGTCGTGACTTGCCCTCGCACTTGACACCGTGTCTAGGTATTAAAGAAAACTAAAAATATGGCTTGCGAATCAAGGTATTTTAAACCGTAGTTAGTGCCTTTGTAATAACATACTTATCTTGTGCCTTTAGAATGTGGTTATACATTATGTACCTAAACATGTTTTACGGAAGTAAACTGTTGAGCCACCGAAGAACTTGAGAATAGATTTAGATACGAGTACCTAGGTAGATAGGTAGGTTGGAACGGTAGGCCAAGAAAGTGGTCAACCAGTTTTGACAAAAGTTAGATAGATAGATCTTTGTTTAGTGGCTTGATAAGTTATTATTAATATTAATTTATTTAATGGCGTCTGCATAATAACATAATTTTGCCAATGTCAAGTATATACAGGGTGTCCAGTAAATAATGGACAAGGTTCTATCCTAGGGCACCTTAGGCTGGTCCCTAAAACGCACTTATAGGTTTCGTAAAAGTGGCGTGGTTACTGAAACATTCGGTACTTAATTGGGATAGACCCAAAAAAACCTCGGTTTTTCATTCTAGCTCGAAAGAAAAGTTAATCTGAGACCCATTTCATTAATTTTGTATTTGACCCAATAGTTTTGTTTTAATATCGACGGTGGAAAGGAAGAATCACTGAAGCGACATTTTGCGAATTTTACAGGAGAACGTGTTAAAGTTTTTTTTTAAGAAAAAAAATTCATAACTTTTTTTCAATCAAACATATAGCTATGGGTTCTTTACACGTGTTGTTCAAAATTTTAATAGCTTCCGAACACAAATAACGTCATTTCTAAATAAAAGACGGTCTCTTAAATAAATGTCGCTTCACCAAAATTATCATTTGAAAGTTCCCGGAAGAAACCTTGATGCGACGAATATTGCTAAAAAATAGTCAAGGAAGAAAGCAATGAAACGGCATACTATTTCTAATTCGGTCCGGGAATATTAATTGAACCAACTACGGTAAGACACCAATTTTAATGTGAAAGAAATAATGATTAAGTTAGATTTCTTAATAAACGTTTATAATTATGAATTAGATGAATTTCCAGCGTTAGCAAAAATACTTGAGTTAAAATACTGACTTTAAATTATAAAACTGATAAGGCCATTTGAAATTAAGAAGTAAATAAAAAACATAGATTGTATAATCAGTCTTTATTAGGTAGGTACTTTTGTTTTAATTTCGCTACTGTCTTGTCTGTGTTTTCAGTCTTTATTTTACCTTAAGCGACATTTAACTCAAAATCACGAGTGTCGCTTAAAGGACTTTATATATATGGTTAATTGGGATACGCTCATTTAACCGACATTACTTATTATAATGATTTCCAGAAGAAACGCTTAAGCAACTTAAGTCACAAATTGTGTACTTGGAAGAAACCCTTTAATGCCATTATTTACAAAACAAGTGTTTTTAAAAATACTTTAAGCGGGTACGTATATAAATAAGTGGCGAGTTAAGTGACATTGGTTATATTTTATTGAAATTGTGTGTCGCATAAATAACACTTTTTAAAACTGAGGTCCAATTTCCGGTTAAACTCCGGTTAACTCAATTTCACAAAAAATGTCGCTTCAGTGATTTTGCCTTTCCACCGTCGATATGTTTATTTATTTAGCACACATTATATGGACGACATGATTATTTTGAATTTGGGTTGGTATTACTAATTATACATATTACTTATTCGTGTATCTCACATGCTGTCACTAAACAAACATGTCGTAGGCACGTTTTGTACATGATATGACTAACCCAATTAAGTATCGAGTTCATTATCAATAACCAATAACAAGGTGTTTTGATAAAATTCGCTCTTAGTGAATACTAATAGAATATCTTTAATTTGTAAAGAAGTAAACGGCATGTATTATACCATTTTAGAATCAGTATTAGGATAGGGGAAGGTAGTAGTCTTGAAATTGGAGATATTAAAATAATTTTAAGTAATAATCGTGCGCATTGAAGTTCCTTCGTTACACCATTTTGGTAAAAATATAATAACTTTATCGATAACCGATTTATATCAATTATTATTTTATAAAAAATTAGTATACTATCGGACATCATGCGATAGTATCGGACAGTAAACTTAAAAAGCCAAAAAGATATTATATACCTAATAAGCGTGAGAATAGGTGAATGTCTACTTTCAATAAATACGTTGCAAACATGTTCGTCAGGGGAGTTATCAATAATATTTAAAAATAAAGTAAACAACACTAATTTGTTAAGTATCGGACAGTTTGGTTTAGTAACGGACATCTTATTATTTTAATATTATTATTTATTATTTATCTATATTAATTAAGTAAGAGGCAAACGTAAGTAGGTTCCTAACACTACTGGTAATGAAAAGTCGACTAAACTTGTTAAGTATTGTTTAATTAGTTTTTTAAGTACCTATCTAATTGAACACGTAATAACATATTACTAAGTATTTCATTTATTTTCGGGCAATTCTATTTTTTTATTTATTCCCTAATATACGAAATGTGTCCGATACAATACAACACGACTATCATTATAAAAAAATGAATTAACACGACTGAATTTGAATTATTTACTAACAATTTGAATTAACAATTTACGCTTCATAAACGGATCCCTCAATCGAAAAGCTGTTCGGGCAAACCTGCAATATTTTTGAAATACCTATCCAACGACACCCCACAATACGGAGTAGACGAGAAAAAAAAAACATCCCAACATTACGTGTAGGGGAGGTACAATTTTTTTTTTTTTTACCACTTTTTTGCCGTGACTAATATGTATATTCATGCCAAATTACAGCTTTCTAGCTCTAAGGGTCCCTGAGCTAGGCTGCGGACGAACGGACATGGCGAAACTATTAAGAGTTCGTAGTTTGACTACGGAACCCTAAAAAAAGAGTTAAAAAGTTAAATAAGTTCCCGTACAAAAAAAACGTATTTTTATATTTGTTGTATAGTAAAAATGGTGAAACATACAAGCCTCAAATTCGGCATGATTATTTATATACACTGGCCCGTACAACTAAGTATCACACTTTCAATGAAATGTTCATTAAAAGTGAGATAGGTACTTAGTTTTGCGGGCCAGTATAGTACATACGCAAGAAAATCAACAAATAGGTACCAAAAATGGTGAGTGGGCTTGTGCTGATTCGATTTGAAATCTAATTCATTCCCTTACCTACCTACCTACCTACCTTACCTTCTGTGCGGGGTACGTAACCCTCGGCGCGCGAGTTTGACGAGTTTCCAAATTAATTTTGTCCTATAAAGGGTTACATTTGACAACTCTAGAGCATTTATTGTTATAAAGGAATTGTATGCGGGCGTACACACACAATATCTGATTCGTTTCAATTCATGCCACTTTCATGCTTATCGCCATCGCTTTATTTATTTTTGACGTGTTATCTCAGTGGAAAGGAGATTGACCATCTTTGTATGGGAGTTGGACCAAGTGCTGCCCAGAATGGACACACATGTTCCTTAGGCTAACACTAGACTGTAGATTAAAGCCCTTTAAGATCTAACCTAGACCAATAAAAAAAAAACTTTTCGGTTGGTGGGAACTTAATCATCAATAAAATTAATTGAATAGTATATTACTCTCTTATTGTCGTCATCGTCGTTGATAATAATGAAATCTAGGAATAGAGGTGATCTAAAAGGTGCCTTGAACCACCCAAAAAAACCAATTAGGCATGTAACGTGCTCACAACAGCCAATTATTCCTAGGTTCATACACATAAAGCAAACTCAACATCGCTTTATGTTGATGAATGCATCGACAACATATATTTTTTTAATCATTAGTCGTCAGTGGCATTGTGGGCTTGAAGACTGGTGACCACTTGGCGCTCAAAGGGTCCATTTGATAATCGCTTACAGAAAAAACTTGGAAAACCAAAAGTGCAAAGTAAAAACGACAAAACAAAAGCTTTTACTTATTTTTATTTCGCTGGAACCATTTTTGAAAATATGTGTTTTTTGTAATAGATAGTACCGTAAGGAACTCGTCAGAGATGTTTTCACTTCTGGGCAGCATTTGGTCCAAGCTTGTCAATCTCCTTGGAATCCATTTACTAAACCCGTAACATAAGCTCATACATATATTGATCAATAACACTTAATATGGTGTAGTGTAGGTGATGAGTTGGAATTTTTGGGTACCTACCTGATTTAAAACTTGATTTATGTAATTTATACGGGTTGTCCCAGAAGTCAGTGCAAAATACAAAATAATCGCAAATCGCAGAATTGCAGCGAATTTCCCCCCGGTATTTCGATGTATTTATCCTCATCCGTCAGCTAAAGGTCACTGGCCGGCCTGCTCTAGCTGACAAGGACGAAGAATCGCCAAAACACACCGGGCCGGTATTTATTCTCAAGATATGCAAGCAATGCGTCTTATTAGATCTCGAGTGAACCCAACCTAACCAACACCACCCCACACGAAAGAAATTTAAAGTGTGAAACTCTATTCAAAATTAAAATAATTAAATTACAAAATTGATCTTTAAATAAATACTCACTATTAAGTAGGTATACGTATGCCGTAATTTCGTGGAAACGGTGATGCCATTCATTTTATCACACTCCAATATCTAACTAAACATTTCCTGGTACCGGTAAATGACTATCTCACTAGCGTAACCGTTTCTGCCTAAATGTGTAAAGATGTATTGAATGAAAAATTCCGTAAAAATCTTAATCTTTCCATCGTTCTGATTATTGTGTAATGTGTTATATTTAATATAATTTTGATTTCTCATGCTTTTAATTTTTATAGTAAGTCGTTTTTTTTCCTCACATTTCAAAGTGAAAAGTAGAGTGTTTAACGCGAGACTCAATAACCATAATGAGTATAATGAGACTCGTACTATAGCCACCCTCACTCAGCTCGGGTGGCTCAACATCTCGTGTCATTATGGCTTGTTTTAGTCCCTTATTGAACAATCTACTATTATAACTTACATCATGTTAAGGCAAAACTGCAACGTTACTATGTTTTCTGCGTCACCCTCGGATTCTATAGCAATAACAGTAGATTGTTCAATAAGCGACTAAAACCAGCCATGATAACACAAGATGTTTAGCCGCCCAAGCGGAGCGATTTTTAAATAGTTTTTTATATTTTTGCACAGTTGTCATTTTGAGGTTATTTCCGTATTATGAAATTTTAGTTAAAAGTGTGATACTTAGTTTTGCGGGACAGGGTAGGTAGGTAGGTTAAGGTTAGGTTTGTTTTGCTGTAGGCCCGAAGGACCAAAGCAGATAGAAAAGAGAGCTTCGGGTTGGTGGAGCTGACCGGAAAAATGCGAAGGAGGTAAATTGCAAATGGAGAAAAACGCGACTATAAAAACTGCTACGCGGAATTATCGAATTTGGAAAACGGATCTAATATAGTTAGGTATTCCAACTCAAATTGTGATTGATAACATTGTGCCAACGAGCGGTTTGGCAACAAATCAATTATTCGTTCCAACAGGTCGCCATCGCGTGGTCGTACTTTAAGGCAACATGCAATCAATTCCTGAGTTTACTACGTATTTAATTTACTGAAGCAGGTATTCTTGGGTGCGACTTGCCGTTTTATTGAGGTTTACGTTTGAAGTTTTCATCTGAATCTTAACGTAAATTTACCGAAACCTTATCACGTACGTATGTACATACTATGTACTAACACCCCTCCATGGAATCAGGTAAAAAGTAACTTTGTTGTTGATCAGCTAAGGAAATTGATCCTATTTATAAACATTTTAGCATATTTTCTATGTAAGAATGTTTTGTAACTTTACCATGGAAGCTTACACTATAGACATGGTGTCGCCAAAATTATCGTTGATTCTGCCATCTCCATGTCTCAATAAAATTTAGGTATGTTGCAAATTACGTTTATTGTGACACAAATAGCTGTCTATAAATTTCCTTTAAAGAGAGGGAATGCATTATACCTTGAAGAACGGGCATTGTCATTGAGCGATTGATAATGAATGAATTGTGTGATGACTACGTCGAATAAAATTATGACAATACCTAACTATCTACTTCATTATTAAAATAAGAACGAATTCTTCAAAACTGGGCAGACTCTTGGACTGACTCGATCGAATAAGCAAACACGATTGACCTCAAAACTTGCCTACTCAGACCACAAACATTTAGCTAAGCAACCTAGTTTCATAATTATTGAGTCATTTTACTTATTAATTTATTTTTTCTGGTCGCTATACATTTCATTTTGTTGTTTAGGTGTCTTTACTAACACTGCCTACTGCGCCACTTTGCGCGCTATGAAGATGCCTGCGAAAGCGATCAAAGCTCAGAGCTTTGGCATGCTTTGGCGATTTAAATCCTGGATAATAAAATTGTTGGCGTGTAATTCTCATTTTTGTAACTTATTTCATAATTAAAAACGGCAACAAATATAATGAGCACTAAAATTACATTTGAGACCCAAATTCAGAAAACCACTAGGTAGTCAATTAAATTGCCTCTGTACCTATAGACTAAGTCTAGTAAATGACTACCAAATCTAAGCGAGCAAAATTACGAGTTATGAATGTTTTAATTTGTAATAGTCCGAATAATTTTACTGATGTCAGCTCACGAGAGCCGACAAAGCGAGAGTCGAGGGTGACGCGGTGCGATGGAGCGACGAACAGAGCTCTGGCGGGAGCCAACTTATTTTGGGGATCATTTGCTCATTTTGGAGGACATTTACGATTTTTGGATTAATTTACTTTTACTATCAGAATAATGTGATGGTCAATATTTAAACTAAATTTTCGTGTTAAAATTAACATTTTAGTCGTATTTATTTGACAAATTTTTGGTTTATATTCTTTATTCGGGCAATAAGATAATCCATTTTTGGATATCATTTTTAATTAATATGTTGTACATCTTGGTGCTCTTTTAATATTTTTTTCTGCTAGACCATTAGACATATGCCGTTGAAAACGGTAAAAAACATAAATAGATGAAAGAAGTAGAAATACACACCTAATTTTTTTTATAGCAACAAGTAGACCACTCATTTTCGCATTAATACTTATGATGGATATGTTTGCTAAGATTGACTAATAAGGATGCCTTACTGCCACACTCAGAGACGTCAATTAAATTTAATGCTTGTTTAGTGACGTGTTGTCTTATTGTTATAGCAAAGAAAGTGACAGCAGCAACGTTAATCAAGCATAAAATATAATTGACGTCTCTGAGTGCGGCAGTTAGTAATTAATAACATAATACACACACACGCTAGCAAGTGTACCTATCTATTCATCAAGTTATCATATCATATTTTTACCTTATCATTTACCTGTATTCCCTACCGGCTGTCGTAAAACAGTTTACTCCAACAAGTAGATGTATATACAATGGTTTGCTGTAGTTTTAAGCAATATACCATGTAAAGTCGATGTCAAAGATATATTTACAATTTTTTACCTTATTCCATTGAAGTAAGGTCCAAAAATTTAAGCATATCTTTGACGTCGACTGTACCAACTTACCTACCTATTTTTTTTAGACAGAATTACGTGTTTTCACCACTTTTATTTTGCGTCATTCTTTTGAAACACTAGCACAACTATAGAGGAGATGCGAATTATAATTAGAAGCGACCGCCAGTTATTCTGAGATTGTGAACGGCCACGTGATCTAACCAACAACAAGACACTCTCTCTCAAACATAAAGTGAAGTCTGCAGTGTTGTTACTCTGTGTTACTAGGACCTTGAACGAGTAGTATTAGCAGTGGTTCTTCGAGAACTCGAGCCAAACAACGTGGACGACGCGGTTAGCGTAGTTGGTTGCGAACTTGCGACCCTGCCTGCCAAGCTAGCGATCCCGGGTTCGATTACCCGTAAAGGGCAAATGTTTTACCTAGTACTTACCTACAGTGCAAGCCTAAAGCTTAGTTTAGGACTACAGTAATTTGTGTGAGATTGTCCACTGATATTTATTATTTGTTTATATGGTGAGCACTCGTGTTTCTTTCTGAATCTTGGATGTTTTCTATGCAACATTTAGAAAATGTTGCGTATTATCTATACGAGTAGGTTTATCGGTGCTCTAAGTAGGTCTCGCCAGAGATTGCGCGAACTCGGTCGAAACTTGCGGCTTGCGGCCACTTTCGGCTCCATCAGGAGTAACATGAGTACTTTCCTACGAGTACCTTTAAATATAAATAATCTTATTGGCTTCTTTTTCCTACCTTAAAATAATTATCAATAATTATGATATGGTCTCAAATGAAACAAAAATCATAAATCGTTAGATCTCTCCCGGAACGAATGAGACAACAAAGCTTCATTGATCCCGGTCTACGAGCGCGGTCTACAAGGTCACCTTCATGATGTTCGTAGAAGTGTTCAAACAACTGACACGCCACACAAATAGAATAACCCCGTACAGTACGAATTTAGGTACGAATTTACATTGGTACGAATTTAGCTGATAAGATTTCCAAGTTGGGTAAAATCTCTTCTTACGTCTCATCACTACAGTTGGAGCGAAATCAGCCACGAACCAATCAATACATTCCACGCATGCGTCACCAGTCTTCAGCACTAGAGGCGCGTGGACATTTGAAAAACTTCTTTTGCCCTTTGCAAACTTTGTTTGTTTGTGTACCCTTTTATAGGGGATATTACTTATATCTCTAGAGATCTTGACAGATTAATTTTTTTTTTTTAAGACTTCACCCCCGAAGCGAGGTCTAAGTGTTTATCGCACAGATCTTATCACTTATCAAGAGTGGCGTTTAATTTCATCAGACTAACAACTTCAAATGTGAAAGCATTTTCATGCTCGACACAGCTCGAAAAAGAGTCGAAGAGCGACGATCCTTTTTATACCGTGACTATATTCCCAAATGGTATCACATCATGTAGATACAATAAATCGCTCAGGCACTCGACTCGAGCGTTGTTCAAGTGCCGCTGGCTGTCGTTATAAGATTATAACAGCTGAATGATTTCCGCATTAAACGAGACCAAGAGGTTTTTATCAATACAGTTTGATTAAACTCTTCAGAGCGTAATACTAGATCTAGGTGATACAAACAAAGACTGTTAAATTGTATTTATTTCTGACATCATTGGTGATTAATTATAAATTTATTAAGTACTTATTCAATTAAGCATTGTAAGCGATTTGGTATCCTACTATAATGCCTACATTGTATTTTCATGAACAAATTAATTAGTAAAATGATTAACTATAGGGACTGTATATTGTTAAATTATTTTAAATTACGGTTTTCGGACAGTTTTAAACCTGTGCAGTGTCAACAGATTAAAATTGGACGTCAAAAAATGTTTCTGTCTATTTATTACCATAGTATAGGTATTATAAATTACAAAATATAAAACATCACCCTCCTTCTGGGTCAGTCGGGTAAAACGTATGCCGCAGACGCTACAAGTTTTCGGCTCTTAGGTTAAGGTATGGCAACAGCTACAATATGAAATCCCGCTAGTCTACACTAATAAAACAAAGTCCCCCGCCACCTCTGTCTGATTGTATGTTCACGATAATCTCAAAAACGACTGAATGGATTTTCATGCGGTTTTCACCATATTAATTTATCACGGAAGGTTTGTATGTACTAGCTTATACCTTTTTAGTTTTTTAGGTCCGAGTGTTACGAAAAATTCGCATAAACCGAAGCTAAGCGAGGGCAGGTCGCTACTCGCTAGTACAGTCAACGTCAAAAGTAAGTGATCAAAATCAACATTTCAAAATATCTATTGTCATGGCATCCCAAATATAACATGTTATATTAAAGTGCTAAATTAATTGATGTTTTAATTAGTCAAAAGAAAGTGATCATAACAGCTGTGCAAAACAGAAGCCTGACATGACATTTCTATCAAAAGCGTCAAACGTGAATTGAATACCAAAATAACGACATTCCAACAATATCGGCAAAAGAAGGATTTATGGCAAATAATTCCAAGATGTAATAAAAACTTATTTTAAATCTTGGCGTAAGGGAGATTGCTATTTTGTCACTTCGCATGTTTTTCGACGAACATAACCGATATTAACCGAAGTACTCCGAGGTTGTCCCAAAACCAAGATTTTATAGTTAAAACTTTAATTCGAAATGTTCAACGATGACTTAAACTGTCATTGAGTTTTCAAAAATCGAAATAATGGTGACCACTTATTATGACACGTTATTGAGCTCATTTACTTTTGATCAACTACAATAGTCCGTAGCATTTGACTTAATGAATTGTATAGATAATTTTGGGACCCTATTTCATCAGTTTCTTTTGCTGTTGACTGTACTAATAGGTACGGTGGGCCAGAAATATTTGCATTTTTACTAACTTTTACTCTTGAAAATTTGCAAAAAAAATTGGCTGATCTTATATTGTCAATGTTTTAATCTGTGAAATATTCGTACTATTAAATAGTGACCCGCCAATATTTTCTGATCCCTGCAACCCAGGTACGTGTATTATAATGACGATGGAGTAGATCCTGAGTGACATTTTTTCATAGACAACTTCACAGGACTTTGTATGGCCTGCCATGCCACCCGAGGCTCTAGTACACCAGTTTGAAAACGGAACGAGTTAAATGTCTCTGAGTACGTCAGTAAAACAATCAAATGTACAAATGCACACCGCTTTGCGACAATAGTGCACGTGTGCATCCCAGCGACAGCTCAGCATCGGCCTTGCGTTGGCCGGGCCGTCTCCACCTGCGACACCTGCCGGCTCACACGGCGCCAGCCGCCGCCCTGATTGTCAAGGACTACGTGCTTAGCACAGCTACAGTTCGAAAGTACGTGTGTTAATCTCACGGCCCTTTACATTGGATGGTAGTTTTAGGCGACGAGCGCAAAATGAAATGCGTAGAGATGTATAAAATAATAGTAGATTGTATAACTAGGGTCAAAAATAAGCCATTATGGCTTTACCCCGAGATGGTTATAAAATTGTGCGAGGGGTACCTAATATGGCTTTTAGACCCGAGTTTATACACTCTACTTTTCACTTCGATTGTGAGAAAATACAAGAATTATACAAAAGTAAAAAATGTATATACATACATACATACATTAAATCACGCCTGTTTCCCAGAGGGGTAGGCAGAGACCACTTCTTTCCACTTGCTACGATCTTGACAAATTTCTTTCGCTTCTTCCACATTCATACATCGAGTCATGCACGCACGTCGGTTTCGGGTACTTAAGATTCGGCCCTTTTCCAGTATTTCACCGATTTGACTCGAAAAAGTACGCCTACGTACGACCCGTCCACTCACTATCGATGTGTATATCTCTTTCGTCAATCTTCTTTCATCCATCCTTTCCAAATGACCGAACCATCGAAGCATTTATATATATATATATATATATATATATATTTTTTTTTTTTTTTTTTTTTTAGCATTTTTTTTTTTTTTTTTTATATTTTGTGAAAAATTAAATGTACAATTCGTACAATTTTTTATATTTATTGACGAAGCTTTTCCAGGCAAATTGAACGTGTGCTGAGTACATTATTGTATTCGGCGTAAGTTGCAATTCATTTTCATTTGACGACATCTTAAAATTAACAATGATTATCCACCCACAATGTATTCCGCGGCAAAATATTGTTTTAATTTGGCGGCGTGTTTTTTTTTAAACTACTTTGACACAGATACAAAATATAGACTAAACGGCGCTGACCGAGTGAGTATGTAGCTCTTTAAAGCGTAGCTCAAACGATTTATGATATTTTAGCAATTGTAAAATAGGTACTAAAAAACACCTAATGTTTTGAGAAATGAATTTGTTACCTGATTGGTCGATTTTAATATAGCTTTATTTTGGTTGGTTGATATCAAATACATTTTTTTTTTTTAAAGATTTGAATTAGTTAACTAGTGTACGTACCAAAAAGAACCTAACGTTCCGACTGACAGTCGATGTGTATTGTGATTGGTGGATTTAATTTGGTGAAGTATTTTGATTGGTCAAATTAAGATGTTTTGTAAATGTAAATCATTCTATTTTCAATTTCATATTTTCCCTAGTGAAAATATATATATTATATTTTCCCTCGGTTGTACATGTATCACTTGAGTCTCGCTTGATAAGTCTAATTTGACAAACTTTTTGAGCATGAGAAGTGAAAAATCAATAATATCAGGGGACAATCTTACACAGATTGGCTTATAGTCACAAACACCTTATACATTATAGAGAATTATATAGAAATATATATGTCCAGAACCACTCAGGAGCATATACACGCGCTCATCACCCAGTGGAATGGAGCCTGGTACGGCTATTTTCGTAGGCAGGCGGGGACTACGCTAAACGCGTCATCTTATCGTCGTGTCGTCCTGTCGTAAGTCGTAGGGATGGGTCACTTTTATTACCCGACTTCAAAAAAGGACGAGGTTCTTTGTCCTACTGTATGTATTTTTTTGTTATTTATGTTCACCGATTTCTTTGTCAATTGAGGACCGATTTTCTTTTTTTATGGTTTGATAGAGTATATTATGTACTTACTTCCGAGGACTTGGGACCACCATTGTCACCAACTTGACCAATTGAACTCCTCAAATATTATATAGCTATTTTAGTATTTTTAGTAACAAGTTTAACGTTTGCATTCTTAACGTATCATTTGGTGAAGTGGAACTGATGATGAAGACCACAGATGGCCACCGGAACTCCTCAAAGGTACCTAAGTCAAGGGTGGTGATAAGATATCTCGGTTAAGATAGTTGAGCGACTATACCTAACGAAGAACACTTAATTGTTTAAATATACCTAATTATGACTTTCCCGCAGCGTTGATTACGGCGAGCGAACTTGAAATGTCTTAAAGTTTCATATCAACTAAGAGGTGACACTACATACAGCTTATTATACGATCACTAAAAAATACAATATAAAATAAAAGTTAAGAACAAAACAAAAACCGCCTACAAAAACGCAAAAAATAACTTCTTTAAAAAACGATTGTTGTACCTAATTATTGGTAGGTACCTAATACACTCAGGGGCAAAAATAACGGGTCAGAGTGCGTTTTTCATACAAACGAGGCTATTTCGAACCCTTGGTTCCTAGCCAGCGGTTGTTTTGAGTGAGGTTTAATGGTGGATACACCAAGGTTCAATAGAGGAGGTCAAAAGTTCTTAAGATACCTAACTGATCGCACAATCAGTTGACACCACAGCAAGAGAGTTTGAGTCAACATTTGGATTTCCTTACATTTTATGGTCATTTTAGATGTTTATTTGAACATGCACAATTCCGGCGTTAGCCGCAGATTCAATCAGTTGGGTCTCCTAGGCACTCTGGACGTCCTGTATCGATGCTCGGAGTATCCATCATCAGATTTCACTACAAGCATCCCCTGGCGAGGAACCAAGGCTTCGAAATAGCCTCGTTTGTATGAAAAACGCACTCTGACCCGTTATTTTTGCCCCTGAGTGTAGTTAGGCTAGTCCAACTAAAGTCGGTGGCTCACCGTTTTTTGCTCGATATTAACCCTTAAATTGGCAGTGTATCTAATAATGCACATACTATAATGTTCACTTTTTTTATTTTTTGGTTACTATTTTTTTTATGCTGATTTCAAATCAAATAGGGTTTGAATTCACGACTTTTTTTATTCTTGCCAATTTAAGGGTAACGGTAGTGTCCGACCGAAATTTCGGTTTCGGTTTCGGTTTCGGCCAGTTTCGGCCAAAAAATCAAGTTTCGGCCCGAGTTTCGGTTTCGGCCAAAAACGGCCGAACCCTTCGGCCGCGCCGAAACTTACAACATCGTACCTTGTGTTACAAATAATGTATTTTTTTCACTTTATAGGGTAGTTAAATTTTCAAACAGAACCTCTGTAACTGTGCTGAAATTTCATTGTGATAAATCTTTGAAAGTAGAAACTCGGCGAGATATTAATTTTAGAAAAAAACGGGCTTACTAACATTTTTTCGACTTTTTAAGGACTTTTTTTTTATATAAAAGGTTCGGTTTCGGTTTCGGCCGAAACTACAATGAAACCGAACCTTCGGTTTCGGTTTCGGTTTCGGCAAAATAACATGTTTCGGTCGGTCACTAGGTAACGGCAACTGGTATAGATAGAGTCCAATGTTGTATAGATGATGATACGGAATCATTACGGAACCCTATGTGCACGAGTCCGACTCGCACTTGGCCGGTTTTTTAGGGTTCCGTAGTTAAACTACGAACCCTAGTTATAGTTTCGCCATGTCCGTCCGTCCGTCCGTCCGTCTGTAGCCTAGCTCAGTGACTCTTAGTACTACTAGAAAGCTGTAATTTGGCATGAATATACAATATTAGTCACCTCAACAAAGTGGTAAAATAAAATGTTGAAAAAATATATTGTTTTAGTGTGTACGTACGAGTACCTCCCCTACACGTAACGTGGGGATGTATTTTTTTTTCTTGTCTAGCCCATAGTGTAGGGTGTCGTTGGATAGGTTTTTCAAAAATATTACGGGTTTACGGAAACAATATTTCGATTAAGGGATACGTTTATGAAATATTTAAAAGGAACATCACGACTAGGTAAACTTAATTAGTTCCTGAGATACAGGCGACTAAAGTGTTTATACCTACTAAAAATCATCTAAAGACAGCACCATATAACAGAACTTTAAACAGAAAATTTGTTCATATATGTTGATTTTTGTGATAGTTTTTTGTGTTTGTCGTAACGGCATCGGAACCCTACACTGAGTATGGTCCAACATGCTCTTACTCGGTTTTATATACATATACAGGGTGTCCAGTAAATAATGGATAACCTTCTACCCATCCATGGGGCACCTCAGGCTGGTCCCTAAAAAGGACTTACAGGTTTAGTAAAAGTTGCATGGTTTTCGAGTTAATCGAACTTTTCTATTTTCTTAATAATTAGCACCTTGCTTCACTGTAATGACCGCCAAGGCCACAAATAAAGAGATTTTGTCGTTCTGCTTGCTGTTAAATATTCTTTAATAGTGATGCTAACGGATGTGTCTTAGAGCATTATGGTAGCGACACTAATTTCTTGTTAAACATGTCTTAATTTATAACATCACATTTTGTTTTAAAGTTTGCAACAACTTTGACTGCTTGTGGTGAAAAAAAATTGTATGAAGACCAGAGTGGCCAATATGTTGAAAAATAGTGTATCTAATACTGATTCTAAACTGGTATAACACATGGTGTTTACGTCTTTACAGATAAAGTTATTGCTGTTAGTATTCACTAAGAGCGAATTTTACCAAAACACCAAGTTATCGATAAGTAACTCTTTACTTGATTGGGTTAGTCATATCATAAAAAACGCTTCTCTTATGAAAACCAACGTCTAATTATTTCAAAATAATGAATCACAGAATACTTGAAACCTACATCAACAATAATATTTGTAAATAAAAACCGAATCTGTTTATTAAAAACAATACTGTTTAGTTAGGTACTATAACAAGTGTCCAATCAAGAAAGGTTGAGAAACTAGGTGTTTTGGTAAATAAAACGTGTCTACGACATGTTTGTTTAGTGACAGCAAGTGAAAACTAGATATAACGAATGTGAAATGCGACTACTTATTTGGTACTTTTGGTATAAATTAAGATATGTTTAACAAGAAATTAGTGTCGCTACCATAATGTTCTAAGACACATCCGTTAGCATCACTATTAAAGAATATTTAACAGCAAACAGAACGACAAAATCTCTTTATTTGTGGCCTTGGCGGTCATTACAGTGAAGCAAGGTGCTAATTATTAAGTAAATAGAAAAGTTCGATTATCTCGAAAACCTAAAACTTTTACTAAACCTGTAAGTCCTTTTTCGGGACCAGCCTGAGGTGCCCCATAGATGGGTAGAAGGTTATCCATTATTTACTGGACACCCTGTATAATACTAGCTTCTGCCTGCGACTTTGTCCACGTAGAGTTCGTATTTTTGACATTTTACGGGAACCGTTCCTTTTTCCTGGATAAACAGTATCCTATGTTACTCAGGGATAATGTAACATACTTACATAAATACAAATCTCTCCTCTTAATAATAATATTATTAGTGTAGATGTAGATGTACGGGTATTATACATTAAACCCGGACATAGCTGAAACAGTTTGAACAATCAATCGGTGCAGATAAAAGCTGAAGATACAGGGTTTTGGGAAGACATCTGTGGACATTAAATTTTCAATGATCGGTAAGTATATGTATGTGTATGTATGTACAGTCAAGTTCATAAATATGTATTCACTTTTGTACCTTGTCTATTTAATGTCATTTTTAACCTGACATAAATGATTTGTCACAACGATTAAAGTGATAAGGTACTAAAGTGTTTACGTACGTATTTATGAACTCGACTGTAAGCAGAGTGACTAATTCAAGTAGGTCAGAATGGAAAACGGGGAAGTCCAAAACTAGGTTGTACGTTATTTTACAGACTGAAGTTGTTTAGAATTTCATTTCATAGAATTTTTTTCTCGTATTATTATTTCATAGAATAATCAATATGTAGAATAATTACTTTGAAGACTTTTAAATCATCGTTTTTTATTTTAAATAAAATTCAATGTTTCTTTTTTCATATCATAGAATAGCAAATTAAATATTCTTTGTTCTCATATTATTTATTTAAAATATAACTTAATAACAATAAAATCAACTTATAGAGTAGGGTGCAGTTTGTGAAGGTGTGTGAAATGAAACGTTTGAAAAAAAGCATACGATTTTAATTTGTAGTCAAATGGTATCGCATAGGTTATTCAAGGGATATAAAAAAAATAACCTCGAAGGCTAAGGCGGGAGCTTGCTTCGCTTCGCTCCCGCCATAGCCTTCTAACCTAACCTATTCAAGTCGGTTCTGCCCAGAGAGGTCTTGCTCGCTCGCTTCGCTCGCTCGCTCACTCATATTTATATCATAATATAGTATTTATCTTATAACCCAACCTTCTAAAAAATGCACTGACCAAACAATATTCGTTGAAAAATAATTATATTGTTTGATAAGTATGTGTAATGAAAAAATAAAATTACAAAATTCATTGAATTGATTTTCTGTCGAATTTGTTTCTTTCAAGTAAATAGTTAAAAAAAAAATATATACGAAGCAAAAATACAAGGACCAAATAGTATATGAAACATTTTCTGTGAAACAAAATTCTGTAATTTTTCAGTCTGTAAAACAAGGGGACACCCCAAAACTATCAGAGAAAAGGAAATTTTATCTTAGAAATAACGCTGTACATTTTATAATCTGAAAAAGTGTATTCAACAAACCTTTTAAAAATCTCTCATAGACGACCAAAGTTAAACCGGGTTATTGCGTTTAGAAACAAAGACACATCGTTCCGTTTTAATTGATAATGTAAATGGTAAAAACGATTCTTGGCTTCAATCAAAACCTTGGTCCAAACAAAGTTGAATAGATCGAGCGGCAGATATACTCGTAAGTAAGTAAATGTCTATGCATTTGCGTGCATTTTACCGCTTGCCGTTTCGCGCGGCGCACGGCGCACCGCAGAAGCCGCAGCAAAAGTGAGTTCGCTCCAATTAGCAGTGATACTCATACTTGTCGGCGAGTCCGCGACGCTGGCTTAGGGGATAACACTGGCAATTGTGACTCAGTAAGGGTAGAGTAATTTGGCTTCCGGTTCAAAGGTTGGAACTCATCGCTGACGGCCACTTTAGGTGCGAGTAGTAGCAGAAAGTTTCCACTGAAATAGTAGGATTCATTTTGCTATTTCGGCCCCAGAACCCCTAAAGAGAAAATAAATGGCACATATTATATGCGTCAAATGTCGGTCATCGATGGGCTTTAAAATATAGGCCACATTGTTGGTCATGAACTTCAACCAACACGACACACACGTAAATTACGAGTAAGGTATCAACATGTTTTTGTAATAGAAAAAGTTATTGCACCATTTAGTACTTAGGTCATTTAACGCAGGCAAGGTCGACAAGTCAGTAAAGAAACTATTGCACTTAGCAACATTTTCCTTACTTACATTTAAACATAGTAAACAGTTGAAACCTTTTAGAAGATAAACAATAGATAGGTAAACATTTCCAGCTTGATAAAGTTGCGATCACATGGTTGGTGTTGGTTGGTTTTATTCTCCCATGAAGCGGCGACTTTACTTACGCGACTACTCGTAGTTAAAGTCATGTTCATGTGACACCACATGCCTACTTGTTTCGTTGGCTCACTTAATGACCGCCGTGCCCTAAGCTTGAATCAAATAAGTAGGTACATTCTACATGTTTTGTTACATATGAAACAACAGTATTTTCTTTTTATAAACGTTTACCTAGTGCTGCATTGTAGAGGAATACCTACCTACCTAACTAGGTTTACTAGGGCATATAAGACATAGCTAATTATTACTTTACTAATTAACTGATATAAGTATGTTAGGTAGTATAGTAACACACTTTCATTAAATTTATCAGTAGTATAAGGAACTCCACTGTATTCAACTTAATTACATCGAAATGTTTGCAAGCTACAATGTAGGTGATTCATAAACTTAATTGTTTATCGTCAATAACTTTCCAAGGGTTAAAGATTATATGATCCCATTAATTAATTAAAAAATCTTTAAATGGAATGGTTCCATTTAAGTATATTATTCGTATGTATACCTACTCGTAGTTTAGTTAATCAATAGAAATAGGTACTTCTTTCACTTCCATTATGTTTATAACGTTCCGTACAAATACTGAAAAATAAATTGAACCCTTCGGCGTTGAACTGAACGGGGACTCCCAATCTTTTTATACTACGTCTTTTTTGTTGTAATTGTTTTATGGCTCACTTGTAAAAGAAGATACTCGCGTGTATAACATTAGGCACCTACTTCGCGTGTGACGTGAGCACGGCGGTCGCCTCACCAGTTCACCACCCCCCCACAGCCACCTCACCTGGGACAGCGTGTCGTGAGTGTCGTGACGCCCCGGGGCGTCGCGACGTCTAGAAACTCCTGCCTTATAAGACGTATTTCTTGTCCATAGGTCTACAGATCGTCCCGTCTGTCCGTCTGTTTGCTAAGATCCTTTTTCTCTGAAATGGCTAAAGCCATCGGGTTTAAAATTGGAATATCTGTAGGTACCTCTAGTAGGTACTTAGTGGTCGACACAAAGTTTCATCACAAGTAAATTTAAATACATAAAAAACTTTTAAATTAAATAGGATAATCATTTAATCATATATTTTTAAACCTAATGTTTTTTTAGATGTTGGTGTAATTAACGTGAATCGCAAGGAAAAACAGCCGTTGCCCGGTACATTACAGAAACGTCCAAAGATAAAAATCTCGAAAAAATTCATAGGCCAAGGAATAATTTTTACGTAACACCTGGCCATAATGTGAGTTTTATCGCACGCTGCGCGCACGGTAAAACTCGCATTGTGGCCAGGTGAAGACGTAAAATTGTGTACTCATCACGGGCAGTAAAAAAGAAAGCCCTCTATCGCATATTTACAACCCTCGCCTACGGCTCGGGTCTCAAATACTTACCTGCGATTTCGGGCTTTCTTTCTTTTACAGCCCTTGTTAAGTAATGTACTAATACATTACAGGGAAAAACAACACATTGTTTTTAGCAAAAAGATAAAAACTCTCACATGGCAAACTTGCTATTATGGCAAAATCTAAAAAGTACCTAACGAATGGCTTCTAAAATATGAAGTCAGCGCAAGCAGCAGCAGGACTTTGATTTATAATATTTCATACAATTAAGTAGTAGGTGCGGATCCCGCCGGGCTCGAGTCCGGCTCGCACTTGACCGGTTTTTATTTATAGTACACGCAAACACAATAAAAGTAATGAGGGCGCCACTGGACGCTCCACGTTTAATCGGTGCAGTCTTAATATCAATTCGCTTCGAGTTATCAACTTAACGGAAAAAAGTGGCCCCCTTTTCCCATTAAGCTGACTACTCAAAGGATAATTGTTATTAAAGTTTGTTAGGTAGGTACGTATCCCATTAATTGTGTTTTTACTTGCGCTACATAAATACATCGTCTGATTCCAAGAAAATTCTTTAGTTAATTATAAAAAGCGGGTTTTGTGAATTGGTTTATACCTATGTGGAGGGCCTCTATGGCCCGATATTTAAAATAGGAACGCTCCTAAAAATAACAGATATTTAGCTGTCTTGGATTCTCTCAGGATTTTATAACTGAACCTTGTAATATTTGTAAAACAACAACAGTTATTGTCAAATAAATCTATAGGTAGGTACTAATATTATAAAGAGGTAAAGTTTGTGACGTTTTTTAAGGGGTAATCTCTGGATCTACTGAACCGATATTGAAAATTCTATTACCAGTAGAAAGCGTAATAAGTAGTGCAGTCATTGAAGCGAAAAATACGGTCTTACCTCCGATTTTTTTTACTGTGAACCGATTTGCATGAAATTTTGGAATTAGGCTCATCTTACCCTTAACTTCAAAAGTGAAAATGATCTGAACTCCGCCTATTATTTTTAAGGGGTGTAAACAACCCCTTAATGGAAAAATTTACATTGAGCCATTTTATCGCTAGAAAACATGTCTAATAGTAAGTGGTGAAATTGTAAAGTGTTTTCTAACACAATTACCTCATATTAAAATCATTTTCAACCCCTTGAAAATCTTACAACCCTTGCAAACAACCCCTAAATTGAAAAAATCACAAAAATATACTTTGGTATGACATAAAAAGATGTAAGTATACCTAGAGTAAGTAATATTTTATATTCTCTATAATAATTATCAAATTTTTAACCCCCTTTCAACCCTTGAAAAGTACCCCTTGATAAAAAATTTTTAGTTTTTTTTTTTGATAAAATGAAAAGGATTTACCTAAATATTATTCCACACTCTCGAAAATGATTATCATATTCTTAAGCTTTTCTACCCTTAAAACTACCCCTAAATTAAAACAGTAAATATATATGATTACTGCTACCATTTTACGTATTTAAGTTAGTAACATAAGTTTTTGGACCATAACTCCTTCAATTTTCATGCTATCACAATTTATAAAAAACCATTGTTAAGGTAATTAAGAGAGCTACATCATCCTTTATTGCAATACATAGTAAAAAACCTTTTTCTAAAACGGTGAAGGGTTAAAGGGCTTAAGAGAGGCTGTGATTGCGCTGCCACGCGCTCTTTAAACAATCATATCTCCGTCATTTTTTGTTTAACAGAAAAAACAAAAAAACCAAATTGTTTGTCAGAAAAATACCATTTTTTTTTTATCCCTACACTTTTATACGTATCTGTCGTCATTTTTGAGATATTATGAAAAAAAAAGGTGGGTGTTTTAAGAATTTGAAATTTTTTGATTTTTTTTAATCGTGACTTTTTTGAAAAATATGTGTCCTGAAGCAGCCAAACTGATACAATCTATCAAACTCTTCATAATAAAGTTAATTCTAGGCGGAATACGATTAATTTTAATTTTGGTGGAAATGGCACTTATGAAACCCATTGATTTTTAAGGATAAACATTAGATGCTCCTCTTATTTGCAATACAGCTCACTTATTTTACGTGCAAAAGACTTTTAATAGTGCTCATTTTAAAGCTTATTTCAAGCACTACAAAACCCTTTTTTATTAGAATGCATAAAATGCATCTGCTTGCCGCTAGATGGCATTGACCACATCGATAAAATTTCAGACAATATAAAAACGGCTTTGATCTTTAATATCTAGCTTAATATTGCACTAAGAATACTTTATAAAAAACCAAATTGTTAATTTTTTTACCTGCTACAATTTTGTTTTTAATAAAATTTTCGATAAAACGTATATTTTTGGAGATATTTGCAAACAACCGATGAAAAACGTGAAAAAATTGCGAATTTTCAATTGCCAATAACTTGAAAAGTATTGGATTTTTCGAAAAACTTTATAGATGATTTTTTGCTTAAAATTAGGCCTTCTATCGATATCCGAGGTTATTTTGAAGAAAAAAACAAACACCCCCGAGAAGTGGTGGCAAATCATTTTCACTTTTGAAGTTAAGGGTAAGATGAACCTAATTCCAAAATTGTATGCAATTCGGTTCACAGTAAAAAAAATCGGAGCAATAATGCTTCAATGACTGCACTATAACGTTACTTGTCAATGTCATAGGCTTAAAATTAAGTAATAACCCAAAAAAAATTTACTGCCCAACGAAGTGGGCACGGTAACAGCTATTGTATTAACATATATGGTATGGCCATGTATTGTATTAGAATACTCTGTTTGAAATTTAATTCGGACACAGACTCACTACAGTGGATAATGTGCAAAACCAATGCACCTACTAAAAAAATGAATGATTCAAAATTCCATATACCGAAGTTGGGACGGGTGGCTATTTGCCTACTCCTACTGCCTAAATATGTTCCGTAATAGCGACTAAGAAATACGTGACGTGCTTTGTCATATCAGTAGGTATTACTTAGCTGCCATGCTTCCTATTAACGACTTTAACGAGCTATTCTCGTTTCGTATGACCGCCAATTCTTACGATTAATGATAATAAATAATCTTAATTTACATAGACAGTATAGACACACATTCGGCTTGGTGTCGATTCTGTGCGCTACGTGTGTTCGCGTTCGCATTACGCGTCGTACCGAGCGCGCGCGAGCGCGACACGTGATCGGGCGCGGAGCCGCGAACCGCGAACACGGCGCGCTCCAGTGTCTCCGCCACTATAAATAACGAACAATTTGATTGGGGCAACGACATCTATTAAAGCCGGCAGTTATCTACAGCAGCGGCCCTAGTATGGCTGCGTCTACTGGGTGTCCCAGAAACCAACGTCAACCCGCCTAGGGCTGATAGAGCAGCTCATAAGCTTTCGATTTAACCCCCATGTATGTTCAGCAATTGTTATTAGTTTCCGAGATATTGATCATTTTAATCGGATTTTTTGTCACTTTCCTTATGTCCGTGATACGAAAAACCCCTAAATTCATGTATTTACTTGTACTTTTTTTTTTCAGTGTTTTCTTGCATGATTAGAATCACTGAAATAAGGAAGTTTTTAAAGCTACATGTAATTTTTTTTTTCATTACAACTTTTTGAGTAAACACACAGTTTGTTTTTCCATAGGTACTTGGTGAAAATCAAACGCGGGGTTCCTTTAGTATGGAGAAAGTAACTCTGTGGGATTACTCAAAAAGTTGTAATGATAAAAAAATGGCATTTAGCTTTAAAAACTTCCTTATTTCACAGTGATTCTAATCATGCAAGAAAACACTGAAAAACAAAAGTATAAATACATGAATTTAGGGGTTTTTCGTATCACGGACATAAGGAAAAATTACAAAAAATCCGATTAAAATGATCAATATCTGAACATACATGGCTGCATGGGTTAAATCAATAGCTTATGAGCTGCTCTATCAGCCCTAGGCGGGTTGACGTTGGTTTCTGGGACACCCAGTATATCGCGTGTCAAACGTGGATAAAGCATCCGTCACTCTCGTACTTATTTACATGTCAAAAGGTGACGGACGCCTTATCCCAACTTTATCACGCGATAAACGCAGCCATATTAGGGCGCCAGGGATCTCATTCCGGTTAAAATCACTACCAATAAATAATAATATTTCGCTCGTTGTTTTTGAGAGAATAACACCCCAGTTCAATGGCGGCCGGCCTGAGAACGTAATGATCCTTTATAATTACATCGCATATGAGCGCGAGCTAAGAAACGCGTTAACTTTGCGACCCGCTTGCAATTTGCCGTGCCCCGCGTTGTATTGGCTTTTGGGATGCCATCTATAATTTAAGTATAGCTACAGGAGTTCACAGGACGCCATTTTTATTATAAATAAATGATTGGTACTTACAGGGCGTACCAGAACTTGACGTAACTATTAAAGCATAAGGAAGCACCTTGTATAGTATTAACCTTCTAATAAGATAAGTAGTCATAGATATTAATGTTTTAATCATACTCGCTCGCGGTACACCTTTGTCTCCCTTAGCAGAAAATAGCTAGAATTTCTGATTCCAAAACTTAATGTCTAACAAACCGTCTATGAGGAAAAATGGTGCTGGATTACACCATAATCGCAAATCATCAACACTTATGTACCTATTACACACACTTTTGTATTGTATTAGGTTTATTCATTTATTTCGACGCCACCAATGACGCCACTGCGGTATTTCTCGTTTTTCAACCAACAACTTAGACCATTCATACTGAGAATAAAATACTTTTCCTATTCCTGTACTTTTATCTTATCTGTCATTTATATAGTCACGAATACTAATATAAGAACATACCTACATAATTAGTCCGCAGAATAATCCAGAGAAAAGTCTATCCAGTCTATGCCCCAAAACAGCACTTGTGCGGATTTGAGATAAAACAATACGCCTAGCTGCCAACACAGATTATAGGATATGTGCTGCTAAAAAGCTTAGCGTGCAAAATCGATTTAGACATATTTTGAGCATTTCTAAAAAAGTTTGTACTTTTCATTTACGACTCCGATTTGCGAAAAAAATTGCAGGTAGGTAGGGTAAATGATACTGAGCCTAAATAACATAGTCAAGCAGCAAATCGGAGTCGTAAATGAAATGTACAAACTTTTTTAGAAATGCTCTTTTAACGATTGTGAAATAGAGACTAAAAAACACCTAATAATAATAATTCTGTTACCTGATTGGTTGATTTTAAAATAGCTGTATTCTGGTTGGTTGATACCAAATACAAAGTTTTTTAAAAGATTTAAATTAGTTAAAGAATAACACGTACTTACCTAAATGAACCTAACGTTCCGATTTACAGTCGACGTGCATTGTGATTGGTGGATTTAATTTGATGAAATCTGATTGGTCAAATTCAAATGTTTTGGAAATGTAAATAATTCTATTTTTTATTCCGTCAATTTAAAAACAAAGTAAACCATAGACACATATTTTGTAATTTTCTTGTGTCCCGCTATTTTGTTGTCATGTGCTTCGTTCGTTCGTTTGTACGTTTTTTCGCATAATATTGCATTTCATTTGAAACCTAGTCGTAGAAAAAGTATTGTACGCAACGGTGTATGTACTTAAGTCAAAAAACACTCGTGGCGTCTTCCTTTATGACGTTCGCCTTCGGCTCACGTTGTAATACACTCCACTCATCTTTTTTGACCTCTCTTATACAACTATTGCATAAACAACTATTTCAACACACTAGCTCAAAACGACGTTCGGATTACTTAATTGTGAAGTTTAATTATAAACGAAAATGTCTATTTCAAGTAAAGAAAATAAAGGAAACAATTAACAACATTACACAAACCGTAATACAAAACAAAACTGTTCAATACCGTTTTAAAAATTGTACTTTAATGTTTTAATAATTAAAATTTGACTAAATGAAGAGCCTTGTTTCTTCCTCGCAAGTGTGTAGAAAAACGTCGTATTAAACACGTGTGCCTGTGACCATAATATATTATACGCGGCTTTCATAACATAATTATGGCGCACTCGATTTTGCTCGTGCGCACACAATAACGTCTAGTATGTAATGGTCAACTTAGCACACTTGTATCATAATGTACTATTAGACTAAGGTGACATGATGTTTTAAAAGTTGGCAGCTAATCAGAAATTAGACATTGTGTAACAAGTTTTACTCAAAATGGGTAAAATTAATTTAGAGTTGCTTTTCTTCGAACTGAC
This sequence comes from Acleris laterana, assembly GCA_963966035.1. Taxonomy (NCBI): domain Eukaryota; kingdom Metazoa; phylum Arthropoda; class Insecta; order Lepidoptera; family Tortricidae; genus Acleris; species Acleris laterana. The sequence goes on along the minus strand of OZ014438.1, from coordinate 68,209,437 downwards.
CTAGGTAATTTCGGTTTATTTCGCATTTAAGTACCTATCCGATTTCGAAATCTTGATTACCTGCACCATTTTTTCCAAATCACTCGTAGAGTAAAAAAAAAGTTTATTAAATGGGACACCTGTATTTTATTTAAATAATATAGGTGTCCCATTTACAACGCGTTCCGTTGTAAGTCACACCGGGTAAATTATTCGCACAAGATTTGTAGATTCTACAACTGTTCCTTTTAGGACAAACCGTTCGCGTTCTAGCGATATTAAATTCTGAGGTGGGTGGGTCAGTATCATCAAAAAGGCCGACATTCGACAATCACCATTATCATCAATTCATCATACAGTATCTAATAAAAATGTTTTATATCTGTTCTGTTGATAAAAAATATCGATATATTTTACCACCAATAAATTCTTTTGGGTTCCGGACCAATTCAACTAGGTGCCGCGTCTAAAACGAACGTTCTCAGTAAAGTGCCAACTATGGGGAAATATCTTTATACTGGAACCTTGATTTAGAACTGCGATGGAATTATTCTTTCATTATTTTCTTTGTTGTTATATATATAAGTTTGTTTTTATGATTATTGTTAAGAATACCTATAAAAGTTTTCCGAATCGACCAGGACTTCCCCGTACCATTTTTATATGGAGGCCCCTTTATTTTTTTTATTGATTTTAAGTACTTACCTATTTTTGTTATAAACTTATAGCGGCAATGGAAATACACACTACAAATTTCATTTGTCGGCCTATTACGTTACGGTTCATGAGGTAGGTAAGGTACGGAATGCTGACATGCAGATACAGGTTCTCTATTGTATCGCCGAAAATTTTATTGCCGAATTTCACTTCCCAACCAACGTTTTGGCGAATTTCATTTTGCCGAATCATCATATGGCAACTTGTTAAAATGATTAATTTCATTTCCCAACCTCTAGATTTCCAACTCAACGTTTGGTTTTTTTTTATATGGACATTTATTAAAATGTCTTTTTTCATATAGCCAAATGGTTCACTTGGGATAATATACATTTCGCGGTGTATTGTGTATGTAGTATTATAAAAACCGGGCAAGAGCATGTCGGACCATGCTCAGTGTAGGGTTCCGAAGCCGTAACGACAAACACAAAAAACTATCTCAAAAATCAACATGTATGAAACAATTTTCTATTTAAAGTTATTTGGCGCTGTCTTAGATGATTTTTAGTAGGTATAAACCCGTTAATCGCCTGTATCTCAGGAACTAATCATGTCTACTTAGCCGTGATAGTTTTCCTTTAAAATTCGTTATATGCGCTTTCGTTAAAGATTTTTTTCCGATTTTTAGTACTTGTAGTTTTGGCTGTAGGGGGGGGGGACACTTGACTCTAACAAAAAATAGCGCTTTAAAGCTTAATATTTCATAAACGGATCCCTTAATCGAAAAAGTGTTTTCATAAACCCGCAATATTTTTGAAAGACCTATCCAACGACACCCCACACTATGGGGTAGGCAAGAAAAAAAAAAGACATCCCCACGTTACGTGTAGGGGAGGTGCATTAAAAAAAAATATTTTTCAAAATTTTATTTTACCACTTTGTTGGCGTGACTAATATGTACGAGTACATTCATGCCAAATTACAGCTTTCTAGTGCTATGAGTCTCTGAACTAGACTGGGGACGGACGGACGGACGGACGGACGGACGGACGGACATGGCGAAACTATAAGGGTTCCTAGTTTGACTACGGAACCCTAAAAACCGGGCAAGAGCATGTCGGACCATGCTCAGTATAGGGTTCCGAAGCCGTAACGACAAACACAAAAAACTATCTCAAAAATCAACATGTATGAACCAATTTTCTATTTAAAGTTATTTGGCGCTGCCTGTCTTAGATGATTTTTAGTAGGTATAAACCCGTTAGTCGCCTGTATCTCAGGAACTAAATAAGTCTAAATTCGTATATAATATCTCAAACAAGAGCCAAGCTTTTAAGTGTGAGATCTGTATACCTATGTAGGTAGTTAGGTATCTAAACTGCTTCAAACCGACTTTAAATTACAATAAAAGTTAATTCTTTTATATACTTAGTAATTAATAGAAATTGAAAAAAAACCAAGGTCCAGTAAATAGAATTTTAAGTTTTCCAAACGATACTCAACTCAAATCAATAATCTAATCGAAAATTTGTAAACTTTCAGATCGCAAATCGCAAACTTGTAGGTAGCATTCCGGGGCACGTCCAAACAGCATCTAGGCGCTCGTGCTTATGAGAGCACGGCTGTCGCTCGATTTGTTGCTTGGACAGTTTGACTCCCCCCGCGCGTCCTGCACGCCCCGTTAACAAATTTTTCTATCAAAGTTATCATAGGCGATTTTGATAGGTATAAACACTTTAGTCGCCTGTATCTCAGGACCTAATCATGTCTACTTAGCCGTGATAGTTTTCCTGTAAAATTCGTTATATGCGCTTGTGCTGTAGGGTCGCAGTTCTACCTAACACTCCTCCTCGCTACGCTCGTCGTCGTACCTAACTAAAAGTTTTTCAGCCTAGTGTAACATTTGCCATGTGAAAGATATTCCAAAAGTTTAAAGTCAATATGATATTCGTCTTCATAATAATTCGGCCAAATGAGAGGTTGGCATACAAAAATTTGCCAATAAGTAGTTGTCAAAGTGAACATTCGGCGAAATGTTGGTTGGCAAATGAAAATCAACCAAAAAAAATTCGGCGAAAAGGCAGAACACCGCAGATACATGATAGTGGAGCATTCGGTACTTTACTTAGGTACCTACTACCTAGCTTCTGCCCGCGACTTCGTCTGCGTAGATTTCGATGATCGTTATTCCTTCGGGAACTTTTAAATTTTTCGGGATGAAAGTTGTCTATGTGTTAATCCAACAGATTATAGAAGAATCAATATGCATGGTCCAAGTTTTAAAATAGATTTCAAGTTTGATTCTGTTGGCTAAATATGCAAGCATTTAAAGCGTCACTTTACCAAAATAATAATTAAAAAAAAAGAAAAAACCGAGGAACAAATTTATCAGAAACTTTGTTTTAAAATCAAATAAATCAATATTGTAATTTTGTATCTAACGTCGTTTTTTTCCTTGCATTCAAAGTGAAAATTAGAGTGTTTACTTACTTGGGTGGCTAAACATTTCGTGTCATTATGGCTTGTTTTAGTCCCTTGTTGAGCCATATACTATTATCTACCTATTATGTATCTATCTTTTAGCAATAAATCTTCTAAGTAAGTAAGTCATTTTTTTTGAGCATTATTTGTATAATTTTAACTAAGAGGCGCCACTGCGGGTCGCAAGTTGTTGATTATTATTAGTGTGACCATAATGTACCTATTTGTACTTATATTTTTCATCAATTGATCAATAGATCAGTTAATGGAGAAATGTTTCAAGTATCTAGATTAAAATACGGCGGCTAGAAAGGCGTATTAAAATATTAATAATATAAATGTTAGTCAAACATGATTTCAGGTTTAGGAGAAGGGAGAGCACCCCCGCGCCCCACAGTTGCACCCCGCGGCCGCCCCTGCAGATCCGTGACCTTGAGCAGAGGTCGACGTCAGAGTAAAGTTATCTAACCTAAGTTTCCTGCATGCCTCCCTGTATTTCGCACAACATGTGGAGATTTTTTGGGTTTTTCAGAATTCGTGATTTGGATAGTATGTACTTGCAGTTTAACATCGACAAATGACGTAACTTTTCATAAAAAATATTTTATTTAATTGCCTACCTGGATAGTTCCTAAGTAGTTACAAATTCATTAAAACCAATATAAAGATTCCTTGCTTTTTATATTAATCATATGTTAGTAACACCTTTCTAATTAAGTAACCGAAATTTATACAACACAACAAAATTACCTACTTACGGAAACCTACGATAAATTACCTACCTACCTTGTTGCATTAAATAACTTTAATTTGGTAAAGTTTTATAAAAAAACGAGCATTTTAATTCCCATTTTTTTTTCAAAATTTATCCATTGTTTAAAATATTGTGTAAAAAGACTGATGTGAAATAATAAGTACCTATATAAAAAACACTTACCGTTACATGCATTTCGTAGCGGCTGTTCATGGTGATGCATTGCTCGAAGCACCGTGATGCGTGTGAAGGAGCGCGCCCTTTCATGTCACAAGCGAGACTGGCGGAGCGGCCACGATGCAACACTGAGCGACCTACCCCCGCGTCCCGCTCACCGCGCGTGCGCCTGTAAAGCCTTTTCAGCACGGCGGATCACAGTCCCACCAAAAGAGACCTTACGCCAGCTACCACTTACACCTTTCTAAACATTACTGCCGTATTATTCCACGTTATATCGGCAGGAATTAGAACAGCGCAAGGCCAGCCGCCGTTAGGTCTAGTTTGATTTGCATGGCCATCTAATGAATGACTCCATTGCGCCAATGCTTTTACAATTTACAAACTGTGGCAGGGTGAAATAACATTCCGCGACTAACAACTACTACTTTTACAGCTACTGCAATTTATCCAACGACCCAACGAGCAATTAATTGACGTGGTAACTCAGCATATTTTTAGGGTTCCGTAAAAACGTGGTAAAAAAGTAGGCGTTATGGTGAAACCTTGAGGTCTATCGGTCTGACTGTCTGTCTGCCTGTATCTCACACCAGTTTTATTAGCAACTACCAGAAAGTATCAACTTGAAAGGCATAAAGTAAACTATTTATCCCGGATAAAAATAATGTATAAATAACTAGCTCTTCGCGTCCGACGCCACCCGGGAGTTTTTTTTTCATACAAACCTTACGAAATAGGATGCTTTACGACAGACCTACTAAATACATATTACACATAAAATTTCGCACACATTTCGGAGGAGTTTTGTTACAAACACTGTCCACACGAGAATTTTATATAAGTACTTGCTTTCCGCCCACGACTTTGTCCGCAGTGAGTAAGAACTTCTGTTAAAAGTACAGATATAGTTTACATCACCTGCAAAGGTTTTTTTCAAAGTCTAGAAAGTAAATTTAAAGTAAGTGGGCCACATAAACAACTTTAATTTCATGGCACTAACCTTAAAAACAACAAAATTGCCATACAAAATAAAACTACTGCCCCTCTTTCGACATTACAGGTATAAAACCGGGCAAGAGCATGTCGGACCATGCTCAGTATAGGGTTCCGAAGCCGTAACGACAAACACAAAAAACTATCTCAAAAATCAACATGTATGAACCAATTTTCTATTTAAAGTTATTTGGCGCTGTCTTAGATGATTTTTAGTAGGTATAAACCCGTTAGTCGCCTGTATCTCAGGAACTAATTAAGTCTACTTAGTAATGATTCTTTTTCTTATAAATTCGTATATAATATCTCAAACAAGAGCCAAGCTTTTAAGTGTGAGATCAGTATACCTATGTAGGTAGTTAGGTATCTAAACTGCTTCAAACCGACTTTAAATTACAATAAAAGTTAAATCTTTTATATAGTAATTAATAGAAATTGAAAAAAAAACAAGGTCCAGTAAATAGAATTTTAAGTTTTCCAAACGATAGGTACTCAACTCAAATCAATAATCTAATCGAAAATTTGTAAACTTTCAGATCGCAAATCGCAAACTTGTAGGTAGCATTCCGGGGCACGTCCAAACAGCATCTAGGCGCTCGCGCTTATGAGCGCTGCTGTCGCTCGATTTGTTGCTTGGACAGTTTGACTCCCCCCGCGCGTCCTGCACGCCCCGTTAACAAATTTTTCTATCAAAGTTATCATAGGCGATTTTGATAGGTATAAACACTTTAGTCGCCTGTATCTCAGGAACTAATCATGTCTACTAAGCCGTGATAGTTTTCCTTTAAAATTCGTTATATGCGCTTTCGTTGAAGATATTTTTCAGATTTTTAGTATTTGTAGTTTTGGCTGTAGGGGGGGGGGACACTTGACTCTAACAAAAAAAAGCGCTTTAAAGCTTAATATTTCATAAACGGATACCTGAATCGAAAAATTGTTTCCATAAACCCGCAATATTTTTGAAAGACCTATCCAACGACACCCCACACTATGGGGTAGGCAAGAAAAAAAAAGGCATCCCCACGTTACGTGTAGGGGAGGTGCATTAAAAAAAAATATTTTTCAAAATTTTATTTTACCACTTTGTTGGCGTGATTAATATGTATATTCATGCCAAATTACAGCTTTCTAGTACTACGAGTCTCTGAGCTAGACTGGGGACGGAAGGACGGACATGGCGAAACTATAAGGGTAGTTTGACTACGGAACCCTAAAAATTCGGCCAAGTGGACTCGCCCATGAAGGGTTCCGTAGCAGCCAGTAACATACTCGTAATATATGCCGGCCGGTATATTTAAGTTGATTGAATGCAAGGTAAATTGCGGTTTACGATTTATGATGACGTATTAAAAATAAACTACTTACTAGATCTCGTTCAAACCAATTTCCGGTGGAAGTTATTGCATGGTAATGTATGTATATCATAATTTTTTTTAGTTTTATTATTCTCTTATTTTAGAAGTTTGGAAGTGTCTCTCGCGCAAACTATTCAGTTTAAAAAAATGAGAGGAGGGAAGAAGATGAACAATTAAAACAAACTTACATTTCTTTAAGTATGGCAAGTATATTTATAAAAATAAAATTCCTAAGTATTTAGATAAATATCATCATCATCATCGTTCTCGACGTTGACACCATTCCCTAAACCATTATCTACACTCTACACCATTTCCTATATAAACTTTGGAACACCCTTTCATCCGTCTAGGGGTTGAGTTTTAGTAATCGTTCAAATACGTGTCTCATTATTTGCATTGAAGAGCATTTCTACCAAGATTCAAGTAAATTGGACAATAAAAACATTTTTTTCCATACAAACGTCTACGTTATAAAATCAACTTTCCCTCAAAATTCCAAATCTTTATCTTGAGTGGTTTGGAATGGGCGTTGATGAGTCAGTCAGTTAGGACATCCTCTTATACCTCTATTAGTTATGTATTAGATAGAAGATAGATTAGAAAAAAAAATGTTTTATTAGAAATTGGGATTCAAAAACCAAGTTTATTACAGAAAATAGTTTGTTATACTCGTATGTAGGGTGTCCGGGATGTTGTGGAAAACCTTACAGTGCTGGATAGTTCAGCCCAGGAATGTTGAAAATATGATAAATCAAGTTTAGTAAAAGTCGCACGGAAAACGAGATATCTCAACTTTTCAAAAATTTGATTTACCATTTTCGAGGCCACGACGAACAGTTATTAGAATTTTTCAGTTTTGTTTGCTGTTGAAGAAAGTTTATTGAACCTGAAATTTGCCTTTTGCCGGAAGAAAGGCTCAGATTTCGAAACTTTATATTTGACTTAAAACATCAAAAACTGCTAATTATTGATTAATTTCCTTAGAAAGGTCTTATAGCCAATTTAATCAGCTTTCTTTCGCAGCAACGAAACTGCAAACAAAACTGAAAAAATCTAATAACTGTGTTCGTATTGGTCGTATACAAACTTACCGCATACCGTCAAGTCTGGCAACTTTGCATTTGCATACTAACTTTGACACCTGTCAAAACATACCACAACTAGAGCTATATTTTAATCATATTTTAAAATGAAGAATGCAAAAACACAAAACGGTGGCAGAGTGAAGAGAAAAGATGGTGTAGTAATTAACAAAATAAATTAAGACCGAGCGCTATTAGTTGACATTACATTAGTCCGACAACAAGATTTCTATTGCGCAGAAAAAATATATTTTTTACAGGCTAACCTAAAGCTAAATACCGATTTGCATGTTTGAACAGGAGGGGGTAGGTCATTCCAGCATTTAGATGCTACAAAACGAAAAGAGCCCCGAAAGGAGACTAACCGCGGAAGCGGAAATTCTATGCGGGGTACCGCTCAGGCCTCGAGCAACCCTCGCATGTTACCACGCCACATCAACTTTTTGCAAAAATACGAGTAATTTGGAGATTTGTGTTGCTTCAACTTAAAAACTAGACAGTTGAGTTTTAAGACGCGTCTGTTCTTCATACATAAAATGTCATTCATTAGGTACTATTGAGCCATGGATGTGTGACCGTGTTTCGACATTGTAACAAAATCTTATACAGGAGTTTTGGACTTTCTGTATCTTTTTCTCAGTCCTCTTGTTTAAACGCGGTCCATAAATAACATACCCATAGTCCAAGTTGGAAAGAACCAGAGTGTCCATCAGATTGAGTCGTACAGGTGTACTCAGAAATGGCCTTATTTTACACAGGGTTTAAGAGCACCGTAACATTTCCCCACTTTTAACCTAACGTGATCCTCGTAAGTTAACCTGTAATCAAATAGTATTCCAAGATTTCTGACAAACTCGGACTCCTGGATGGGAACATCATTCACGAGTACCAACGGTTTGTTTCTACGAACTGTCTCTATTTGGTGCTTCGTAAGTAAAACTATATAAGAGCATTTCTGAGGACAACTAGCCCATGATTAGTTGACCATGCCGAGATGCTACGGAGGTCGCTATTTAAGTCCTGTATAGATTGCATAGAATTTGCACGAACTAATATTTGCGTATCGTCAGCATACATTATGAGATATACTTGAATAAGCACAGTCAAGCATGTCGGCAGTATACAAGGAATACAGCGTTGGGCCCAAAATAGACCCCTGTACAACTCCCTTATTAACCGGAAGAAATTGGGATTGTGTTTTAAACACCGAACTGCGACACATTGCACAAACGGTATTCGCTTGTCAAAATATCTTGAGAACCACGTACAAACAATATCAGAACGGCCATTATATTTTAACTTGGTTACAGCAGCCTGGTTGATAGGCAATCAAAAGCACGGCTGTAATCCAGCAAGACGAGTATTGAAGCATTGCTTTCATTTGATGATGTCAAAACTTCGTCAACCATGTGTAAGAGGGATGTCGTAGTGCCATGCTGCTTCCTGAAACCAGACTGATTGAAAGGAATAATGCCCATTTCACTCAAGATACGGCATTAAGTAGATATTTGTCCATGAACAATCTTTTCCAAATTTTTCGAAAGCACAGGTAACAATCCTATGGGTCTTATATGTTTAACGGACTCCGGGTTATTTTTCTTGGGAATTGGTTTTATTAAAGCAGTTTTCCAATCTTTTGGGAAATAGCCTGTCTCTAAAGAAGTAGGTAAGTATTTAAGATTGCCGTGATAGCTGGTAGCGAGTATGGCAATGTCAGTTTAATCATTTTCAACGAAATACCATCAGAGACCATAGCATTAGATTAGATGCCAGAGAATTAACAACCTTGTCAACGTAGTCTGGAGCAACTTTACTAAACTCGAAAGCATCTTCGCAGAAAAAGTGATGAGGTGATTAAGAATTAATTTCTTAAAAACTTTTAATGCTGGTACCTAGTATCAAAATAGGTCTAAATTTTTGGGTCTGATTTTGCCTCTAACTTACAAGGAAATGATCTTACTTTGTTTCATCACATCATGATATACTCCAACATCGACACACTTGTTAAACATAGTAACTATGTAAGGCGCAATTGACTCTACATATATAATGGAGTTTAGTACTGTAGCTGAGAGGCCCCAAAGATCTTCAGTCTTTTTGATATTAAGAAACCTAAACGTTCTAATCACAAATAATGTTTCGTGTGTTTAAGAAACGTTATCTCAACAACTGACACGTATAATTAAGTTATTGTACTCAAATATTTTATGATAATAAATATTATCTTTGTTATGACCTATATTTTATTAAAAAGTATTTTTTAAAATAAGTCCATCAAAAACTATAAGTATTTCACATCGTATTTTTTTAAGTTTACCCATAAATTTACCTAAGAAAAATTATTGAAGGTTTTGGACAACCCTAATATTAACGGGTTTTTTGTATGGAGGTCTCTTGGAACTCATCACAACTTATGCCTATTTTTTTTTTAAAGAAATATAAAAAGGGTCATTTAGTGACGGGGCAGTGGTCCAACTGCTTTGTCCAACTGACCAAAATTAGTATCATAAATATGAGGTAGGTTTAGGTTATGTTAGTTCTTCAGCTGGCCCGGAGGGCCAAACCACCCAGAAGTAGGAGCTCCGCGACAGCGCAGCTCCGTCGAGCCTGTTAATTTGATATTCAATTGAAAATTATTTATCAGTTGGACAAAGCAGTTGGACCACTGCCCCGAAAGGAGTCATTTAACGATATTTCCCATTACCAAACACACAATTAAGTAATTCTAGATACATGACTGATAACCTGTTTCAATAACAGTTTATAGGCTACGAAATATTCCGCTAGGCAAAGTTGCAGCTCGACTATACAACTTTGCCTACGAGTTTGGAAATTTATATAGCAAAAGTTACAACGATGGCAAAATTTTGCCTTATACAAACTATATTTGCTAGAAAATTACTTGATATCTAAAAAAATACCTAATATACTCATAAACTTGTAATCAAAAAAAATTTGGCATGTAGCTTCAAAAACTTCCTTATTTCATAGTGATTCTAATCATGCAAGAAAACACTGGAAAAAAAAAACATGAATTTAAGGGTTTTCGTAACACGGACATAAGGAAAAGTGACTAAGTTCAGATTAAAATGATCAATATCTCGAAAACTGCTAAACATACATATACATTCAAAGGGTTAAATCGATAGCTTATGTTATGAGCTGCTCTATCACCCTCTTAAAGTTTTGGACCTAGCTACCAAACACATCACCTATTTGGAAAGGGGAGTTTTCTACCCTGCTAGGAAGGATCAAAGTGGCATTTTTCTGTTCAAGGACATCGATTCGGTTTGAAAAATAAAACGGCTAATTTTGATAAAACATGTCTAAGAACCACCGCCAAAAAACCTGCTTTCAAATAAAAAAAACCTAATCAGCTCATCCGTTTAACAACAACCGCCAGACACACACACAAACACATACACAGACACACACACACACACACACACACACACACACAACACACACACACAGACACACACACACACACACACACACACGTCAAACTTATAACACCCCTTTTTTGCGTCGGGGGTTAAAACTAGACTATGTAACCCAGAGGTAGGAAAGCATGGAGGAGAGGAAGAGGAAGGTTAATGTTGAATGCTGATATTTATGAATTAAAATAAAGTTGTAAGACTGTATTCAGTGTTTTTTACTCGATGCAATACATTAATTTATGTTCAAAATTCAGCACTTTTAACATTTTACGTTTTGTTAGATGTCAAATATCACTGCCGTCAAATGTCAAAACTCTTTCTTCACATGTGGATAAAAAGCGATTTTCTCAATAGATATCAAACAAACAAAATGGGCTTTCCGAGCCTGTGAGATGAAAAATAGTTTATACTCGTACTTAATGGCACAATCGTTTATTACACTCACTCTACTATTTAACGTGCTAAACGCTTAAAGGCAAATATTTATAAACAATAAGTAAACAAGTTTGTTGTAACAGAGAGACTAGAGAACGTGACTTGACTTTATGCGACCGCTCGCAGACCCAAGAGAGAGGGAAGGGCATTCAAAGTTGAAACTAAGTAAATAAGACTACAAAAAACGCAAGTGGGCGGAAGCGCTAGTGTGCCTTCCTGTTCTAGAAGTTTCCGTGTACAGAAAGAACACCACTGCTGGGATGTCTCCTTCCGTATCGTCCCTGATGGTCCTGTGATGGTTGGACTCACCGTCCTGGTTGTCATCCGGGTAAAAGCTTTCTGCCAGTCTTTGAGCCGACTGTTTCGGTGTTAAAGTGAGCCCCTGTTCGTCTTTGAGCAACATGTTTTCCTGACGTCTAGCCGTTTTCCTGATTACTCGGTACATTTTGTCCCGGCGTACTCTTCCTTTACTTGGAGGTATTGGTGGAGTACGTACTGCCTTCGGTTTGGGGGCTGCTTTCCTTATTTGCCTTTCAGTCTCTTTTTCAGTCGGTCCAAATCTTTGGACTTTGCGTTTGTCTTAGGGGCTCCCTGTTTCGGGATGCATTTTTCACAATATGATTTTGACACCGCACCGATGTAGGCGTTGGTCGCCTGCTCCAGTGCTTCTGTGTCTCCAATGCTATTTAAACTGTTAGGTCTTTTTCCAGAAGCTCCCCTTACAGAACTGTCTTAAAATTAGTCCAGTCAGCTTTTTTTGTGTTGTTAATCCTGGTAGTTAGTCTTGGTACTCGGTTCGGGGCTGCTTCACTAGGTACACACTGCAAATTGTATGGTGTTGTGATAGGACGTGATAACATTCCTGTCTACTTCTCAGTCTTGGATCCTGGACAGAATGTTTGTACTGCATGTAGTCACGTCAACGATGTTGGAGTATAGCTGCCCCCTCCTCGGTATGTCTCGAATGTCGGAGTGTTTCCAACATTCAGGACATTCACCTCTACCTCATTGAGGAAGCTATGGTAAGCTGCCCCCCTGTGGTTTTCCGATCTGCTTCCCCACCAGTAGCTTCAGTATTCACATCACCTCCCACGATGTGGTTTGGCAGAAGAATATATGTATTTAGTTGTAAGCAAGATCTGTGAATAAATGTATTATTATTATTTTAAGTATTTATTTAATTTTCTGTAAATTAGGTTTTTTACAATAAATATTCAATTATAAAAGTAAAATAACAATACTAATATAAAAAATAAACATTATAAAAAACCTAACCTACGAATGCCGCCGGCAGCGGGGCAGGGCTCAAGCTACCGGTGGTTAGGGCTGCAGAGAGAGGAACCTCCTCACAATACGTGCCGTGTCGAGAAGTACTGCCTTCTGTATCTTGCCCTTGATCCAGCCATCTAGCGAGAGTCTCTTGAGGTGGTGGTCGAGACTCTTCGCTATAAGACCGTTTGCCGAAACAACTATTGGGACAATGATCGTCGAGTCAACATCCCACATGGCGGTCACCTCGTGAGCCAAGTCAAGGTACTTGCTGAGCTTGTCCTTCTCAGCCTTCACGAGGTTCTCATCATGCGGGATGGTGACGTCAACGAGCACTGCCCGGCGTTGAGATCGATCTATCAAAACGATATCAGGCTTATTGGCGACAATAGTCCTGTCCGTGATGACAGATCGATCCCAATAGAGCGTAGCACGACCATTTTCGAGAACTGGCGTTGGTGTGTACTTATAGTACGGCACTTCAGACTCAACAAGACCATATTGAAGAGCAAGTTGCTGATGGATGATCCTGGCCACAAGGTTATGTCTGTGCAAGTACTCGCTGTTGGCCAAATGCGAACAACCGGAAATTATATGTCTGAGGGACTCGCCGGGGCAACGGCATGCTCGACAAATATCAACCGTGCCATCCCTCAGAATATATTTCCGGTAATTATTTGTCATTATGACCTCGTCAGCAATTGCACAGACAAAACCTTCGGTTTCCCCAAAGAGGTCACCAAACCTTAGCCAGTTCACGGACGCTAAAAAGTCTACCTCGGGCCTTGTCAAGGCCCGGTAGAAGCGTCCGTGCAGCTCCTTGCTCTTCCATATGTTCTTGCGGTCTTCAGTGCTCAACACCGCTGGTCTGCGAAAGTTCTCGTTTGCCAAGGAGAGAGGCGTGAGGCTTCTGTCTACTGCAACCACATCACGATGCATCCCACACTCATTGTGAAGGAAATAATCCCTGAGATTGCACACCTCGTGGTTGTGAAGATTCTTAGCATTTAAAATGCCTCGACCTCCACATTTCCTCGGGATGTACAATCTCATAACAGATGAGCGTGGGTGCAACATGCGATGTGATTTAAGCAGTAGACGGACCCTCCTATCCAGGGCGTCCAGCTCAGTCTGAGTCCACCTTAGTATGCCAAAGGAGTATGTGAGCAGCGGTATCACCCAGCCATTGAAGGCGTGCACCTTATTGCCACCCGACAAAAGACTGTTAAGAACTTTTGTCAAGCGACAGAAGAAACGTTCCTTCACTGACTGCTTGATATCGCTGTCCACAATACCCAAAGACTGTGACATACCAAGATATTTGTAGGTTTCAACTTCGGAGAGAGATTTGAGAGTCATTGTCTCAGAAAGCTGCAAATTCGATGAATTTACAACTTTCCCTCGTTGAACATGCATGACCGCACACTTATCTACACCGAATTCCATCTTGATCGCACTACTAAAGTCTTGTGTGATTTTTAATAGTGCGATAAGATCTTGGCGCTTAGATGCAAACAGTTTGAGGTCATCCATGAACAATAAGTGGGAAATGACTTCAGCCTCTCTACGAAGTCGATAGCCAAGCCCGGAATCCTTCAGCAAAGAGCTAAGAGGATTCAAGGCTAGGCAAAACCACAAAGGACTCAGACTGTCACCCTGGAAAATGCCTCTTTCAATCCTTATCAAGTTAGGCGAATCAGAAGGGACATCTCGACCATCTGGTTGACGAAGGACTGTGACCCACTGCCTCATACACACACCTAAAAAGGATCTCAAAGTTGCATCAACTTTATACAACTCTAAGATCCTTTCGAGCCATGAGTGAGGCACCGAGTCATAAGCCTTCTTGTAGTCAATCCAGGCAGCCGAAAGGGCCGCCCTGTTTCGCCTGACTTGCTGACAAATGGTCATGTCTATGAGGAGGAGCTCCTTAGTACCGCGAGACCCAACCTTACATCCATTTTGAGCGAGAGCCATAACGTTGTTTGCAACAAAATGTGCGTTTAATTTTGTGCTCAAAATTGATGTAAGGAGCTTGTAGATGGTAGGTAAGCATGTAATGGGTCGGTAGTTCTTTGGGTCCGCGGTACTACCGGACTTGTAGAACAGGAAGGTAACACCAGTTGTTAATAAAGGTGGCAAGGAACCGATCTCAAGAGCATTTTGGAGTTGCGCTGCTAAACACTCATGTGAGGCTTTGAACCATTTAATCCAGAAGTTGTGTAACCCGTCCGGTCCAGGACTTTTCCAGTTCTGAGTCATTCGGATTGCACAACTTACGTCTTCGAGGCAGATGGTAATAGGCCCCATTGGTTCAATAGCCTCACACGCATGTTCAACAGCACGTATCCAGTCTCCTTCTGTGTGCACAACAGGCACCGACCAGATGCTGCGCCAGAAATTAATCATAGCAGCAGGATCCGGTAGGTGTCCGTCGCTCACACCTTGATCGGTTCCTTCCCACTTTCGGTACATCTTCCTCTGATCACTTTGGAAGAGGCGATTTTGCTGGTATCTATCCACACGTTCTCTATAACGACGAATACGGCTTGCCCACGCGCAAACTTTCTGCTTCAGGAAGTCGATACGTTCCGTGACACAGGCTATATAATGTTGGGGCCTTATTCCGGTCCCAGCAAAAGCCTGGTTCACGAAACGCATGACTCGGGGGCGTTCATTGCCCTCCCTGAAGCAGATTAGCTTTCCTATGAGAGTCCTAAACTTATCAATACGTCGCTCAATTCGCACTTGCCAAGTGGGGACAGATCCGCGTGCGCGCGGAGTTCGGTCAGTGTCCGAAAACTTGACTCGAGCTACGCGGCACGCAGCTATGGCCCCGCAGTACAAAATTGAGTGGGTATCAATAATATCCTCGCTGGCTTGTAGATAAGGCGCCAGCAAGGTGTTTAGGGCTCCCATAAGTGCCAAATTTCGTTTACTGGTAGGCAAGCGTGGTAGACGAGGCCTAGAGTTGGGTGTGGAGAGATATTGCGCGATCGCGTCTTCCAAAGCCCTCCTCAATTGCTCATTTACCTGGCTAGTTACGCTCATATTCGCACAATCCTCAACGTCGCTAACGGGATCATCCTGCACTGACGACAGTGCGTGTTGGGCGACTGGCATTGAAGCCGATAACGCAGCAGGAAGATCCCGTGACGAAGCGGAGGTTGTACGAATAGGTAGCGATTCCAGGCGTAGCCGATCAAGTACAGACTGATCCAGCCGCCGTAGCCGCTGAATGGCCCGCACTTGATCCGATAGTCGTTGGGCGGTAACGGTGATGGCTGGTTCAAGAGTCTGAAACAGGAGCAGCATACGATCACGGTACGCAGTGAGGTTAGTTCCTCCCTCTGTAGCCCCGTAGTATGCTCGCATGCAATTTTCATTGTTTGATTGTGACCATCGCATGCGGCGCACTAAACCACCGGTAGCGGGAGCCATGCGCGGAGCAGGATGCCCCGCAGGCCCCAAGCGTGCCGGCAGCGGTGGTCGCCCACGTCGCGCAGGTGGTCGCGGCGGCGGAGGCGGCGGCCCGCGCTCGTCGCTCGACTCTCTGGTGTCGGGCGCAGTGGCGAACTCATCACCCGACGACGATTGCGAGGAGCTGGACGAAGCGGGCTGAGGTGGAGGGCGTGCGTTTGTAGTATCCGCTTCATTTCTTTTTGATAAAGCTCTTGTTATCATTTTATTTTATGACATTTAACGGCTCGGGTCTCAAATACCTGCGATTTCGGGCTTTCTTTCTTTTACAGCCCTTGTTAAGTAATGTACTAATACATTACAGGGAAAAACAACACATTGTTTTTAGCAAAAAGATAAAAACTCTCACATGGCAAACTTGCTATTATGGCAAAATCTAAAATAGTAGTTTATGCAATAGTTGTAAAAGAGAGGTCAAAATATATGAGTGGCGTGAGTTACGATGTGAGCCGAAGGCGAACATCGTAAAGGAAAGCGCCACGAGTGTTTTTTGACTTAGTTATACACCGTTGCATACAATACTTTTTCTACGACTAGGTTTCAAATGAAATGCAAAATTAAGCGAAAAAACTTACAAACGAACGAACGAAGTAAAGAACAACAAACGAGCGGGAAACAAGAAAATGACAAAATATGTGTCTATGGTTTACTTTGTTTTTAAATTGACGGAATGGAAAAAAGAATTATTTACAATTCCAAAACATTTTAATTTGACCAATCAGAATACTTCACTAAATTAAATCCACCAATCACAATACACATCGACTGTCAAACGGAACGATAGGTTCTTTTAGGTACGTGTTTCTCTTTAACTAATTTAAATCTTTTAAAAAAACTTTGTAATTCGTATCAACCAATCAGAATACAGCTATTTTAAAATCGACCAATCAGATAACTGAAATCATTTCTCAAAACATTAGGTGTTTTATAGTCAATATTTCACAATCGTTAAAATATGATTAACAGGCTACACTTAGTAATCTGTGGCGTATCGTTAGGGCGACTTTACGACACCGAGAGCTGTTATGGGGAATAGAGTTATAGACTTTTCTGAAGTCATATTATCTATGTTCTTATAATAGTGTTCGTGACTATGTAAAAGACTAATAAAAGTACAAGAGTAGAAAAAGTTATTTTTCTTCGCTTCGTGACATAAAACTGTGCTTTATCCCCTCGGTGTATAATCTACTATTAATGTGAATTGAAAAATATATATACACCGTGTTTTTTTTGATTTACGATAACTTCGGCATATTACTAGGTATATCCATAGAAACTAATTGGTAGATTAGATTTTTAAATATTGCAAAAAAAAATATTTTCTCTGTTTAGAACAAAGTACTTAATTGAATGTTATATCTTTGATAATTCTAAAAGGGCCTTTAGAGTTAACTAATAGTGAGTGTCAAATATGTCAATGTTGGCGTGACCATGGAACTAGTAAGTAATAACGTACATCTGGAAGGTGCATTCCACCGATAACGTGAGCCGAAAGAAATGTACCTGTATGTGGATCTGGGGATCTGTGTATTCTGTGTGGTCTCCTATAATTCGAAATTGACACTTGAATGACAACTTAATACTAGATTTTGTTTGAAAGCTTTCAATGCTTGTATTTTGTTCTACTTGCTCTTATTAAGAAGTTCAAGACGGCAGCTACTTTTTCTCAGTCTATCCACGGATTCGTTGACAGAGACCACACAGATGCCCAGATATCGATTTTGGAGACAATCAGTTGAATAACTAAAAAGTTCAAGATGGCGGCTACTTTTTCTCAATTTGTCTACGGATTAGTTGTCAGATCTACAGATCCGCACATATCGATTTTGAAAACAATAAGTTGAATAAGTAAATATTGTTTCGTTTACTGCCCCACCGGCCTGTAAAATTAATTTGTCCGTAAATTGCAATTCAAATATGGTCACCTTTAGAAAGGGACGCAGTAAACTTTAGTACTTACATTTCTTTCGGCTCGCGTTATCGGTGTAGTGCACCTTCCAGATGTACGTACTTACTAATTCCATGGACGCGTATACAAACCTAACAATTGGAAATCTTTACTCATAAGAATGAAAAGAAAATTGTTGTTATCAATTAAGAGCCTTTTATACTAGTTCAACGTGATTAACTGATTAAATTTAAAAATTAAATATCTTTAAAACCGTAAGAGTTATCATTTGTCTGTCTTTGGGAAATTAATTTTATTTGACCTAAAGAACCCAACAAGCAAAGTATTCCTATAAATAAAGACTATAAGTACTTTTTTACTAATAACGTTCCTATAGAGACATTGACGTAGAGCCATATACTTATAATAGCATACGATAAGCGGTAACATACTCAAGAGCATTCATGTTTATATTTCAGCCTTATAGTTTGATACAAGATTGTAGTACTGAACAGTTGCAGGATACTTATACTTATAGTAACATTTCACCAGCGTAGATAGTCTTAAGATCATTTGGTTTTATTTTACAGACTTCTAGTTACCTACAAGATCGTCTTAAATAAGAAAGTTATAGGTTTAAGTCTCCTATAACAGTTTGCAGAAAGATCAAATAGGCCTGAATAATATTTGATCTTATAGTAGCATTTTGTAAGAGAACAAGATATTATAAGATACTAAGCTGAGGTTATTACAAGTCTACATCGCTATTAGTCTTGTCCAATGTTCTTATAAATGAAATTGTACTTGGTAAGAGCCTTATTAGATGAAATAATCTTATAAGTTATTAGATCAAACACCTTACTAGTAAACGTTTGGTATTTTTTGCTGAATCAATTGTTCGAATTCGTATTGGGAAAGTCGTTTAAAATGGATTTAAGCGAATGGAAACGATTTAATAGGAGCGGCAATTCTTAGGAT
This sequence comes from Acleris laterana, assembly GCA_963966035.1. NCBI lineage: Eukaryota > Metazoa > Arthropoda > Insecta > Lepidoptera > Tortricidae > Acleris > Acleris laterana. The sequence goes on along the minus strand of OZ014438.1, from coordinate 68,190,466 downwards.
TCATAGATAGTAAGATGATTTCGTGAGGAACCCTAATACGTTTTAATATGGCGGCAAGTTATCTGGATTAAAACTGCTATAAGTGCAAATTTACTTATAATTGTACTCTGGTAGAACTTCTGTAAGTGTATTATAGGGCCTAGTGACTTTCTGCTAGTTGATTATAAGATGGTTATAAGAAAGCAATGCTCCTATAACTGCGCCCATTTTCGTGTTTGTAGCAAACTTCAAGTATCTTATAAGTACAATAAAAAAAAGGCTTGAAAACACTATAAGTACTGATTTTGCTTGTTGGGAACGTTCCCTTAAAGTTATCGTAAATCAAAAAAAACACGGTGTATAGTCTGCTACGAAAGTTTTTAGCTGTATAAAAACTAACAACATTTACTTTTAAAAGTGTATGGCAAATTAAGGGTAATTTAGCTATTAACCTCTTTGTAAAATGAAATTTGATACTGGCCGCTTACAACTTTTTTTTTAATTTTCTTTGCTGAAAATGTCAGTCCAGTTTTGTTTCTTGCAATGGAGCTGTCCCGAGAATCGTTTCGTGCTATGATATTCTACGACTACAAAAGGAACTTAACCTTTAAGGAATCTAATAAAAATTTAAACGACGCATTTGGGGAGTCTGCTCCATCGTTAGCCACAATCTCATATTGGTACCGCGAGTTTAAGCGGGGTCGGGAGTGCCTCAAAGATGAGTCGAGACCGGGACGGCCGTCGACTGCTGTAACGCCAGAAAACGTGATCAAAGCCGAGTGGTTGATTAAAGAACGCAGAAATATTACCCATCGGAAAATAGAGCATGAACTTTGTATTGGATCACCCGCAGTTTCAAGCATTTTACATGATCATATTGGCGTCAGGAAGGTCGCTTCGCGTTGGATACCGCATTTGCTGACCGAAGAGCAAAAAACCCGGCGAATAGGTTGGTGCCAATTTTTGGCTCGAAAAATTCGACGGAGGCAACCCCAACAGGTTTCTAATATCCTTACTACTGATCAGTCCTGGATATATTGCTATGACCCTCTAACAAAGCAACAATCTATGCAATGGGTGTTTGAGGAAGACGGGCCGCCATTAACCTTTTCCACGCCATTGACGGATATATCCGCACCACTGGTTCAACGCCAACGACGGAAATATCCGTCATGATTGACAGCGCAAAATAGACTGGATTGTTAATGAGGTAAGGTTGATGTTAGCTCTAGTGTTTAGCTGTCATTGGCGTGTGAGTTTAGACTTTATCTGACATAGCGTCGAAAAGGTTAAAAATTGTTCGTGGCCGTAGTGTGAACAAAAAAATGATCGCCGTTTCCTTTCGCCGCGGGGCGCCAGTAGCTGTAGTTCCACTCGAAGATCGAAGAACAGTTACTAGCCAGTGGTACACAGAGGTCTGTTTACCCCAGGCATTTGACAGTCTTGGTGAGGATCGTCCAAAGAGCGGCACTCATGGAATTATTTTTAACCAAGATAATGCACCTGCACACACCGCGGCAATAACAATGGATTTTTTGACCAGTAAAGGTTTTCAGCTGGTGTCGCATCCACCCTACAGTCCTGACCTGGCCCCGTGCGACTATTTCTTGTTCCCCACTATAAAGAAAATGATGCGTGGCCGGACTTTTATGGACTCGAACGAGGCAGTACTAGAATTTGAGCGACTTTTCTTTTACCTTCCGCAGTACGCATTTTTTAAATATTTTGAGGATTGGTTTTATAGAATGAGGCGATGTATTGAACTTGGAGGAGTATATTTTGAAAAATATTAAAGTAATTTGTAAAAAAAATAATGGCTTTTAATTAACTAAAAATATTCATAGCAACCCTCGTAACTTGGTTAATTAAGTTTCGTACTTTGAGCTAATTTCGCTATAATATGTTTTGTTCACTACAATGGGCAATGGATGAAAAATTTAAAAGTGCTTGAATATTTTTATATCGGTAGGAATAGCGTTCCTTATTAACAGGATAAAATTACAGATTTTTAGGTATCGTCTATCATTAATAAATAAATAATTCGTTTGAACTCGAACAATTTGTCTCCTATACATAAGTATGGTTTAAATTCTTTGGTCCGATAAAAAAATTAAAAAAAAACTGCCGTTGTTACTCTGTCAAAACTGGAAAAAAAAGCGCGGGAACTGTTGATTGAGAAAGGCGCACTTTTTGTAAAATATTTTTGGAAAAATCCTTTTTCCTGTATTAACTGTATATATTGTTGTGAAATTGGTCTGTATACATTTAGTTAATAAGGTTTTTGTAATATAGAGATGGGGGGGGCCCCAAAGCGACCCAAACACTCCGGCTCTGCCGATGATCCCGAGGTAGCCGAAGAAAAATATAGGGTTTATCAAGTCAGGAGTTATGCGAGAAAATACCCGGAAAACTCAAACAAAACCGAGTTCGTAGTTTTCTTGGCTCACGGCAAAGTTGACAGCCCAATAACAGATAGAGACCGCCTGAAACTCTCTGAGGCGATTCGCAAGTACTGCGTCTCCGGCATTTTACATCTGAGGCCGATAAATAGATACAAAGTTGGTGTAACTTTTGATTTATCAAATAACGCCAATGTATTCTTACAGAATACCAAATTGTTAGACGACTTGGACATGGTGGCTACAATACCTGCAGCGGACACCGAAGTCACGGGGGTTCTGACTTCAGTTCCCACAGAAATGTCAAATAAAAAAATTTTTTCGTTGATAGGAAGCTCGAGGAACGTAATCCAGGTCCGGCGTTTCATGAGGAGAATGCGTGGTGAAGATGGCGCTGTGTCATATCTACCTACACAGACTGTCGCGGTCACCTTCGCTTCGACTCAACTGCCCGAACATGTTTTCCTTGATCACTGGAGACACGAGGTCAGCCTATATATTCCTCCAGTTAAACAGTGCCTGCGCTGCATGCGTTTTGGCCACATTGCAAAATTTTGTAAGAATGCAGAGGTCTGTTCTATATGCACAGAAAATCACAGCTTCCGGTCTTGCTCTGTACAGTCAGCTAATGCCAAATGTGCAAACTGTGGTGGCAACCATGTTGCCATAGCAGCAGCATGCCCAATGAAAAAACAAAAAATAGAAGAAAACAAAATAAAATCTCGGTCGGTTAAATATGCAGATCTATTTAATGAGAAATCTTTCCCGCAGCTAAACGCTAAATCTATAGAAACACACATAAACAATCTTACAAAATCAGACATATTTATGAATTTACTTGTAGAGTCAATAATGAAACTAGTTTCAAATAAAACTACACCAATTAACTCATCATCCATAAAAGAAAGTTTAAGATCCACCTTTAGCAAAAAAACTTAATTAGTAAACTAATGGATATATTAAATATAATTCAATGGAATGCACAAAGTATTGTTAGTAATAAATTGGTACTAAGTAATTTTTTGTACGTAAACAATATACATATAGGTATTATATCAGAAACTTGGTTAAGACCAAACCAACGGTTTAACATTAGAGGTTACAATATTGAAAGAAATGACACTGGTAACAAACATAATGGAGTGGCTATTCTGATTCATAATAGTATTTCATATTCAAAAATAGTTACGAAATTTGATGATTCCATACAAAATATTGGAGTTCGTATAGTGGTTGGTAATAAAGAAATCAGTATCATTAGTTTTTATAGCCCAAAAAACTGCAATCCAGTATTTAGTAAAAATAAATTTGATGCTTTAATAAAGTCTGTTCCCGGTCCTATGATTTTTGCTGGTGATTTCAATGCTCATCATATTACTTGGGGATGTGGTTCCACTACTCCACGTGGTAGAGATGTCCTTGAAATAATTGAAGACAATAATCTAGTGCTTCTTAATGATGGTCTTCCAACTACAGTTGGTTCTTTAAGTTGGCGACCAAACGCTCTTGATTTAACTTTGGTTAGTCCATCTTTGGCTTTGTCCTGTGACTGGTCTGTTCATAATGATCCACTTGGTAGCTATCACCTTCCTGTAATAATAAATATCTCCATTAATAATCATTGTAACGTCGATCTTAGTCAAAATAGCATGTTATGTTTTCCTAAATTTACTAACTTTAAACTGGTGGATTGGAAAAAATATCAAGATAAAACTGATACTTTGTTGTCTAATTTTAATGTTTCATCTTATTCTCCTCTGGAAGCTTATTCCTTATTCTGTAAGACTCTTAAATGTGCCATTGAATCATCTTTACCTGCTCAACTTAGTTCCTCAAATAATTATACATCTCTTTCTAGAAAGTCAGGAAGAAAGCCCTCTTTACCTTGGTGGAATGCTAAATGTTCTGAAGCCGTACAAAAATCCAAAAGTGCTTATGTTAATTTTAAAAATAACCCTTCTGAACAGTTATATTTAGAATTTAAAAGGTTACAAGCTTTTAAAAAACTTACCTTGAAACAGGAAAGAGCAAGAAGCTGGGCATCATTGTGTAGTTCATTTCATCGTTGTACTCCTCTCTCTGTTATCTGGAAATACATGCGTAAATTCAATAAGTCATATGTTCCTAACAATAGTAATAATTGTAGTTGGGTACCTAAATTTCTTCAAAAATATACTCCAGATCATGTTAACAATAAACAAAATTTTTCGATGAACACTTGTGTAAGTAACTCTAATAATATTTTTTTAACACAACCCTTTACTTTATCAGAATTGAAATCTGCTGTATTATCTAGAAAAGATAGTGCTTTTGGTCTCGACGGAATACCCTACAAAATGCTAAAAAACTTGAAAGAAAAGAGTCTATTAATATTATTGTATATTTTAAATCATCTTTGGGTTAGTAATGAAATACCTTCATCCTGGAAGACAGACTGCTTGATTCCTATTATAAAACCAGGTAAACCTCAACTAAATGTAGATTCATATAGGCCAATTGCCCTGACATCTTGTGTTGGTAAAATATTTGAACAACTTCTGAAACAAAGGTTGGAGTTTTTTGTTGAAAGTAATAATATATTGCCATCTAACCAGTTTGGGTTTCGTAGAGGTCGATCATCTGCAGAGAGTTTTTGTCAGTTGCAACTTGACATCCAAAATAGCTTAACTAATCGAAATTGTTCTGTGTCTGTTTTCTTCGATATTGCAGGAGCATTTAATAGTGTCAATATTGATGTGCTTTCTATTGAACTGCTTTCTATTGGGCTCCCTGGGAAAGTGATTCAATGGATTAGCAACTTTCTGTCTGAAAGAACAGTTTTTGTTAAACATAATGGTTATCTTTATGGACCTAGACTTGCATCTGTTGGGGTGTGTCAAGGTGGAATTTTGTCGCCTCTAATCTTCATACTCTACATTCGTCGTTTAAATTTAATCTTGGGATCAAATGTTAAAAATCTGCAGTTTGCTGATGATCTAGTTGTTTATGCAAGTGGTACAAACTTAACAAACTTGGCTTATATCATTAATAATGCTTTAAATAACTTGTTCCAATATTTTTCGTACCTAAATCTTGATGTCAATCCTCTCAAATCAAAACTGCTCGTTTTTGGGAAAAAAAGTGCAATAATGCCTAATGTTTACTATAATAATATTGTCATTCCTATTTCTCTAGAAACAAAATTTTTAGGTGTCATACTAACTCATAATCTATCTTGGAAAAAATATATTGATAAAATTACTGCAACAGCTAACAAAGCATTCAATATCTTACGATCTTTAGCCTCAACTTATTGGGGTGCTGACCCCAAAATTCTACTACTTTTATATAAATCAATGATTCGCAGTCACTTTGAGTATGGTTTCTTATGTTTTGCTGGTGATAGTAAGCTTGTATATATTTTAGATAAAATACAAAATAAAAGTATGCGTCTGATAACTGGTGCTTTTAAAAGCACACCTATAAATGTCATGCAAGTCGAATGTAACCTTCCTCCGTTGTCTATTAGATTCAGCTATTTAAAGGAAAAATTTGTCTTAAAACTGTTTTCGTCTAATAATCAGTTATTGTCCAATTTAATTGCATTACCATGTGTTCCGCCTCGAAATCCTTTATACATTCTTCAGAATTTAACGGAATTACGGAGTCTCCTTGACAGTTCCAACATTTACAAACCATCTTCTTGGGTGTTGCCATGTTACAATGGCAGTTTTGAAAGTAAATTTCCTGCGATGAAAATTGTTATTGACAGTAAATTATCGTCTAAAGAGGAAGTTAATTGCAATCTATCTAAATGGCATGATCATCGTTTGATTTATACTGATGGGTCTAAAATGGACTCTAATGTCTCTTTTGCCATTTTTGATACTTCTCTAAATATTGGTTTGGGTTATAAATTAGATAAAAATTGTAGTATATTTACAGCTGAAGCAGTAGCTATTCTTGCAGCTTTAAAACATATCAAGCATCAGAATCAAGGATTTCAAAAATGGCTTATTGTTAGTGATTCCATGAGCGTACTAATAAATTTAGATAATCATAAATTGCATGCTAAAACAAATTACTTAATTTTTGACATTAAACAGTTATGGTACGATCTTTTTGTTACCAATAAAATAATAGTTAGTTTCATGTGGGTTCCGTCTCAATTTACATTCTGAAACTTCTTGCTTTAATGTCTCGATTCCTTATACAGATCTAATTAATATCCTAAAAGAAAGAATGATTACAAAATGGAAAATGCACTGGAATCATACTATACAAGTAGAAAATAAGGGACTTTGGTATGCTCCTTTTAATGTTATGATTAATAGCAAACCATGGTTTTGTAAAAGTAACTACTACATAAATAGAAATTTCTACTCAACTATTTTACGCCTTCGTTTTGGTCATTGCCGGTTGAATTTCCATCTTCATCGTTTAAAAATGGTTGATAGCCCTATTTGCTCTCATTGCAATTCTCATGAAGAAACCATTCCGCACATCATCTTCGACTGTTCATCCTTCGGCATTCAGCGCCTTGTGTTGTTGGATGAATTAACTAAAATTTATGAGTCTCATTTGGTCCCGCATGACATAATAAAGCTTCTTGTAAATAATTGTACATACTCACCTTTGTATAAATTCATTGTTAGCACTGTTGGAGAAATATAGTATAATATTGTAAATAATTCTGATATGTTTGTATATATATATATATATTGTGAATACCGCAGACTTATCTGTGATGATATTTATTGACTGGATTATTCTTGAAAATGAGGACTGTGTTCTTACTTGATTTGGACTACCTGAACTGGACTTGATAAAATAAAAATATAACACTGAAGACTTTAACACCGGATTTGACTATAAGTATTGAAACAACTGAAGACAACTCACCACTGGATTTGACTATAATTTAATTTATATAACTGAAGACTTATAATGGATTTTACTACTCAAGTTTACATAGAAACAACTGAAGATTTATACTGAAGACTTTTATAAGGGATTTTACTTCTCGCCATTTTATGTTCATGAAAAGGAGAATTACTGAAGACGAGGCAGCATGGCTTTTGGCCCTAGCCTGTTCGTAAAGGACAAATGAAAAAAAAAAAAAAAATCTGTCAAAACTGTCAATGTAATTCTAACCTCTCTCTGGGCTTATTATTATCGTTTGCGTTTGGATGTATCTTATATTTTACGACTGCTTACTCACACCGGACCTTTGATATTGTCTTCTTAAACGACGACCTCAGCTTTGGACTCAGGATTTGATATTGATTGTTAGCCTTTACGACGACCACTACACACGTAAACAGGACCGGAACTTGTATTGTATTTGCCTAAATTATTTTGTGTTGATTACCATGGATTCTACTGACTAGGTACAGAGAACCAGTTAAGACATGTTTTCTGCAGACATGTTCTCATAACGACGTGATATAATTGCATGTGGTCTTATTAATCTACAGGAACCCATAATAAAATAAATTTAATACATTATTATTTTTTGTCAAAGTATGTGCTTCATTAATAGGATCACTAGGTTTTAGTATTAAAATATAGAAATAAAAATATTGCCTTGAAGTTGAAGATGAGGTTCTTCAACTTCAAGGCAATCACAGCAAAACAGCAACTGATTGATTTGATTTTTGGTATGATAGATAGAAGTAGTATAATAGTTGAATTAAGTTAAATAAAAAAATTATGAGAGTAAATCCTGCTAATTTGAATAGCAAGAAGTCCATTTTTGTTTAGTTTTCCCTTGTCAACAGGAGCATAATTGTGTCCTGCTATAATTGAAATGGTTTCATATTATTGCATTATACTTATAGCTGACCCAGCTTTACACCTGAATGAATTATACCTACACCGAAACCTTCCTCATTAACCACTCCATCGATTGGTCGAAACCGTAAATCATATAACCGGTCGAGACTTGTATATGCTTGTTTGTGATGTTTGGTTATTTTCAGTGTGATTCGGCAAGTCAGTATGAATTTCAAAGAGGACATAAGGCAGCAATGATAAAACCTGCAGTAAGAAGTGTAGGCTGCGCAGCCAATGTTTAAGCAGTATCTTTAGCTGCAAAAGTAATGCCGAGCCAGTTCATTCAAGTGCCTTTTCGATACCAACACTGTTTGAGCCTTCAAGCCCTTCATTCTCAACCTCATCAAGCAACAAGAAAATAGTTGCACAGCACAGAATAATAACTCCATACCGCTAAAGTGGTCCCTTTTCCAGTCACATTTAACCTCGTAGGTCCCAACGTACTACAAACAGCCAGTAATTACCACTAGCTTTTACAAAAAACAAATATTGCCTTGAAGTTGAAGATGAGGTTCATCAACTTCAAGGCAATATTTGTTTTTTGTAAAAGCTAGTGGTAGTTATTTTAATGCTGAGGACAAAAGGAAGGAAAGTAATCAGTCATACTAATTATAATAAATGTGAAAGTATGTTTATCCTTCTTTCACAGCAAAACAAAGCAACTGATTGATTTGATTTTTGGTATGATAGATAGAAGTAGTATAATAGTTGAATTAAGTTAAATAAAAAAATTATGAGAATAGTTCTTTTATTATTACAGATATACTTGTAATAGGTAACACTTAATTGATGGTCCCAGAAGTTAGAAGAAATAATACAACTTAATGATTAATTAAGTGAAATTTGTTTACTTTATTCATATTTATAATTATTTATATCTGATATGGGACATTTCACCTCTACAACAAAATCTCCACCTCCACATACTCCATCAGGAGATGCCCCAAAGATTCCATTTATCAGCATGAAACCTGATTCATCAATTATTTTATTTAAATCCTTCTCTATTTTTTCTAAATGTTTTCCCCTTTTCATGGCTTTGGTTTCATGATATTTGTAGCCACCTTATATTTTTTGCACAAGGCGCATCAGGCGTGCCACAGTGGGTCATCTCATATATTTTGGAACCTGTAGTTCGACCTTGCCTCATTGCATGCCACAATGGTCAATGGTCGTCGTTTAAGAAGGCAATATCAATGGTCCGGCGTGAGTAAGCAGTCGTAAAATATAAGATACATCCAAACGCAAACGATAATAATAAGCCCAGAGAGAGGTTAGAATTACATTGACAGTTTTGACAGAATAACAACGGCAGTTTTTTTTTAATTTTTTTATCGGACAACAGAGTTTAAGCCATACTTACGTATAGGAGACAAATTGTTCGAGTTCAAACGAATTATTTATTTATTAATGATAGACGATACCTAAAAATCTGTAATTTTTTCCTGTTAATAAGGAACGTTATTCCTACCGATATAAAAATATTCAAGCACTTTTAAATTTTTCATCCATTGCCCATTCTCATAAAACAAGTTTTAACGTGACACAAGTTTACATTTTTAAAGAGAATAAGCATATGTACTGTGGGCACAGTTTTATTTATATTTCAGTTAATTTTAGTTATTTTTATGTTTATTTATGACGTAAAGGATATTTAATGATTAATTTATATACTTTAAACTTCATCTACAAAATTAAGCGCGGTTATTTAAAGCAGTGACACAAACTAAGAGACCGGTCTTTGACACTTTTTCCTAAGTTCGTGATACGAGTAGATATGGTAGGTGTAATTTACATACTTATTGTAAAAAAGAACCAGTACCACTCAATAAACGAGGGGTTTATTCAGTACCAGATATGTAGTGCAATATCTTATCTTTAAATATCGGACAGAGATTTACGTTTTAATATTATATGTTTTGTGTTATTTTGTTTTGTAAATGAAAAAAAGGTTTAATTATTTTTATTTGTTGGAAGTTAAAGTTTTATTTGGTTAATTTTAATGATTAAGTTACCTTATACCTATAATTACCTACCTAAGCACCAATAAAAACTGTAATATTGATCTCATTCTCAAGTAAATCTTTTTTTTATTTAAATAATACCCTTAAGTTGTCCTTACTTAAATCCGTTAATTATTTGTTTCTTTTTATTAAGAAATAACATAACTTACCCTGGAAAACTGTATCCCGAAACAGGAGCCACGAATTCACGAACTTAGGAGCAGAGCCAAATTTTATCACGAAATAGGAGCCAAATAAGAGGTATTATATAAAAAAAAGTTCGAACTGTAGTGATATAATTAATGCTTTAAATTGCTGTCAAAATAACAATATCTATCACTGAAAAGCTTTCAAAGTACTATCATGTTTAGGAAAATTAAGAAAAAATAATAAACTCTGAAGAGCCTTAACATGCCGAAATAGGGGACATTTACCTTAGTAGGCCTATCACCCCTTAATGGGTTGACGTCGGTTTCTGGGACACCCTGTACATACACACAGAAACGGAACGCTCGGTGCACGAGTCCTACTCGCACTTGCCAGATTTTTTTTTAAATCTTTGCTGTCGTTCTTATCTTTTATAGATAACTAAGTATGCCAAATTACAGCTTTTTAGTACCAAGAGGTTCCTGGCAACAAGCTTCCGACGGCGCGGCTCTGGCCATCATCGCTGAATTCGTTTTTTTGCTGGAAACAACTGCTGCACGGTCGTCGCCGACCGAGGCCGCGCTGTCGCAAGGGCTTATGGACGACCGCCTGGCAGGCCCTTTAAACCACACTTTAAAAATCTTAATTTATTGACCTTACCTTGTTTATACGTCCTAGAAGTAGCCTCCATCGTAAGAAAAAACTTACATCTTTTTAATTTTGCCAATAATATCCGTCGCAATCATAATCTTGTGCTCCCCGATTCCATATTAAAAATTTATAAAAATGGTCCATATTATAGATGTATATAAATTTATACTACCATTATTATTTATTTATTTAATGGTATCTACATAATAACGTAATTGAAAACATTTAATTTTGGTGACACCTGCAAATTACTATACGAATCGAAAGGGTTTTACCTCTTGAACACGGCAAAATATTTATTTAGATTTATTTTTCTTTATTTACAAAATTACAAGTAAGTTAAAAATATCGAGTTTTACCAATACTATGCCTGAATAGATATAATACCATTGCCTTTTTCACGAGAAAACAGCTGTCAAACTTCAAATTTGACATTGACACTATTGACAGATGGATAGATACTTAGGGCCACTTGCACGCAGAATTTAACCCTGGGTTAAGGCACTAACTCGAGTTAGGCCCACTTGCGTGGACCAGAGTTAGCGTCTTAACCCGAGGTTAGGCGGCAAACCACGTACAAAAGTAGACGCTTAACTCTGGGTTAAGGGCAAACTCTGGTCCGCGCAAGTCCGCGTTAGTAGACGTTAGATTCATACGAAAACTGTCATATTAACTCGAGTTAGGGCATCTTGCACGCAGAATTTAACCCTGGGTTAAGGCACTAACTCGAGTTAGGCCCACTTGCGTGGACCAGAGTTAGCGTCTTAACCCGAAGTTAGGCGGCAAACCACGTACAAAAGTAGACGCTTAACTCTGGGTTAAGGGCAAACTCTGGTCCGCGCAAGTCCGCGTTAGTAGACGTTAGATTCATACGAAAACTGTCATTTTAACTCGAGTTAGTGACTTAACCCAGGGTTAAACTTTTCGTGCAAGTGGCCCTAAGGGCTAATCATAATAATATATGAATCTGACGTCTACTAACTCGAGTTAGTGCCTTAACCCAGGGTTAAATTCTGCGTGCAAGTGGCCCTTAGGGCCACTTGCACGAAAAGTTTAACCCTGGGTTAAGGCACTAACTCGAGTTAAAATGACAGTTGTCGTATGAATCTGACGTTTACTAACTCGAGTTAGCGCCTTAACCCAGGGTTAAATTCAGCGTGCAAGTGGCCGTTAGAGAATTATCGGTTGACATGATACTTTTTAGGGTTCCGTAGTCAAACTAGGAACCCTTATAGTTTCGCCATGTCCGTCCGTCCCCAGTCTAGCTCAGAGACTCATAGTACTAGAAAGCTGTAATTTGGCATGAATATACATATTAGTCACGCCAACAAAGTGGTAAAATGAAATTTTGAAAAATATTTTTTTTTAATGCACCTCCCCTACACGTAACGTGGGGATGCCTATTTTTTTTCTTGCCTACCCCATAGTGTGGGGTGTCGTTGGATAGGTCTTTCAAAAGTTAGTACGGGTTTATGAAAACAATTTTTCGATTAAGGGATCCGTTTATGAAATATTAAGCTTTAAAGCGCTATTTTTTGTTAGAGTCAAGTGTCCCCCCCCCCCCCCTACAGCCAAAACTACAAATACTAAAAATCTGAAAAATATCTTCAACGAAAGCGCATATAACGAATTTTAAAGGAAAACTATCACGGCTAAGTAGACATGATTAGTTCCTGAGATACAGGCGACTAAAGTGTTTATACCTATCAAAATCGCCTATGATAACTTTGATAGAAAAATTGTTAACTGGGGGGGGCCTGCACGCGCGGGGGGAGTCGAACTGTCCATGTAACAAATCGAGCGACAGCCGCGCTCATAAGCGCGAGCGCCTAGATGCTGTTCGGACGTGCCCCAAAATGCTACCTACAAGTTTGCGATTTGCGATCTGAAAGTTTACAAATATTCGATTAGATTATTGATTTGAGTCGAGTATCGTTTGGAAAACTTAAAATTCTATTTACTGGCCCTTGTTTTTTTTTTCAATTTCTATTAATTACTTTATAAAAGATTTAACTTTTTTTTTTTTTTTACTTTTTATTTTCAATCTTAGTTCTCATCCAGCACTTACCTACACACATCATTATTTCAACCAGTTGCTTTTAAGTTAACCCTTTAATTATTTTTTTAGTTTTATCTAGGCTGTATATCGGTATTTATGTATGCGTTTTATTTTTATTATTATTTTCACGTTTATTCTTCCGCTATACGTATTATGTAAGTAGTTTAAACGTATAGTGTAGTATGTTTGTACAGATGTAGTGCAAAATGATTTTCCTTCGGGAAAACTCGGATCTCAATCGGAATACGATGGCACCCGAACTGTCAATTAATGATTGTATTAAATGAGTGACGTTTTCATGTCCATTAAAATGGAACTTTATTGTTTAGTGTCAAATGACAAATGCTGTCATTTGTCACTTTGTCATTTGACACTAAACAATAAAGTTCCATTTTAATGGACATGAAAACGTCACTCATTTAATACAATCATTGATTGACAGTTCGGGTGCCATCGTATTCCGATTGAGATCCGAGTTTTCCCGAAGGAAAATCATTTTGCAGTTTGCACTACATCTGTACAGTGTTCCGTGAGTCAGCGCCGGTACTGGCTGAAAATCAGCGCTGTAGGTGTCTGACACCTCGGCATTTTGCTGAGCCAGTGTCCGTTTCACTGCCGCGAGGACACAATTGCGTGCTATGCCTGTTACCTTTGTTTTCTTGAATCATTTGTATATTAGTGTGTCTTATGGTTAGTGAATAAATGTATTTCTTCTTCTTCTTCTTCTTCTTCTTCTTCTTCTTCTTCTTCTAATTTAAAGTCGGTTTGAAGCAGTTTAGATACCTAACTACCTACATAGGTAGGTATACTGATCTCACACTTAAAAGCTTGGCTCTTGTTTGACATATTATATACGAATTTATAAGAAAAAGAATCATTACTTAGTAAACTTAATTAGTTCCTGAGATACAGGCGACTAACGGGTTTATACCTACTAAAAATCATCTAAGACAGCGCCAAATAACTTTAAATAGAAAATTGGTTCATACATGTTGATTTTTGAGATAGTTTTTTGTGTTTGTCGTTTCGGCTTCGGAACCCTACACTGAGCATGGTCCGACATGCTCTTGCCCGGTTTTTTATAATACAGATTGGACTAACGTAATATTGTCCATTGTGTCGTAGAAATGAAGTTACGCCCTTTTAGAATAAGTACATCTTAATAAATTAATAATAAAATAAATATTCATTCTAGAGAAAATTTAAAACTATTAGTGTCTTCCTCCTTCCAAACAGTATCTATAAAACGAATAAAATTAAAGTCTTGAAAATATGAAATCTTGTCAATTTTGCCAATATCAAGTAGAAATTATAAGCAGCGTTGTACGGTGAATCCTGTCCTGTCGTCGAAGTCTTCCAGTCATAGTCGTTATGAGGTTATGACCCTACCTACCTACTAATAGGAGATCCGTTATTCTAAATATATAAAAGGAGAAACTGACTGACTGACTGACATATCAACGCACAGCCTAAAAACGGCTAAACGTAGGCACTTGAAATTTGGAAGGGACGTAGCTTAGGTACCGTAGAGGTGCACTAAGAAAGGAATTCCCGAAATTCCCACGGGAACGGGAATTAGCGGGAAAATTATTAACTCAAAAAAAACCCCAACGAAGCCCTTTTGCCCAACGAAGTGGACACGGGAACAGCTAGTTAGAAATATATACTCAACTGTAACAGAAATAACAGATGCGAGAATAGGTATAGACTATGCATTCTATACAGGGACCCGACCACCCATTCCACAATAAAAGCCTTTAAAAGACTTACCTCTCGAAGTACAACCCACTAAAAGAATACTTAGGTAACCCCTTTGGAAGAAATATAGGTACGACTTAGTTGTTTGTTAAACTAGCCATCACATAAGGGAAACCTAAAGAGCAGAGTAAATTGATATCCCTCTTATTGCATAACCAAATATAACCCTTAAAAAGCCAATAGATCGGCTTTTTATAAGGGTAACCCCTAAAATAGTGCTTAAAAAGCAAATCGAACGACTTTTTTAAATTAAAGGGATATTGGTATCACTCAAAATATAGCGCTACAAAAGCAAAATTGAGCAAGACGTACACGAAACGGATTTGGTAAGTGTACTTAACCCTTATAAATAGCACTTTAAAAAGCAAATCAAGCGATACGGCTTTGCTAAATAAATCCTTATAAAATCCCATTCGAAACCCCTTGAATGGGATAGCGGGGCGGTCCCTGATTCTAAATAAAATTGTTATCCTGTCATGAGGTGGGAGACATAGGGAGGCTCGTCTATTAATCTTAGCTCCCAGCTCAAATTTCAAAAGCAGCCGCAGCAAAAAAATGAATTACGACAAAAACTCGCAATGGGTCATGACGCAAATTTGTAGGTAGGTACTGCAGATGTCAGATACTAGACAGCGAAAGACAACCAAGAACAGTCAAAAGCATAAATAAGTGATCATTTATGTACCTTGTCACTCTAACATCAAGTTTGAAATTTTATACAAAATTGTGAAACGATTGAAAGCGACAAGGTACAGAAATTATCACTTATTTATGCTGTTGACTGTACCATTAATTAGCCATAAATTCAAAGCCATACAAAACAAGATTATGTAGTTTTATAATTTTATTGATATAAAGTCAAAAGCAACCATTATTACAGCATACATCGTACTATGTAACTACTTTTTTTAAATATACCTTATAATAATGTTTTTTTAGAAAGTAAAGAATGTAAAAACCAAGTTACTATATAATACTTTGGATGGAGGATGTTAAATTGGTACTAACCTCATGCAAAATCACAAGTAATTATACAATTTGACTATTTTTAATAATGATCCTGCAACTGGAGACGGAAAATGTTGATAAATGAAGCTTCTCGATAACAATTTAGTCCGTCTACTAAGTGTGTAAAAGTTTAAAATACTAACATAAATCTTTTTGTTTCTATTAATTGTTTTTGAAAAGAACTTAAACTAGTACTTATAAATATGTAGAGCAGTTTTTTGTATATTAGGCAAAGTGTAAAACCCTACCTATGTCTATTTTCTGAAACAAACCTATGTGGAATTACCACTTGGGAGTTAACAATAGATGTAGGTATGTCTATTACCTATCAAAACTCAGGGTTTTCTATTAGGAGCGCATATGTAATAAATGTTTTTAAATCTATTACAAACTTTGCTATAGTACAAATTAATATAGCAATCTATTACGTACTACAAATCTTCTAATTGCCTCGACAATAAAGAAAATTGTTTTATTAAAAAGTGGAAGACATATAAATAAAAATACTTATATGGTTTAAAAACAGATGCATCAGCTCCAAGAGCTGCTAGTGTAATAACTAGTGACCGGTTGAATAACATACATAATCAACAGCCAAAGTGCGTGTGGAATAATGTACTTCACATCTGGTAATATATTTTTCAAATAGGTGTAGTGATTCCGGAGATAGCCCTCCACATATAAACAAACTCTCTATAACATTATAGTACTTTTAGACAGTGCCGGTTTTAGCAGTACCAGCGCCCTGGGCGAATTTCTACGGCACCCCCAATCTACCATTCTAACCCATACGCAAAAAGGCAAGGGTTAGAATGAAAAAAACAGTCGCAGGCGCCCCTTTATATCTGGCGCCCTGGGAGGTCGCCCACTCGCTCCCTACTTTAAAACCGCTACTGCTTATAGATAGATTTATAATAACAAATGGTAAGGCATTCCTAAATTTAGTTACATAGAACAAGAGCTGATGTTAAATTTAATTTGCCAACCCCCTTATATGGCAAAACTGAGATATTTTGCATGAGCTCCATAACTGATTTAAGACTGAGTTTGCTGAAACTTTCTAGAGAAGACTTCAGTAAAACGTTCTAGAGCCATGCAGAAACAAATACAGGTCACTACAAATAATTAAAAATTACATGAAACATTGAAAATGCATGTGTGGTATTTTTGGAAAATCTTACAAGGGTATCTCTGTTTTGTACTTACTTACATTTCATATGATATGCAATTACATGAATTCGACATGTTGTACCAATATTGTGATAATTTGATAATTAGTAGTTTAAAACCATCATGGTGTTTTAAGTTTACTAACGTTTTTTCTATTTTCAAACACATTTTATTATTCTTCATGAGACAAGTTAATAAAACAAAACACTGAGGAATGCCATACTATATTTTAAATGATTACATATTATAGCAGAGTCTGTAATGGTATTTCTACTTTGTTAGATGAGCGCATGAGTCATGTTTTCTATGAATCATTTAAAGCTGATAAGACACTATGATTATCATTTGAGCTCATTTGAAAATTGCTTAATTTCTTGCTCATAGATGTAATGACCTAACCCATTTAAAAACATGAATTAACTACCCTTTTTTTACTGGAGCCCATATAATTTGATCTCATTATGACCTTAATTAAACAAACAACATAAAACTTGTATGGAAGGTATATCACCAAATCATGATTAACTACTTAACACTAACACAAAATTCCATATATACACAGATAAGTGTGTGTATGGATCCCAACAATTAAATTGATTTAGGTCCGTATTTATAAACTCTGTAATGCACGTCGCAAGATGCGTCAATAATTACAGGTTCCTATTGCTTGACGTTTACTTTGAGGTATCTTGTGACGGGTGTCTCAGAAAAGATGAGTTAATTAATACGGCCCTTAGACACTGCTGAAACAATATGGAATGCGCCTTTTAATCTAAATTGTAACTTTATAATTTTAAATAAAATACAAAACAATAATCGCAAATAAATATGTCAGATATTTTTAGCCTAATATAAAACATGCTGTATTTTTAGGTTTTTGTCCTTGCCATGCATTTAAAAAAAAAACTGAAATACCTATCAGAACATAGCAGGAAAACTCAAGTAATGCTAGTACATAAAAATTATAACTTCTGTACTTGATTGATACTAAACCAGCACCAACTTATTATTCCGGTTTAATTGAAGCAGCTGCAGCCACAGTGCAGCTACCTGCATTACCATGTTCATTAATCGGTCAAACCAAACTACACTGATAGGCTGAGTGAAACTAGCTGAATACATTTAATATTACGTAGCGTAATCAAGAAAACTTTTTTTAATGTCTTTGGAATATTTGGTCAACTATTTATTGGTGATGTAGGTTCACTTGTTTAGTGGTTTTTGTACCTATGAAGTTATTTATAAGGATCAGAATCATAATATGGTTTTTATTTGAAACATCAGCTTAATTACTTAAAAATAAATGAAAAAAAACTTAGGCAAAGGGAACTCTTGCATGTCGTGCAGAATCATTACGAAATATTGTCAAATTTCAATTGAATTTAATGTTGAATTGTCTATTACATAATAGAGTTCCCTTTATATATCTTTAAACTATAACACATTCAGATATTATTCTTAGGCAGTATTTTCATTTTTAGAATTACAATTTCAATATATGAAATCAAACTGATATAACAAAATCAAATTGCAACTGCGCCATGCTTGAGAAATATAGAAAATGAAACCAGTAAAATAAAGCTTGCTTAGATAATGCATCGTAAGGCTTAGCTCTTTAGTTCAAGAATGAAATAGTTCAACATTAGATATTACTCAATTACAGTGGCATGTGCATAACAAACTTCACATAAATGTGTTTATCATTGGTTTACATTTTAACACGATAATAACATAAGTGAAAACATTACTTACATAATAATGTTAAATATAGGTACTTTGTTGTAATTTTTAATGCAATTGAAATGAGAAATGAATATGCAAGTGCATTGGTTGCAACAAGGCCTAGCAAGCGCAGTGGTCCCTATCCCTGTCACGGCTGTAGTCATTAGCATTCAGCTTAATTTGGTCTGGAAACTCGTTGTATAGCTCAGTTTCAGTCTCCTGGGCAAGGGCACGACGGGCAATTTCCTGAAATGCGAGTTCCACGTTCACAGCTTCTTTGGCACTTGTCTCATAGAATGGGATGTCATTTTTGCTCTGGCACCATTGTTGAGCGCGCTTGAGTGTAACTGCACGATTTTCCAGATCAACCTTATTGCCTAAAATCAGGAAAGGGAAATTCTCGGGGTCACGCGGCGATGCTTGTATCAGGAACTCGTCTCTCCAGCTCTCCAAGGACTTAAACGTGTTGGGCGCAGTTACGTCAAAAACTAAGACGCAACAATCCGCCCCGCGGTAGAACGCCACTCCTAAAGACTGGAAACGCTCTTGTCCCGCTGTATCCCAAATCTGCATTGTCACAATTCTATCATCAACGATTACCTCTTTTGTGAGAAAATCTGCGCCTATTGTAGCCTTGTACTGGTTAGAGAATTTCTTATTGACGAACTGGTTCATTAGCGAAGTTTTTCCCACACCACTGTCGCCCAAGATAATTACTTTTAAGAGGACCTTTCGCCTAGACGACATTTTGCACAGAAATTTGTACGATTAGGGATTTCACAAATAAAACTCGCCCCCTTTGTCTTTACTTATTTATGACAAACCCGATCAGCGCGATATAGTAAATGCGTCACCTGTTTTCGAACGATGGTGTTGCCTACAGTAAAAAAATAATATCTAATGAAAATATATAACAATATACCTAATTTCATAATGTAATTGGTTAAATAGCATAACATCACCTTAACAAAAATCTTGAATAATTTAGTTAATGAAACCATTATTATTAAATATGCTTTTTGTTTCTAAAAACAGCATTAGATTTAGGCAGTTTGCTGTGTGCTTGTGCCTAGAGAGAAACTGCTGATATTCAACAACTCAACAACGACCGACAGTCACACGACAGTCAGTCACCACGATTATGATCAAGTCAAGTATACTAAGTATTAACCAATGAATCAACTGTACGCGTAGAACTAAGTACTTAATTTGCTTTCCGTTGCTCTATAAATTCTCTAATTGATTTAATTGGTTCCAAGAGGTGAGGTTTGACCAAAAACGTACTAGCTGAAGACAAACATTTCGACGACAACGCAACTTTGTCCTAACTTTCTTTCTAGGATGGAGAATAACCTGAGCGGTAGTGGGAGCCAGTCAAGTTCCGTTAGTGAGCTTGAAAAACGTATATTTCCTCGAACAAGAAAGGCGAAACGAGTGAAGTTTTTTCGTAATGGAGACAAATTCTTTTCAGGAATTATACTTCCAGTCTTAGCAGAAAGATACAGGTATGTAGTAATTAGTTCGGAGAACTTGTATTATCAAACAATTAAATATTACTTAGTTTCTCCAACTTTCACTATACTTATTTCTTATATATACAGGGATAACTGGCATTTCATTACTACTACCAATAAAGTAAAACACTACTACCAATAAATACATTAAGTTATAAATTCTTAGTGTGGATAGTACACATTTTTTACACTTTGTCTAAGTCAAGTGCCAAAACTAACGTTTTTTTACTAAGTACTAAAGTGTAACAATGATAATTAAGTGCTTTTGTAAGTAGGTAAATAGGGAATCAAGTTATGTTAACACATTTAACATATAATACAACATATAAAGCAGTGCAATTAACTAGATACCTTAAATATATGCCTAGTGAGGTAGTTTTGGTAGGTGACTAATTTATTGCAACTCCCATATGTTTACCTTTGCTTATTAGTTTAATTATAAAGTGAATGTGCGTGTGGTCTATTTGCTTTATTTAATCCATTTTTGTGACTAATGTTAATCGTTTTATTTAAAAATCGACACAAGTAATATTTTGTTACATATAGACTGCCATAAAATATTTATTAATATAATTATGGCCGTGTGGTTGCCAGCAGATGGCCGTGTGGTTGCCGGCAGAATAGAATAGAATAGTACCACTCCATACCTTCCTGTGGAAGTCGTAAGAGACGACTAAGGGATTAAAGGCTTGTAGTATTTTTAGGCGATGGGCTTGCAACCTGTCACTAATATACACATGATATACATCTTAGCCTGTTTGTGCAAAATGTGGTTACAGAATTAACAACTGGCTGTTAAAGTTGTTGGTAATTCTGTAGCTCTGCCTACACCACTCTGGGATGAAGGCGTGACGGTATGTATGTATGTATGTATGTATGTTCAAAGATCATTAACAATGTAAGAAATTCCAATAATATTTAATCTTATCTAGATGACTTTTTATAATGTAGAAAACGGTGTCCCCTTGTTTTACAGACTGAAAAATTACAGAATTTTGTTTCACAGAAAATGTTTCATATACTATTTGGTCCTTGTATTTTTGCTTCGTATATTTTTTTTTTTTAACTATTTACTTGAAAGAAACAAATTCGACAGAAAATCAATTCAATGAATTTTGTAATTTTATTTTTTCATTACACATACTTATCAAACAATATAATTATTTTTCAACGAATATTGTTTGGTCAGTGCATTTTTTAGAAGGTTGGGTTATAAGATAAATACTATATTATGATATAAATATGAGTGAGCGAGCGAGCGAAGCGAGCGAGCAAGACCTCTCTGGGCAGAACCGACTTGAATAGGTTAGGTTAGAAGGCTATGGCGGGAGCGAAGCGAAGCAAGCTCCCGCCTTAGCCTTCGAGGTTATTTTTTTTATATCCCTTGAATAAGCTATGCGATACCATTTGACTGCAAATTAAAATCGTATGCTTTTTTTCAAACGTTTCATTTCACACACCTTCACAAACTGCACCCTACTCTATAAGTTGATTTTATTGTTATTAAGTTATATTTTAAATAAATAATATGAGAACAAAGAATATTTAATTTGCTATTCTATGATATGAAAAAAGAAACATTGAATTTTATTTAAAATAAAAAACGATGATTTAAAAGTCTTCAAAGTAATTATTCTACATATTGATTATTCTATGAAATGATAATACGAGAAAAAAATTCTATGAAATGAAATTCTAAACAACTTCAGTCTGTAAAATAACGTACAACCGTAGAAAACAGATAGAAGAATAAGCATCTAGAAAACAATAAAATGTCTTCTGGTCCTTAAATTTAACTCTACAATGCATGACTTTTTATTTGTGAAAAATCATATTTGATATGTACTTATTGTTATTTAGTTATGATAACATCAGAGAAAACATTGTTACTTAAGTATGAGATGTTAATTATGTTTTATAGAAAAAAATAACTTGTCAGTATAAAGTGTGTGTAACTTAACATGATTTTTGCAGGTCCTTTGACAGCTTGATCGCTGATTTGACAAGAGCATTGGTAGAAAATGTGACTTTACCAAGTGGAGTACGGACAGTTTATACTTTGGATGGTAGAAAAGTATGTTTCAGTAAATATAAATATTAGTACCATAAAACGGGGCTATTTGGGAATCATGAGGCTATTTGGAACCAAGTAATCGTTAGCTAGCTTTGATATATTTTTTGTCATGGCTATGATAGAAGGAGAACTGTAAGACTTGTTGAACAAGTTTTTAGTTCTACCATTACCATGACACGAAATATATCAACTAAAAGCTTGTGATTACTTAGTTCCAAATAGCCTCATGATTCCCATATAGCGTAGTTTTATGGTACACAAATTTGTTGCAATGCTTTACCTCACACATGGTAATTACATATATGCTTAAGGGTGCCACACTTTTAGTATGGACACCAGACAAAGTCATCAAAACCCATTGAACAAGAGTGATTGGGAGTGAGTGACTGCTATATTGTGGACAACTTTTGTAATTGAACAAACCTCACTCCCAATTAGATTGAACATTGAAAGAGATGTGTATGTGTAAGATGTTAAGAAGCAAATTTAGAGACACAATACTGGAGTGTGATGCCAACCTACCTGGATACCTAGTTAAGGACTTAAATTTAGAAATGGTAACTTTAGTCATATGAGTTATGAAAATTAACTATACTCAGATAGACAAATGGTGGTATCTCAGAAAAAACTCCTGTAGTAAGTGCAACCATATTACTAACTGGTGAGAACTGAATCTACTTTGTTAATTAAATTTGAGATACCAATTTTGTTCATCATGGCAATCTATTGAACACAACAATAAGCCGTTTAAGTAAGCTGTTTAGCATCTTTAGCTTGGTGAGACACTTCTCATTTCGGTATCTCATTCCATCCAGACAAATTTATCTAGTAGGGTTGGAAAACTAAGGCGCTTCATCTCCTATAACCATACGTCGGACTCCAGCGGGCATTTTCGTGGCATGTCAGAATGATAGGTAAGGTTCGCATATCAATCAATTCACTTTCGAGTATTTGTACTTAGTATTTGGTACCTAGTATTTATAATGTGAATTTCCAAATATCATAGCAACTAACTGCGTTATTTATAAACGTACTTGGACTACACATAAGTCAAAATGGCGAAAAAGTTCGTTTGGCTTTATCCGTCACTCAGACAATTGCAGCTGTGAGAAAGGAACAAAACACAAATGAGTTAACTGGGCATGTCAATTTCTATGAACACGGCTCTAAGGCTGTACGTTAGTTAAGTGTTTTTTTTTAATATCCTTAAAATTTTAAATAACAATAAGATTGAATAGTCTGTGTTATATTTGATTTAATTTACATTCATGGTACATTTGTAGGTATATTATGAGAA
The DNA here is from genome assembly GCA_963966035.1 of Acleris laterana. Taxonomy (NCBI): domain Eukaryota; kingdom Metazoa; phylum Arthropoda; class Insecta; order Lepidoptera; family Tortricidae; genus Acleris; species Acleris laterana. Next base: position 68,166,871 of record OZ014438.1, on the reverse strand, counting down.
TATATTATTAATATTTTTTCCAAATACTTAATATGAGTATTTACACATTAAAGATGAATAAATGATAACGGGTAACTAATTTAATTAACTATGTTACAAATACTAGGTACATTATAATACTCGTAAGTTAAGATTTTTTTGTAAACCATACCTTGCCCTCAAACTGCCCCCTATAGTCCGACGTATGCCTATAACATATACTTTTATATTCCCACAGTCCGAGGGCAAGTTCATTTTTATGATTTTCAGGTCTCTTCTGGTGGTCAAAGCTGTATTTCACGATCTCCTGTTTGACACTTCGTAATTTCACGTCTAAATATATGATTTTGTTACTTATGTACTGTGGTATGTTAAAGCATTTTAGTGTTTTAGTTTGGACTCTTTGAAGGATCTCAATATTACTGGCTGTGCCCCAGGGCTAGATACGATAGATAGATCCAAATAGGTTTTAACTTGGGTTTATATGTATATATACTGTCAGCTTGCTGCGAGTGCTTATTTGCGAGTGGCGTCCTATTAACCAGTACACACAGCACAGTTTTAAATCATTTTGCTTATGCCTGGCCCTTATGTGTTTTTACCATGTCAGCCTTCGGTCCAAGTGCACGCGCAAGTATTTCCAATGATATTCCTGCGGAATTTCGTCGTTGTTGATTGTCACTGGTAGATAATGACGTATTTTGATTCGCGTGCGTTCTCAATTTTTTTGAGCCATTCCTCTATTTTGTCTATGTAACGTTGTAGTTGTTCAAATGCAGTTATTAAGGATATAAGAACTGGTCCCAGTATGCTTCCTTGAGGTACTCCTGATTTATTCTCATAATCTCGTGGAACTTGACTTCAAAGTATCGTCTATTGAGGTACGAGTATAATATATGGTGAAAAGAATGTGACAGCATTTTTCTAAATTTATATAACAGGCCCTCGTGCCAATCTGACTGATGATCGAAAGCCTAGCTGAAGTCCAGAAAGTCTGCGGAGCAATACTTATTTTCCTCAAGCAGTCTCCTAATCACGTCAACGATGCGGCCATAATGCTCGATAATCTTTTATACCTTTTCAAAGAGTTAGCCTATTGGCAACTGTATAAATGAATGACTCATTTTTGTGACTTACATGGCTAAAGTTACCGTTTCTTAATTTGAGTCCTTAACATGGTACATTTTTTTTAATACTACCCATCAGATTGTCTATTGCACATAATTATACGTATAAATATAATAAAATTAAGTCAAATTTACTTGTTTTTTATTTTAAATAAATATAGTGGGTATACATTTATTAATTAAGCAATCAATTTAATGTGCTTTATAAATACCTCTTGTTTATAGATAGCAAAAGTAGATGAGCTTGAAGATGGTCAGTCCTATGTGTGTAGTGGAGTGGGAGAATCATTCAAACGGTTGGATTACGAGGCCATAGCAGTGACTCCACAGTCATTTAGACTTGGTCTGGAATCACCGAGTGATAATACAGTCCAAAAGGCAATCAGCAAAATTTCACGATGTTCACAGGTGACTATGACAAACGTGTTTAATGTTTACATTTTTATCGAGGTAAACTGTTAAAATAATGTAATATAATTTTAAATGTTACTGTTAAAGACTTTATAAACATAACAAATTTTCATTGTGTAACAATAATTAGTAGACCGGTACACAATCACAATAGTTAATAGGTACACAATCTTTTGTTACAAAAAGGGGACACTAATATATATATTATATTGAATTCACCCATGTGGCAGAAAATTCATAGTTATTTATGTAACTGGTACATAATGAAGCTTGATGCCGCGGTTAGAGTGCGAGCTTGCGAGGGCTCTAATTACAGGCCCGAGTACTTTAAGAACTATTGATATACCGTTGCATACATATCTTTTTCTACAAGCTTCAAATGATAATGATCAAAATATACAATCGCTAACTTTTCTTGTATACGTTCCTTGATTTTTCTGCTAACAAATTACTTGTCAGCAAAGTAATTTTCATTTTTCTGATTGGCGTTTATAGTGTGTAAATTTTATTGTTAAATGTTCACAAATTTCATGCAATTTTTTAAAAGTAACTGAAACATTAAAACACAATAAACAAACGTTCTGACAATTTATCATAAAAGTCGGAATGCCAAACGAAACGCCATTATATTGATATCCATATTGAACGTAACCATGGTAAACAAATAATAAACCGATGGAATCATAATCTATTCTTAGTAATTTAATAAAAAAATATTTTTTAGCAAATAATTAGTCTCAAAATTAATTTGGTTTTTAATATATGTAATTGTAATTGTTATTTCAATATTTTTATGGTATATTATACAAATTAGGATGTCAAGTGTTCACTAAACGCTAAGACTGATATCCGGAAAGACCGTAACCATGGTGATAACAATGCTATAATAATTATTATAGAACTATTATTACAATGGCAACGCTCATTATAGAATTGTTTTCACGCTTCGGTTACGCTATATGTGGTATTCTGATACCATCAACGATATCAATATTAGCGGTTTATAGTACTCGTGTAAGAAAATATTATATTTATTACTGTAATCTAAACATAAATTTACTTGATTTCTAAGAACACGCTTTGACTATAACGCTTTGACTATAACGATTGGACGATATGATGAACCGAGTAAAGCAGGTAGGTACAGATGTAGTGAATAATCCTTTCCCATCGTTTTTTGTCGGATATGTTCGTACTTATCTAGCTTTCTCAATTAGCTTCAGTACCCATCAATATGCCAACTGAGAAAGCAAGATAAATACGAAGTTATCCGACCAAAAACGATGGGAAAGGATTATTCACTACATCTGTATTTATTGTGTGTAAGCTGGCACCCCAGTAGAGTATCTTATCTAGTGAAGTGATTACAGTTTGTCTCATAAACTGCATTTGTATGATAAAGCTATTATACTATTTCCAAACACATCCTAAGCCAATATCAAATGGGACAAAAGACTTAATATATCTTTTATCACCTAAATGAAAATAACCGGTCAACGAACCGGCCAACCGGTACCGAATCAAACTCGCATATAAATTGTTCATAAATCTTGTTTATTTATGCCCTTAAGCTATCTGAACTGCAGAATGTCAGTATGTACGTAGTGCTGATCTGTCTGCTGGTGTAGCTGTCAGTAAATTTATTATTGTTTACGTTTTGAGGCACGAATCCTGATAACACTTTCATACCAGGCACACTGAGCGATACACTTGCGATATAACATAAATAATTATATCTAGAAGTCACTTGTATGTTGTATGTAATATATATGTAGGACTTGAAAGTTAAGGGTGATATACCCCTCAATTTTTTGTGTGAAATAGAAGTGAACACAACTTAACTTCTGTGTCATTCCTATAGGTATTACATTACTAAACCGACAGAAGGCATTTTATAGGGTTCCGTAGTCAAACTACGAACCCTTATAGTTTATACATGTCCGTCCGTCCGTCCGCCCGCAGTCTAGCTCATAGACTCTTAGTCCTAGAAACCTGTAATTTGGCATAAATATACTTACATATTAGTCACACCAACAAAGTGGTAAAATAAAATCATGTAAAACGTTTTTTTTGTGTACCTCCCCTACACGTAACGTGGGGATGTATTTTTTTTTCTCGCCTACCCCATAGTGTGGGTTGTCGTTGGATAGGTATTTCAAAAATATTGCGGGTTTGCCTCAACATTTTCTCGAGTAAGTGTTTATACCTACTAAAAATCATCACAAGACAGCACCAAATAACTTTAAATACAAAATTAGTTCATACATGTGGTTTTTTGAGATAGTTTTTTGTGTTTATCGTAACGGCTTCGGAGCCCTAGACTGAGCATGCTCACATGACATGCTCTTGCCCGGTTTTTGAGATAGTTTTTTGTGTTTGTCGTAACGGCTTCGGAGCCCTAGACTGAGCATGCTCACATGACATGCTCTTGCCCGGTTTTTGAGATAGTTTTTTGTGTTTGTCGTAACGGCTTCGGAGCCCTAGACTGAGCATGCTCACATGACATGCTCTTGCCCGGTTTTTGAGATAGTTTTTTGTGTTTGTCGTAACGGCTTCGGAGCCCTAGACTGAGCATGCTCACATGACATGCTCTTGCCCGGTTTTTGAGATAGTTTTTTGTGTTTGTCGTAACGGCTTCGGAACCCTAAACTGACCATGGTCCGACATGCTCTTTCCCGGTTTTTTCTCTATATTATCCCAATTAATTTAACCAGAAAATATTTTAAGCTTCATGTATATCATCGTATCGGAGGAAAAACTCACTCAAGTTATTAGTGAGTTATATGTACTTAGTGAGTTTTTCCATTCAATATACGGACATGCTTGTAATTGTCATAAGAAAACTTTTAGAATTATTTTACAGGCTAATGGGTCTCTTGCTACCGGAAACGGGGTAGCACGATTGCGATCTGGGTCGCCACGAGGCACTCCGCTGCGGTCGGGGTCGCCAGTCATTCGGTCACATATTGCCACTTTCATAAGAAACGGAACAAAGCCTCGCAAAGTAAGTATTTAATGATCCATACTAATATTGTGTATGCGTAGGTGCATGTACCGCTTTCAGGGCTAACCCTCGGAATCGATAATGAATAATAAATTGATCAATCTTGGTAAGCTTAGAACCCCGGAAAAGAAAATTGTATAGTTTTTAAAGGCAAAACTTAATTATAGTAAGAATAAAGTAAGGCGGTCAAATACCTTTACTCAGCACTGCAAGGAAATATTTCTAAAGATCTGATAGTTTGCGGTCAGACAAAGTAGGTATGTTTTTGCCGGCCTGTTTGCTGATTGGTCGACAACATTATTCTCCATCCTTGAGAACCGATGAAAATCAATAATTCATTATTTGTATTATAGCGCCATGTTATCATAGATTATAATTTATAATCGACCAACCAGGACACATCATTTTGTTTCATAAAATATTAGGTTTCATCCATGTGATATCCTCTCCCCGATGCGATAGTTCTCTGTGTTTCCTTTAAGTTGTTGTTTGTTGTTGCAGGTGTGCCGACTGTTGCTGAACAAGCGCAACAGCCAGACCCTGGAGCAGCTGATGGCTGCCATCACGGAGTGCGTCAAGCTCGACACGGGCTGCGTCCGGAAAGTGTTCACACAATCTGGCTCGCCGGTCACTACATTACACCAGTTTTTTCAAGAGGACGTCGTGTTTTTCACTTACGGAAATGAGAGGTACACAGAAAATAATCATGGATAAACTAACGTCGGCTTTATAAGTAGCTGCACACTTTAGTGCTGTGTCATTTTAACGTCATGTTTGAACTGCTGCACTATGCAAAAGTGTGCAGCTACTTATAAGTCCGACTGTACTTCGTTCGTATTCAAAGCAAGTTTCAAGTTACAATGGGTATAGGTAACGAGGTTCGGTAATGCGTGCTCAGTCATGATTTAAAACTGGATATTTTATTATTTGATTAGTGGTAAATAATGTGCAATAATAGTAGTTTTCCTACTCCTGTACTTTTATCTGTCATTTATATAGTCACGAACACTAATATAAGAACAAACATAAATATGTCCGCAGAATAATCCAGAGAAAAGTCTATCTTGTCTATGCCCCAAAACAGCACTTGTGCGTTTTTGAGATAAAACGATACGGCCAGCTGCCAAAGCTTAGCGTTGCACAATCGATTTAATCATATTTTAACGATTGTGAAATAGGGACTATAAATCACCTAATGTTTTGAGAAATGATTTCAGTTACCTGATTGGTCGATTTTAAAATAGCTGTATTCTGGTTGGTTGATACGAAATACAAAGTTTTTTTAAAAGATTTAAAGTAGTTAAAGAGAAACAGGTACCTAAAAGAACCTATCGTTCCGTTTGACAGTCGATGTGTATTGTGATTGGTGGATTTAATTTGGTGATGTATTCTGATTGGTCAAATTAAAATGTTTTGGAATTGTAAATAATTCTATTTTCCATTCCGTCAATTTAAAAACAAAGTAAACCATAGACACATATTTTGTCATTTTCTTGTTTCCCGCTCGTTTGTTGTTCTTTACTTCGTTCGTTCGTTTGTAAGTTTTTTCGCTTAGTTTTGCATTTCATTTGAAACCTAGTCGTAGAAAAAGTATTGTATGCAACGGTGTATAACTAAGTCAAAAAACACTCGTGGCGCTTACCTTTACGATGTTCGCCTTCGGCTCACATCGTAACACACGCCACTCATATTTTTTGACCTCTCTTATACAACTATTGCATAAAGTACTATTATGTAACTGATACGTAATGAGAGTCCTTAAAATACAAATAAGATCGCACAAGTGTTTTAAGGTTTAATTATGTACAGTTGCATCATACATTACTTTATCTACACAGATATTACCTACCTGTAACATATCTATGGGTCCTAAGATAATATAAGTATAAACTGAAATAAAAAATAAATAAAGTCAGAGAAATAGCAGATTTTTTCAGTATCACTGCTCATGTTTTACTTCGAAATAGTACATTGTTGCCTAGGCGCGGAAAGTAAGGGTTTTCCTGACGAGGTGGTTAGCTGGCCGAGCAATAGCGAGGCCTGCTAAAATACGAGTCAGGAAATCCTCGTTTCCGCCGCGACATACATAATGCTTTTCTCAAATAATGCGAGGAAATTATACAAATACATAATCACAAGTATTTTAAAAACCCATGACAAATTCGGAGAGAATGTTTGTTTGAAAACTACCGAGTATTAGTGAAGATAGTTTCACGCGCAACGCGCCGCCGCCGGCCCACACTGCACCCACAAGTTGGGTGTGCGGGATTTTTTTCACGTTCCTTTCGATTTTGTATGCAATAGAGAGCACTTTTAATAAACAATATGGACATGGACGGAAAGTGTTTTCATATGGTTTTATTACTCCTAGGAGTAAAATGAGACACATTCCGTCCTTGTGTTTCAATCGGAAAACCGTTCTTTCCGAGCATGTTTGAGAATAATACATTTCGGTAGCGGCAGATCAAACAAATGAAATGAAACGAATATGAATGTTTTTTTTAAATTATAGACAAAGAATTACCCTATTTCTCATATCTTTCGAAATCGAATGTCTTAAGATATTGACTAAAAATATACTGAGTTGACGTTTCAATTGATATTAGAAATGGGCCTATTTATTTATTTTTTGGTTTTGGAAGATGTTCCAAATTTGAAACTCATTAGCTCATTACTTTATAATATTTGATAACGTAATTATAAAATTACGTTACAGCTGTCATTGCTGTTACCTACTACCACGGTAATGCTGGTCTTTGCCAACGGGTTTTGAACGCATAATAGAGGACTTATGATACGTGTGTAGATAAATAAAATATAACTATGTTTATTTTATATTTTGTGTATTTTAAACTTTTTATTTGTTAGGGTTAATCAGGAAGATTTCGAACTAGATTTCGAAGAAAGCAAGGCGGTACTGCAGTTCAGGAAGTCGACCATCACTAGAACCACAAGGTAAACATTTCTTATTATGTTGTCTTACGCTAGCGTCTTTATGCATGATATTAAGAATCCTTTCCCTACTTTTTGCGTTTTTAAGAAAGCAATTACATTGCTGAGTCATCGATACGGACTTTGACAATTAAGTTTTCATGTAGCTTTAGTCATAGATATAATAAGACCTTTAAACAATATCTTCGTTAGATGTAATCATAAAACTATAATAATGAGTATTTAATAAAACTCTTAGAGTCGACATTTACCGGATTTGATGATAATAGTTTTCTTAATGTTGAACGGTAGTTTATGCGCGTAATGATTACGTGGCTGATATTGCATGAGTACATCCTTATTCCTTTATTAGGTGCTATCTATGTTTCTTAATCATAACATTCATAACACGTGACTGCGCATTTGTGTGTCATTTCTTTGAATGTAACGTTACACGCGAACATGTGGAGACTCGGGGAGAGCTCTTTTATCGCAGTTAAGTAAATTAATTATTGTAATTTTATATGGTCCTGGTCCTCTCTGGCCAGAATGATCTTTCAATCACATGTTATATTGAGCTTGAAATTTAAAAAGAAGTGGAATTGGGTAACGTCTTTTAGGTTAATCCTAAAATTAGTATACAATATTTTCTGTTTGTTTGGCCATTTTTCGCTAAAACATGAAGATTTCGTGGGCTCCACGGGCCCATGGGAAAAATAGTTTGCTTCTTAATGTACACCGACTACTTTTAGTGTTTGTCCTTGCGCTTTGTTTATAGTCATTGCAAAAGCTGTTTTTAGAGGGAATTGCACTCTTTTAGTTTGAATGGTACCTAAATCTGTCGGAATTATAGGATTGCGGGGAATCAAAACATTTTCTCCTTTAGCAATTCCAGACATAATTATTTAGTGCAGTCATTGAAGCGAAAAATACGGTCTTACCTCCGACTTTTTTTACTGTGAACCGATTTGCATGAAATTTTGGAATTAGGCTCATCTTACCCTTAACTTCAAAAGTGAAAATGATCTGAACTCCGCCTATTATTTTTAAGGGGTGTAAACAACCCCTTAATGGAAAAATTTACATTGAGCCATTTTATCGCTAGAAAACATGTCTAATAGTAAGTGGTGAAATTGTAAAGTGTTTTCTAACACAATTACCTCATATTAAAATCATTTTCAACCCCTTGAAAATCTTACAACCCTTACAAACAACCCCTAAATTGAAAAAATCACAAAAAATACTTTGGTATGACATAAAAAGATGTAAGTATAGAGTAAGTAATATTTTATATTCTCTATAATAATTATCAAATTTTTAACCCCCTTTCAATCCTTGAAAAGTACCCCTTGATAAAAAATTGTAATTTTTTTTTTTATATAAGTAATGAAAAGGGTTTAAATATTATTCCACACTCTCGAAAATGATTATCATATTCTTAAGCTTTTCTACCCTTAAAACTACCCCTAAATTAAAACAGTAAATATATAATGATTACTGCTACCATTTTTTTTTATGGGCATGTTAAATTTGAAACGTCCAAATTCGTCAAAATTCGCGGCCTTACCCATATAAGAGCGTTGGTATGTATTCATGCCTACGTTTCCAAAATATATGAGCCATTATTATGTATATATATACACATTACAATAGTTTTGGGTCTCTATTATACTGCGTACTTTCACATTGCTCCAAATATTCACACTCCGAAATTTTCAGTTACTAAGTAGAAAAAAATATGATAAGTTTTTGGACCATAACTCCTTAAATTTTCATGCTATCACAATTTATAAAAAACCATTGTGAAGGTAATTAAGAGAGCTACAACATCCTTCATTGCAATATATAGTAAAAAACCTTTTTCTAAAACGGTGAAGGGTTAAAGGGCTTAAGAGAGGCTGTGATTGCGCTGCCACGCGCTCTTTAAACAATCATATCTCCGTCATTTTTTATTTGACAGAAAAAACAAAAAAACCAAATTGTTTGTCCGAAAAATACCTACATTTTTCATTCCTACACTTTTATACGTATCTGTCGTCATTTTTGAGATATTATGAAAAAAAGGTGGGTGTTTTAAGAATTTGAAATTTTTATATATTTTTTAATCGTGACTTTTTTGAAAAACATGTGTCCTCAAGCAGCCAAACTGATACAATCTATCAAACTCTTCATAATAAAATTAATTCTAGGCGGAATACGATTAATTTTAATTTTGGTGGAAATGGCACTTATGAAACCCATTGATTTTTAAGGATAAACATTAGATGCTCCTCTTATTTGCAATACAGCTCACTTATTTTACGTGCAAAAGTCTTTTAATAGTGCTCATGTTAAAGCTTATATCAAGCACTACAAAACCCTTTTTTATTAGAATGCATAAAATGCATCTGCTCGCCGCTAGATGGCATTGACCACATCGATTAAATTTCAGACAAAATAAAAAACTGCTTTGATCTTTAATATCTAGCTTAATATTGCACTTAGAATACTTTATAAAAACCAAATTGTTAATTTTTTTACCTGCTACAGTTTTGTTCTTAATAAAATTTTCGATAAAACGTATATTTTTTGAGATATTTGCAAAAAACCGATGAAAAACTTGAAAAAAATTGCGAATTTTCAATTGCCAATAACTTGAAAAGTATTGGATTTTTCGAAAAACTTTATAGATGATTTTTTGCTTAAAATTAATTGATATCCGAGGTTATTTTGAAGAAAAAAAAAAACACCCCCGAGAAGGGGTGGCAACCACCCCCAGGGTGGTTGCGGAGTTCAAATCATTTTCACTTTTAAAGTTAAGGGTAAGAAGAACCTAATTCCAAAATTGTATGCAATTCGGTTCACAGTAACAAAATTCGGAGCAATAATGCTTCAATTACTGCACTAATTGTCCTTACGTATTCCGACCTAGGTTGGTGCGTAAATTTACAACCGTGTGCCATTAGATTATCAAGATTCCGCGTCAGGAGTACCGGGACACCAACTTTAAGCATGAACGTATGGGACACACTCCCGATTGCTCCAAAGAATTTAGGAACACTAAGAGTAGGACGTGACTTGGTGTCTATGACATTGTCTACCGAGAGATACTCCACAACATCGCCATCTATGTGCCACCCGACAATTACGTTTCTCGGTATTATACCCTCTCACACAACCATTCTCTATTCTTTACATTCTTTTGTAGATCGGGGTACACGTTATTTTTTAGAAAATCTGTGCTTTGTACATTATTACAGAATTCACGGTTCACAGAGCTGCCGCATATTGCCCCGACTGTGTATCATTGTGGTGTTGCTGACATATTTGTAGTCAGATACATTATTTTCGAGATGCATTTATTTTATCCGCCGGCGTGCCCTAATTATCACCGGTAGATGAGAATCTGTCTAAGGGCTGTATTAATAAACTCATCTTGGCTGAGAGGCCCATCACAAGATACGTCAAACTAAACGTCAAACCATAGAACACTGTCACTTTTACACATCTTGAGACGAGCATGAGAGTTGAGATTAGTTTATTAATAGAGAGCCCGCCAAGGGAACTATACCATATTACTTCTCCGTTATCAAGGGATCAACTAGTGTCGGCGCCAGTACAAATCATGGCATAAATTTTTTTCGACCCTAATGAGAAACAAAATGATTTACAAAATAACAATAATTCAATATTTTTACTTCATCAAAATATTCAAGGACTCCTATCAAAATTACACCTTCTGGAGTTATGCTTGCAGGATTTTATGAGTAATGGCATAACTATTGATTTGATATGTCTAAGTGAGACTTTTGTTAAACGCGGAAGTGAAAATAACATAGTCCTAAAAAACTTCAATATTGCCTCTACCTTTTGTAGAAAAGACAAAAAAAGAGGTGGCGTGTGTATTATGCTAAAAAAAGGGATAGATTTTAGTGTCATATCATTGTGTCAAGAGAAATCCTTAGAACGAATTTTTGAGTGCTGTGGCATATATATACCTCTTTTTAACTGCATGATAATTTGCATATACCGGATCCCATCTAATACTTTAGTCCATACATTTTTTAGTCAACTAGATGCACTACTTCACAAGCTCACTAATAAATCAAAACGGAACATAATTATTGCGGGAGATTTAAATATTGACACCATAAAACGTAACAATTTGACAAACACGTTAACAGGACTTTTAAAAAATTATAACTTAACGTTGCACATAACTAAACCAACACGTTTAAATTCCTGTATAGATCACATTGCAAGCAATATAAGTGCGGCTACGGGTGACGTGTGTCAAGTAGAGCTATCTGATCATAACACCTGCCAAATTCTGCGATTTCCAGTTATAAACACAACTCCGAAAACTCAAGTGTGCTGGTATACGAGAAAGCGAGACTTATGTGAAGAAAATATAAGAAAGTTCAGGCATTATCTTTCTGTTCTATCATGGTCTGAAGCGCTATCACAAAATGATTTAAACAAAGCGTTTAATGAATTTCATGACCTTTTCTCCTTGCTCTATATTCTATGCTTCCCCGAGTATAGGATAAAATCAAAAGGTAACATTACAGCGCCTAAGTGGATAACTAAAGGTCTCATAAAATCAAGTAGAACTAAAAGAAGTCTACGAGCATTATATTCTAGGCAAAGATCAGACGAAAACAAAAAGTATTACAAATCATATTGTAAATTACTAAAGGCTTGTGTTCTCAAATCGAAAAGAATTGGCAGTACTGAGTTTATACGTAAATCTAAAAATAAGTGTAAAGCTGCTTGGGACGTCATTAATGACAAACATGACACAACAAAAATAAAGCAGGAAATTAAATCAATAGAACTAGATGGTAACACTGTAGTAGAGCCTTCCGCTATAGCGCAATCCTTTAATGATTTCTTTATAGAATCAATAGAACATCAAATTGACACACATATTATAACGGATCGTAGAAATCTAGTGTCACAGTCTCGATGTCCTAATAGTTTATTCCTTATGCCATTCACAGAAGATGAAATGATAAAAATAATAAAATCACTGAATAATACCAACTCCGTAGGATTCGACCAGATTGCTACAAAGGTTGTAAAAGAATGTGCCAAAGAAATTGCGCCTATTTTAACCCATCTGGTAAACGTGTCTTTTACACAAGGCGTTTTTCCGGAGCGCCTTAAGTACTCTATTGTTAAACCCCTACACAAGAAAGGGAACAAACAAGACTTACAGAACTATCGTCCAATAACTCTAGTACCGATTTTTTCTAAAGTATTGGAAAAAGCTTTTCTAAGCAGAATTTTGCATTTTTTAAATAAGCACAACATTATAGCACAGGAACAAAACGGTTTTCAAAAACACAAGTCGATAACACATGCTGCATTTTCATTAGTCAAAAATATCACCCAATACATTGACAAAAAGATTCCTGTCATAGCTACCTTTTTCGACATGACCAAAGCCTTCGACTTTGTTAATCATGAATTGCTCCTTCGTAAATGCGGAAATTACGGTGTCAGAGGCAATGCTCTAGAATGGATTGGAAGTTATCTGGGTCATCGTATGCAGTGTGTAGAAATACATCAGGTTAACAAACACGACGAGAATGTCGTTCACCGGTCGTCATACAGGTGTAACAAGTGTGGAGTCCCTCAGGGAAGTGTTCTCGGTCCGATGCTTTTCTTGCTCTACATTAATGACCTACCTAGTGAGACCTCATGCCCGATGACGCTATACGCTGATGATATAGCTATAGTTATACCAAGTGACGACACTATTACGTTTGAGGACAAAACCAACCATACAATTGATTTAGTTGACTCGTGGCTAAATAGAAACTTTCTAAGGACTAATGTGTCGAAGACATGTTTCATACAATTTTTAAACCACAAAACACGCAAATTAGACCTAAATTTACAATGTCAGGGCCAAGCTATAGAACAGGTAAACGAAACAAAATTTCTGGGCTTAATCTTGGACCAGCACTGCTCTTGGAAGCAACATGTACAGTTTGTTCGTGGAAAACTGGAGAGGTTTGTTTACGCTTTAAAGCAGCTGAGAATAGTCGCGGGAGAGAAGACAACGCTCCTCGCATACCATGGCTACGTGACATCTGTCTTAAAATATGGTATATTGTTGTGGGGTAACTCAACGGATGTTAGCAAGGTGTTTCTAATACAGAAGAAATGTGTAAGAGCGGTTAGCGGTGCTGAGCCGAGGGATACTTGTCGACCTTTGTTTCAGAGACTAGGCCTGCTCACATTAACGGGTCAATATATTCTTGAGGTGGCTCTCTTTGTTCGCAACTATCCGGGTTATTATAAAAAACCGACATTCAATAAGAGACTCAGGGAGAGGGACGAGCTCAGATTGCTTATGCCGCATTGTTCATCCTCCTTATTTAAAAATAACTGTTACATTATGTCTATTATCGTTTATAATAAAATACCATACGACATTCGAAAATTGTTAAACCCCCTTTTCAAGACAAAATTACGGAGATGGTTACTGGACAAAACTTTCTACACTGTCCGTGAATTTTTAGATTTTAGAGGTTAGCTTATATAATGTTGGTATCTGTAATATTTAACTAGATTTAATAAAAATATTTGCATGCCTATAAGGTTAATCATGTGATACTTAAAAACTACTATTTGACATCTGAAATGTACCTACCATGTTTAAGCAAATAAATTATTATTATTATTATTATTATTATAATACGGTCCTAAATTTGCCATCTAAAGTATCATCCCTCCCATGATAGTTTGATTGCTCCATCATAGTTCGATATTATGAGTCTTTATACAAATATTAATGTATCTAACATTACAAATGGCTGAACTTCCAAACATAAATGACCAAATTCTCATATAAACCATGAATTTAATCTAATTCGGTACAGCGGTTTATCCGAGACAGCGTAACAAACAGACAGACGACAGACAGAAATAAGGACTTTCAAATTTATAATATTAGTATAGATTTTCTTTCTACAGTAATATTATATGTACCGATATATAGATTTTTTATTCCTTGAGTATTGTTTGAACTAACATTTTATAATTAAATACTTAACCGACCAATTTCAATCGAAAAATAATCCGTCCGTTAATTTTCTTAAGTAATCATAATAACTGCCCTAATGCAGCCGTAGAAATAATACGCTTTGAATAAGTCTTGAAATAGGCGGGGAAAAAAACTAAATATGTCAACGCTGTCAACGCCAATCTGACACCTTCCCTATTGACATAGGCTAACAAAACAGAATTTACAAAGCCTGTCCCATGTTGTCACACGGGGTAGAAGAAGTCATAGGACAAATAAAGCAATAAATTATACAATTTTGACAAATAATAGTATAGGTACTATAAGTAGGTATTAGTTACTATGAGAAAATTATTATAACTAAATGATAACCATGACAACTTTTTCAAAAAACAACGTGTCCGCCATCTTGAATTTCCACCTATACCCTGACATCATTTTCTAAATCTGCGTCCCCAAAAAGGTACGAAATAGACACACAAGCCAATTTTTGCCATTTTAAATTCCAATTTTGATAAGTACTTTTTTCAAAATCTGCGTCACCGTAATGTAAGAAAATGATACCCATGATGCCTGATGATTTAAAAAATACATCAAACACGTTATCGTTATTCCCTCGGGAAATATATTTTTTTCCGGGATAGGATTTTCCTGTGTTGATCTAATAATGAAATTAGGGGTAGTTAATCCTAAATCAGTGAAAGTTTTATTTTTTATTTATAATCAGTATCCTAAATACCAATCTCCAAGATGCTTACTTGAAAAATAACTAATCTCATATACAAAATTCAACCCCCCCTTTTTCGCCTTAGGGGCAGTTTTTCCAAAAATCCGTTAAGGTTTTTTTTGTTTTTATTTATAAACAGTAGCTCAATTACCAATTACCACCTTTCAACTACAAAAATGACCATAGTTCCGTGCAAACAACCCTATACCCTACCGTATTTTAACCCCTTAGGGGATAAATTTCCAAAAATACCTTCTTAGTGCACCCAAGGGTACCAAAGGAATATTCCCTTCAAATTTCAAGTGTCTAGGTCGAGCAGCGGTTTTGGCTGTACGTTGATGGATGATTCAGTCACTTTTACCCCTTTTTATCCCTTCAGGGAAAAAAATAACGGTCTACGCATGCATTTGAGTAGGTTTGATATATATTGAAATTTTCTAATAACATTTTATCTGCTCTATACGTTAACTACGGATCAGACCAGCGTTAAAAATGCAGAAGTTGATTGCTGTCTTCGAAAATGTCAGCAAAACGGGTTCTCAGTACATAAGAAAGAGTTAATCAGCAGTCAACTTCTGCAATTTGTATTGTTAGTCTGATCCGCACTGGGATTACACCAACAACAATTCTAACAAAAAGAAAGACTGTTGCTAACCTAACCAACTTTAAATCATTATAATTCATAAATGACCATTCATAATGATAAATGATGAGAGAAACCTTAAGATGATTTTTAAATACCTATTCAATGATACCCCTTTTTGTAATGTTTCGTCGAGTTTTATTTTTCTTTGTTAGATTGTTACAAAACACTCACAAAATTAAGATAAATCGATTGACATAAGAATCATCAAATCTGCCCACGCTTTTAGTTTCTTGAGCGCCACAAAAGAACAAACATACATATATAGACTGCTAAATACAATACCCTCCTCTTCCGGCAGTCGGGTAGTAAAACGGACGTTTATGCAGAATACCATTTTTTACGGGTGTTTTTTTTTTATGAAGCTCCTGTTTTAATTACGAGCTCATTTCCAATACTTAAAACGCCAATAGATTTGGTTACTTTAGGTAAGGTTATTACTGTTATTAGCCTTTGTATATCCCTGTTTTACAGTATATTGCATTTTGTAGAATATTGTGTTTACTTGCTTGTTTTTTTTTTATTATTTTCCACATACTAAACACATTAAATTGTGACACGAAGTACCATCAAATTTATCCGCGGTTTCAACATTCGGAAATTAGGGGCCGTCGCAACTTGCAATTGAAAGAGAGTAGATATAATTGTAGAGAAGTGTTTTGATCAAATGTAATGTGTAATGTGCAATGTGCATTACTAGCAAAAAATAACGTCTCCGTCGTAGTGGGCGTGCGGCGCGTCTAGTTACGAACTAGGCCACTTTTTCACGTTAATAAGTCGTTCAAATAATATATGCCTCTATTCTCAGTTTTCAATGTTTTCTTTATCTTTGACATTCATTTACAGCAAACGTGAAAGACTTTTCTCTATGCCAAAATAAAAATCAACTAAGAGACGATTATTTCACCTGAGCTTACTTGAAAAGAGAATTAAAAATGCATTGGCTTGGTCGCAACGTTACTTTTGACGCGCTCCATATACTTATTAAAGCACTACTGCGTCGCTATTGCCTAACGCCCTCGCAATCTCAATTGGCTTCAAAGTGGAACAATTGTTTTAATTTTGTATGCAGACAAGCCTTCGATTTTCAAAATGAAAACAATTTCGGTTGCGAGTGCGTTAAGCAATAGCCCCTTAGGTCTAAGTCTCTCAACAAGTTATACATATTATAAAACTAAATCTGATTATTTTACTTAACACTAAATTGTTTCCACCAATTTGTAAATGGTTAGGTATTTTCCTACCCTTGTTACCGCGCACCGAGATTTCCGTACCGCCCGTTCTTTGTTGTTTTTGTTTAGGGTTTGCTGTTATAACTTTTTTTTTAAGTAATGCGCTGTTATATTATATTATAACATAGATTCTTTTAAAAACCGGCTATCTATTGCGGACCGTATTCCAATAAGATCTGTATCGTTTGTTATAAATACAACTTAACCCAGGCACGAATAATTAATCTATTCATTTAAAAACATTCTAATTCGGGACGATTGACATTTGGCACAGAATCGATAACTGTATACTTTCTTTGCACATTTTGTTCCAATAAAAATGCGAGGTCTTACAACGCAAAAGCGAAAATCAATTGTGGACAATTGGTGTTCTGTAGAAGGTATCACGTACCGAAAATTATCACAAATGTAAGGTTTGGACGGCTCCCACACTGAGGAGCCATCCAAGCTGCTATCCGTAAGTACAGCGAGGAATATACCTTCAATGACCGACAACGACCAGGCCAAAAACCAGGTCCATCCAACCCAAAACTGGACCAAAAGATCGTAAAGGTAAAGAACTATCGGTCCGAGATATCGCGAAAAGAAATGGTATGAGTATCGGGATAGTAAAACGTGCAAAGAAAAGAAAATAATATAAAGAGACATTTTAAAAACAGAATTAACCAAAAAGAAGCGAAAAATAAAAAGCATATCTTAAGAAACGAGTCCGAAAGTTGTACGATTTGATTTTATCTAAAAAACACAACTGTGTATTGATGGATGACGAAACATATGTTAAACTGGACTACAAGTCTTTTCCAGGTCCCCAGTATACTATGACACGGTACGTGAGTGAGCAGAGCAGGAGGGCAGAGGCATTTGCGTTGAGAAGTTCGGCAAGAAAGTCATGGTGTGGCAGACAATTTGTGAATGCGAAATGAAGTCAACTGCATTTTTCACTACCTTATCGATGAATGCCGATACTTATATGAAAGAGTGCCTTCAGAAACAAGTATTGCCTATGATCAAAAAGCACAACTCCGGAACTTTATTTTGGCCTGCGCTAAGGTAGTAAAATGGTATAATGACAATAATGTAAATTTCGTGGACAAAGAGTTAAAGCCACCTAATTGTCCAGGGCTTCGCCCGATTGAACACTACTGGGCTATAATGAAAGCTAAATTACCTACAGACCAACAGTTTCGGTCAGATTGGAACAAGGTGGCTCGAACTTTTGACAAAGTCGCTGTCCGATCATTTAATGGTCACCATGAGACAGAGTCAGAAAACTGGAAAATATGAATAATTTGGGTTTTTTGTGGCATTCTAATTCTCCATATTATTTTGTACATAGTTAATTGATATTAGTATGTAAATAAATACTTTAAAAAAATGACGCATTTTGTTCTTGTATTTATAACAAACGTCTTTAATCCCGTCCGATGTTAGTTATAATTATAATATAAAATGAAGAACTTTTTAATTGGTGTACAAAATTGAAAAGTCATATTTGTAGGCGATGTATGTGAAAAACTGAAGCGTCCTTAATTATGTGACCACCACTTACACCACTGTATATAATTTATGGTGAAGTGTGTTAACAGAAAGGGGCCCAGCCCGGGTATGCCGGTAAAAGCGGGCGGGGCCGCTCGCGCGGCGGCTGCGGAGGCTGCCGAGGGCGACGCCGCGGTGTCCCTCGACGCTTCCCTCATGCCCAAACCTCTCCGGCTCAAGTACAACGTTGGGGAAATTATAGGTAAGTAACTTAAAAGTTAAAATATGTACTGGAGTCAAATAATAGGTTTTGTTACGAATCCAAACCATGTTCGTTACGAAACTTATGTACTTTACTTTTAATTATCTTATAGTCTACAATATTTAAAATATTCTTCAGAATAGTAATCCTCCATGGCATAAGTTATAAAAATAATATCAGGCAAAAGTCATATGCTTCATTCAAAACCAATTAGAATTTATCGAGATAACCCGGAACCTTCTTTATCTTATAACTGGAGATCAAGTTACATTCGAGAGAACTTGACATCTTTATTACCTACTAAACGAATGCAAGTCAATGTTACGTAAGAGAGTTGTGCTCAATGTCATTTACAGATTACTATCACATCATGACCTCGTGACAAAATCAACAAGGCGTGTGACGAAACAAATTAAACCGTTAATATTTATAAATACGCCTGGTATCCAGTCGGCAGTTTTGTTATGGAGATTGAAAATGATAATCGTTATACACACCGTGACCCGTCGTGACATATGACCTAGGGTTTTGATGCGCTACAACGGAAACGAAATGTTTACTTTAGGGTACGACTTTCCAACCTTTTGGCGTCAATCCGTCAAGCCTCCTTATATTTTTTTTCATTTCTCCCATATGTTTTTTTGACAAACACAGAAAGTTACGAAAGTGAAGAAAACAAATACACCTGTAGTGTGTAGTAGGTACTCTACAGTTGGTCAAATCTATTCAACACTGTTAAGCCATATTAGTTTTGACGTGTTACGGTATTGTTTTCAACTCGGCCGCCAGTAAAATAAGAGCCATCGTAAAGTTGACAATACGATAACACGTCAAATGCAATATGGTTATACCCCAGTAGAATAGAGACCCTGATCAATTTCTAGCTAACTCGCTTTTAGTATAACAGATAACTCTATTTTACGTTTAGCACTTGTTCTACACGCAAAAAGGTGCGGGTTATATATTAGTCCCAAAACACCGTGTCGAACGGGAGTTCCAGAGGTAGACAACCTCAAAGGGTATCCAAATCAATCCTAGGTATATTCCGGAGTTGATCCGAATACCCCTTACGACGCCGCGGTTCTGCATAGCCTGTTTCCCTGGCACATCCCGTATGTGGCTGCTCTAGCCAAAACCATGTGTGCATAAGTACATGCAGAATATTAATATTGATGTATTTGGTGTATATTAATCATTATTATATCTAATCTTTAAACAGGTGAAGGCAATTTTGCAGTGGTGCGAGTTTGTAGTGACAAAGCTACTGACCAGAAGTATGCGTTGAAAGTAATAGACAAAAGAAAATCAAAAGGCAAAGAACACTATGTGGCAGCCGAGGTAATATCTTACAAATATTTTACTACTTAAAATTTTACGAGCAAAGTTTTTTGCCATACTGTAGAAAAGCTACGAAATATTCTTTGCATCTCACATAACGATTATGTGATTTTTTTTCTGTCAGGTTTTTCTTGATGACTGCTTTTCTACTTTCCTGTTCACTTACACATTACACACTATACTATAATTTTAAGAATTCCATACTACCTTGATAGCAGTGAAATCGGGTCACTGCACATAAAAAATTGTACATAGACTGAACCAATTACTTCAATTGTCACGATCCAGTGCTTTTTTATGGCAGGAAAAAGGCAAATATGCTTTAAAATAAATTCATTAAAACACAGAGCCCATTGCCATGCTTTGTAAAGATATAATATATTTCGTTTTTTTAGCATTAGAAATTCGGAAAACAAAGATGCTGGTGTCGTTAACCTTTTTCTTCAGAAATTAAAATAGGCACAAAAAAATGCCAATTAATTATTATTGAATAGTCTTTATACATAAAAGCAAACCACACATTTTGCAATTTTCTATTATAATGCAAAATACTCCGACAAGTATTTTTAATAATTTTTCAGATTTTCCTTCATACTACTGTAAACATTCCTTATACAAAACCTTACATTTACTACTTGAAAGGTCTTTCTAATGCTAAAAAAAACAAGGTGTATCATGATATATGCTTAAAACGTGTGATGTCTGAGGTGTATATTTGAAAGGACGAGTAAAAAATAAGCGTTTGAGTGGCGCCATGGATAAATAAAATAATTAAATAAATATGAGATGACAAATCTCACACAAATTACCTAACCTAATTAACAAAATGTACACGGTAGGAGAAATAGTGGCGCAAATGCAGATAGAACTAGTAATATAGCAACAATGCATCGTCAGTGTACTTTTAAGAGTTGACCTTTTTCCAAGGTCTTATTGCATCACTAAAGCCATCTAATCCGCTAAGTTACAGTGTTGTGACTTTGGTAGTCCAGTAGTGTATGTTTGTGTATGGGTGGTATTCCACTTGTCCAAGATCTTTTGTCCAATGTGCATTGCGTGTCACATTTTTTTAAACAAACTGTGAGATGCAAATACACATTTGACAAAGATCTTGGACAAGTGGAATACCACCCTAAGACAGTATAATGTCCTCAGGAATGGGCGTTGGCAAAAGATGTAAGCCACGTTGCCTTCTTCATGTCATACAAATAATTGTCATGTATTTTTGGTTTGTTGCGCACGATCGTAAACATTGCAAAACACTTCCACGAGCCTTATATCCTTGATGAGGGATAATAGGAAGATATTATTATCATCATCATCACCATCATGGTGGCACTTGATTTGCGTTACCTACAGAGCTCATGATATTTCACGGGAGTTGATTTCTTGCAGGTCCGCGTGATGAGGAAACTCTGTCATCCTCGCATCGTCACATTATACGATGAGTTTCACACCGGTGACTGGCTTTTCCTTGTTTTGGAATTAGTTAGCGGTTTGTATGTTTTTACCTTGAAAAAAACGACGATTTACCCTATCTTGGTTATTTTCGTGGTTGGGTAAGGACCAAAAAGTTGTCCACGCTAACTCAATCAATTAAATTTTCTATGAAACTTTTCCGTTGTGACACGAAAATTAGCCATACAATAAAATTGTAGGGATACTTTTCGTCGCACAACGGAACTTTTTTCGCCTTCGTCGTTTGTATGGTTAACTGCGCTTAACTGTGGTCCAACTTTTTGGTCCTCACCCAGCTACCTATTCAAAAAAATATTTTTTCAACTGTTTGTTTAATGAATCAGCTATTCTTGGAGCTGTGAAAAAAATGTCATGAACATTCACTATTCTAATATTTCCTATTAATTATGTACATAAGTCCAAGGCCCGCAATGCCAGGGTAAGTTCGGTATTGAGTTCAAACATTCTGGGTTTGCACCCTTCTTGGGAAACTTTCTACATTAACGATGAATGTTTTTTATTTGTAGGTGGAGACTTATTTGACAGCATCGCAGCCTCCATAAAGTATTCAGAACCCCAGTCTCGTTTGCTGATAGGTCACCTAACATCTGCCATAGCATACCTACACTCGCTGTCCATAGTCCATCGTGACATCAAACCTGAAAATTTGTTGGTAAATGTTATTTGATTTATTTATGAACATTGATCGACATTGTGAATTATCCCGTAGTCATATATGACGGATATGTGGTAGAGACAACGTAGGTAAGTGAAATTTCGTTTACCTATTACTTACTAAAATAATAAATAGACCGACTTACTCGTACGGACGTTAAGTCGAAATATTGCATAATTTTAAGCATTCAGTCTTCATCGAAAGTTTTTTGTCACGGGTAAACTAGTCTCTTCAACTCGTTTAAGTTATCGTTGTATCCAATTAAATTTAAATGCATTTAGTTAGTTGCTATTAACTGTTTTTAACATTATTTCACCAATTCCTAGAGACAGACAGCTGTCACTTAAAAGATTCATTAGTTCTTAAAATTGTATGCAAAGTCCGTTTGTAGATTTGTTATTAAAAATAAATCATTACATAATAATTCCGTCATTTGGACGATACATCAACTTGTATTTCATTCCTTACTGCTCCCGAGCGTTGATGCTGTGCTGTGGTTATTACGGTGGTCTTACATACGAGATGACGACCTGCTTAAGGTTTATTCATCTTCCTTTACCTAATTGTAGGTACTAATAAAAGTAATGAGAAGAGAGAACTCGTTACCTTTTTCCAAGGTTTTGTTTTGTTTGTTTACAGGTCGAAGTTGCCCCAGACGGAAGTATACGTGGCCTCAAGCTTGCCGATTTCGGTTTAGCTGTCGAAGTGTGGGAACCGCTTAAAGCTATCTGCGGAACACCTACATACGTCGCTCCAGAAATCCTCATTCAGAATGGTTACGGCCTAAAGGTAAGAATTTTTCACATTGGTTTTAATAAAAAAACACTATCGTGCCTTTCCTAGTTTACAGTGCACAGTACGTCTTTTGCCCTAAAATAGTGACAACTTTTCGCACGTTTAATCAAACAAAGAATTAACTCAAAACAAAATTCAGTTTTAGATAAAACTCTACTTTCAAAAGTTAGGGTTAAAATTCATAATGTATTTCAATTTAGAGAAATTTCTTTGTTTGATTAAACGTGCGTTTTGTTTTACTGCGTAGTTCGACAAAGCTTTTTCTTTTTTTTGTACTGTGGAAGCTCCTGCGCGTCAATTCCAAATACTTTAAGAAGTAAGACTTTCTTACTCTATTCCCAAAACGGATGAAATCCACAAACAAATGTTTAACGGAAATCTTTTTGCAACAGAATTGGTCTGTTTATATATATGATAGATTATCAACATGAAATATAATTCTGTTACGAACTTCGCTAAAAAATTTGTAGATGCGAAGTTAACAAGTTGTTTTCCAATTATTATTTTTTTTATCCATAAGGCCAAAGTATGTCTGTCCTGAACAGATACTTGCCACGAGATGCTAGCAATAGGTTTTGCTATTTTTTATGAGAGAGACTTGGATTTTTGACTGATATGTTGATGAAGACCATCGCTTCTTCAGATCGACGTGTGGGCGGCGGGCGTGATCCTGTACGTGCTGCTGTGCGGCTTCCCTCCGTTTTCGGCGCCCGACCAGGAGAAGCTGTTCGACGCCATCTTGTCGGGGCGGTTGGAGTTCCCCTTGCCATTTTGGCAGAATGTGTCCGCTGGCGCCATCGACCTCGTCGCCAACATGCTGCGCCCGCAACCGGAGCTACGCTTCGCCGCCGAGGATGTTCTAGATCATGTTTGGATGTCGGTCAGTGCACTCACGCCCCTCCATTATTTTATTTGGTTGACCAACGACACCATTTTAGTATACCGTTCTTACACCGAACGGTAGGAAAGCTTGTAAAGTAATTGATAACGTTGGTCGTCACCAACTCGTGTTTTTTTGGAAGGGCCGATTGTCCGACTGCCGGCAAGTTTACACAAAATCTTGCGTGAATCTGTGATGTTGTGGTCTCTTTGGCCGTTAAAGGATTAAGAGTCAATGGTTTTGCAGGATGACTACGACGGCAAATGCGAGGGAATATGGTACGACGAGGACTCCGCGTAGCGCGCGCCGCCGCCGCTTGTCGCCCGCGCTTCAGCTAGCTTCTTGTCGCGTCCGGCGTGCGAGACGCACTATATCAATGTAAGCGTACGCACTACCCAACCTAGGCGCCTCGAGTGAAGCACCTTTAACAGATTTTGAGAAACATATTTACATTTGTTCGATAGAATAAAAACATAATTATTGCCCAAGGTGTCACTAGGAAATTAAACAGGTCGTGGGATGTCGTAGTTCAATGCTAGAAGCATCGTCACAGAGGCTGGCCCGGCGCCGGCTCCTCCCCGGCCTTGTAATAATGATAACACCAATACCAAAGTTACTAAATATATAACATCCGTTTCGATTTTTTATACTTATTGCAGATTTTATTGATAAGGTCAGATGGAGTTAAAAGGACAACGGAGAAGGAAGAATTTGTGAAAAATGTACTGTGTTCCGATTGTATTTATTGATGAAATAATGTCCCTCTAGCCCCACCTAACCTTATCACTTACTGAAGAAGTTCTCGTTCGTAATAATTATATAAAGTGAGCGAAATAAGGGTGTCGCTTTTACATGCAATTTTTAATAGATAAAAATTATGTAATGTTTTGTATCTGCTAATAATTAGGATGAGTTTATTGCTAGGACCGTGTTACATGAATGGCTTAAATCTAATATTACTTTAATTTTTTAACACATTGTAATTTATTTCTATGCATTTATTGTGATTATGGTGGAGTATGTTGCAATGCCCCGTTACTATGGTCCAGAGCGAGATGTGATGAATTACATGGTATTTTGAATCTACGAAAACGCGCTGCCTAATTTAACGAACATTTACGCCATCGTTCAACGTCAAATAAAACAAGTGATGGCACGCATTCTCGTGGATTGAAAGTATATGTCCTTGGAATGTAAAATTTAAAGTAAATCGCATTCATTATCATTAGTATCATTACCACTCCATACCTTCCTGTGGAAGTCGTAAGAGACGACTAAGGGATTAAAGGCTTGTAGTATTTTTAGGCGATGGGCTTGCAACCTGTCACTAATATACACATGATATACATCTTAGCCTGTACGTGCAAAATGTGGTTACAGAATTAACAACTGGCTGTTAGTTGTTGGTAATTCTGTAGCTCTGCCTACCCCACTCTGGGATGAAGGCGTGACGGTATGTATGTATGTATGTTGTATTATGGCTCTGACGCTGAGTAGCTACAGGGTGTCCCAGAACTTTACGTTAATATTGAGGCATGAGAAAGCCCCTTCTATTAAAATTTCAGGAATTTAGTACATTTAAACTTATTTTTGACACGTATTATAACTTTATATGTATAATCTCTAAAGTTTCATTATCTTAACACACTGGCTTGTTTTTAAGGGGTTGAGTCGCTGCTGAAAATTCAAAGATGACGATTCTCGCAAAATTAATAATAATTTAAGTAGTACATATATTTATAACATTTTTATTACATTTTGTGTGTTTTTGTCTATCCTGAGCTGAAATACTTTACTGTGTATATATTTGAAATGCGTTAATATTTTGGAATTATGGTGTAACTCGATACATTGATATAATCGGGACCTTTTCGTTCCGTCACTCATGTAAACAAATAAATTTACCATTGTTACTCGATAACCACGTACTTTAGAAGTTTGAGCACGGTCATTAAACTGATAGTTTAGTTTAGTTTATTTATTCATCAATGTAATATTACAATATTAGTTGCATTGCATGTCAAAAAATACGAAATTACATTGAGATCGTCAAACATAAATACTAATAATCAAAGAATACAAAAATTAAAAATAATTATAACAACAACAATTACACATCTAATAAATGGTCTCTCGTCCGATGTCAATATAATGTACAAGAATTAATAAAGTCAACACAATAATAAATTTACATTTCCAGTTCCATATATTCATCCACGGAGTATAATGGATTATTTACGTGTCAGAAGGTAGTTAGATTCTTGTCATATTTTTTTTATTTCGAACTGTTTTTGACATTGATTTTGAAAATGTAGTGATGTTTTGATAGATTTGAGTGATAAGAGAGGTTTTCGTTTCTGTCGCACCCAGCATAATAATACGATGATGATGATGAATATATTTTCACCCTTTTCAATAAACTAATTAGACTTAACATTTAAGGGTGTCCCAGAAGTAAAGAGACAATCTTCATAGACAAAATTGCTCAAAGAGAAAACATCCATAAAAAGTTAAACCAACTGTCATGTCGAGAGTCGATGTTAAATCTTTTAAATAAGCCGGGAGACGCGTACTTTGTTTCTAGTTTTCAATAATAAAGAGAGCGGAACAAGAACTAATTGAGAAAAGAGTATTTCAGTACCATCGATGTCACGGAAAACGCACACGATACATAATTTTACTGAAGAGAAAGCTAGAAGAACAAGTATTAAGAGAAATATAAATATGTTTTATGTAAAGAAAACCGATATTTTAAATATATAACTGGAGGACAACTTACAGTTCCGACTGTTCAATACATAAATAAGGTAAAAAAACACGTTTGAGCAAGTTCCATTGACATCTGTTAGAGTTACAGCAGTAAAATTAAAGATATCAAGATCTGGTGTGGCCAGGATGAGGGTTAATGATTCAGCCTTTAAATTGTTTGTTAAATTTTCGGAGTAAAAGTATATAAAAGGGCAGGAAGAGCACTCTTAAACAGATGGGAAATAAAGTTTACAAAAAAACAGTTCTCATTGTTAATGATGAGACCTACCTTCTGTTGATACATGTTCTATTCCTGGGGCCCTAATATGGCTGCGTTTATAGCGTGATAAAGTTTGGGTGAGGCATCTGTTACCTTCTGACACGTAAATAAGTACGAGAGTGACAGATGCTTTATCCACATTTGACACGCGACATAGACGCAGCCATACTAGGCCCGCTGGCAAGGGATATTTTATTGCTTTACGTTGAGGTAGATAGATATAGTCATTATGTTAAAAAGCAAGCGGACAAACCCAATTTTTTCACTGCATTTAACCGTCGATGGACTAGATTGGCTAAAACTGTAGCTTTGAGATCTAGAAAAGCTGTGATGAGACAGTCAGCAAATAATCTTCAAAAAAATTGTAACAACGTTGAAGTATGCACCAATTCGATATAGTTATTTGATCTTAATAATACAAGATTTATTAAGAACCAATAAACCTTGATTTTATTGCATTCCTTATAATAAATATTTCTAACCTAATTTGTCTCTTTACTTCTGGGACACCCCAGTATTCTCATCAATACTTCATCCCCTGTCTAAAGACAACTACAGTCAGGTATACTTGTTATTGTCAGTGGCAGTCTGAATAGGAACAGACTTTACGTTATTGAGGATAAGATATCAAGTTCTGGAATTTCAAATAATGGCTCACAAAGGAAGGCAGAAGTGTACAAGGTAGCGTTCTTAGCCAGTACCAATAAAATTGTAATAACTCTTAAACGAACTAACACATTGGAAAGTTATAAATATTTTCTGGACCGGTATACGCTGTAATATTTACATCGTTCTAGGACACCCTGAAGAAGGGCTGGGACATAATATTACGTAGCATAGGCTAATCCTTTTTACTTGGGCCTGTACTGTCGTACCCAAAATAAAACTGATTGAGTTCCTGCAAGAGATCGTTTTTGCGACAGTCTGTATGTATGCCACAGCTGTTTATGTATATTGATGAAATAATTATCTGGTTAAGATGTAGATTGTACTGGCTCGTATCTTCCTAAGACAAATAAATATTCTAATATTTTTAATACTTTTACGTCGTCGGTATTCATAAATCCATTTAAAAGACTGTTAAATCTTAATCATCTGTCAGTCAATAAATTTTGTCAGTTGTTAAGGGTTGATTTTTCAATTCCCGGGTTAATTCTGTCAGTTTATTAAAATACTCCTTTTTTCATAATAGTAAATGAAAGGATGTTGCCTAAAATAATATAATAATTTCATTTATTTCGAGTAAATTTACACTCATAAATTGTTAGTAGTTCCTTAATCCTAATTGTTAGTAACAAATTACAAATTATACTAATTATAAGGGGCACGTAGCCCACAACAATGATGCATGTAAGGGCAGTCTACTCTGCTCCCTATCATGCTGAGGATGATATTGGGGCTGGCCCGCACG
This sequence comes from Acleris laterana, assembly GCA_963966035.1. Classification (NCBI taxonomy): domain Eukaryota; kingdom Metazoa; phylum Arthropoda; class Insecta; order Lepidoptera; family Tortricidae; genus Acleris; species Acleris laterana. The sequence continues at coordinate 68,138,478 of OZ014438.1, read as the reverse complement.
CGGCGCACCAGGAACGCGGCCCGCTTGCGTATGGTAGTGTGAAAGCAGTCGACCCCGGCGGCTGTGAACATCCCTGACGCGCTACAGAAGCAAGGCAGCCCCACTATCACCCGGAACGCATTGTTGTACTGGACACGGAGGCCTCCATAGGCCCGTTACGTGTATTGCATCCATACGCTGCACGTGTAAAGGCATGTACAGAATGCTGTAAACGACGTAACTTTTACGTCCCTTGTACAGCGCGCAAACTTACGAGCTATCATATTAGCCCTAACTGAAAGAGCCTTCCGTTCCCGCTCAATGTCCTTATTATCCTTGAGGTCAGGCGTTACTAAATGCCCCAGGTATTTAAAGGCATTTACCCTATCGAGAGACACATCGTTAAGGGTAATAGGAGACAATACAGCTGTTCGACTACGTCCGACCTCAAACACCATGTATTGGCTTTTGATCACATTATATTTTAGCCCATGGGATTCGGTATAAGATTCGCACACGCTTAACAATTTTTGTAAACCGTATATTCTAAAAGATAAAACGCGAAAAGTCCAAAGAATTTATTATAACCATTTAATTTTCAGTAAATATCATAAGTGATTGACAACCTATTGTCAAGTATTCCTATATATTTCTCTCACGCGCGTAAGAAAGAAAAAGTCGTTAGGACGTAACAAGTTCAGAAAAGAGACTAATATATTAGGTATTTTTAGGGTTCTGTGGCTAAATGGCAAAAAACGAAACCTTTATAATGGTGTTTTTCTTTTTTTCTAGTACACGAGATTTCGAGAGACAATTAACGCAATTAGTAGACGCAACAGTTAGTAGCAAGAGAAACATCCGAAGTATTATACAAACCAAATAATTCAAGCGTCATTTGCTCAGATAATTTTCGTGAATTTGATGTATTAGCTAAAAGATATAGGCGTTTAAAAAACAGAGGTATTCCGCGAGATGAGGTTAGTAGTAAGTAGGTAATGTTACAACCTATCCCATTAAAGTAAGCTGTCAAGTTGTGATATAATTACCCAAATAATACAAAAGATCAGTTTAGTTTATCATTTGACCAAAGCTTTCATACAGAGATTTGTTGACTCCATACAGCGTGTTTGGTAGCGGGTTCGACAAACGACAAGGGAAATACTTGGGGCCAATTGGAACACATTTGCCATAGTGATCCCTATGCTAAAGTTAATAGTTTTTTTGAAATTTTACCATTAAACTTTCTTAATTACATTCCCAAGCAACTTAAACCGCCCATTTTTTTTTAAATGATGCTCTAATAATTGTTTCATTTTAAAACAAAATCAAAACCCACAGTCAGTGCAAGAAAAAAATAATATGGGCCCTTAAAGCTATGACAAAATGCGGAAAATAAAATGAAATGAAAATTTCAACAAGTATTAAAAAAAACACAAGTGATAGACAATTTCAAGTAAATAAAAAACTTCTCTGGTTAATACTCTTTACAATGATGTCATTTAAAAGAAATAAGCAAGTAACAAAAAACTACGTAGTACATTGAAATTTCCTCACGAATGTTTATTAAAGAAATGACTGATACCGCCGTTATGAACATAGGTGAATAATCTGAATATGTTAGAGTTAATAATCGCTGATAAATCATCATTAATAAAAAAACATTTTAAGAGTAATAATAAAATTTATTTAGTGCCCCAATTTAAGCCTAAAACGCATGGTTTAAAAAAAAATACGTTCCAAGAAATCATGAAATCCTGATGTTTGTTTAGTTTCTCCGATTACTTTAAGTAGGTTGTATATTTTACATTACAAAGCTTATTTATATTCAGTACCCAAAACTGTTTTTTAGAGTAAGTATAAACATGCTATTTTTGCGGTTTTAAAGGTATTAATAAAAATTGGTTCTTATTATTAGGTAGCATCACCCTCTGGCCACTAAAATATAGTTTAGGTACTGAAATAATAAAAGGTCACCCTACATTAGCTAATAACATAATAACAATACCATAAATAGTTTAAAATATAGTCAGACTATAAAAACATTATCTCATACTTAAATAAAAAAGAGACGTAAGGAGTGAGCTTATAAGGAATCCGTTTTTTCTCTTGAGGTACGGAACTTTAAAATTAACAGCCCGTTTCTAATCCACAGATACCGTTTCAGTCAACTTTTAACTTCAACTTCAGTAGCTTACGTACTGCGTAATTGTAATACATTACTGATTAATGACCGATGATATTTTAGACGACTGGTGTGTCAACGGCAATGTATAGACAGAACCAGTCGAAGCATGATATGGTGAAACAAGATGCAGTGCCGTTTGGGCTTTTTTGGTGTATGACGTGAATTGTCCAGGATAGAAAGTCATTGGTTACAGTCGCATTGGTGATACCAGGCCATATCACACAGCACACTTTATTTAGTACTTTGTTGTCAAAGTCATAGGCGTCAAAGTGAACAGCTACTTATAACACCGTTCCACTGTATGTATATACGAGTAGGTAGTTTGAAATTTCCTCACGAATGTTTATTAAAGAAATGACTGATACCGCCGTTATGAACATAGGTGAATAATGTGAATATGTTAAACGTTTTACGTGTTAATAGTCGCTGGTAAATCATCATTAATAAAAAAACATTTTAAGAGTAATAATAAAATTTATTTAGTGCCCCAAGTTAAGCCTAAAACGCATGGTTTAAAAAAAATACGTTCCAAGAAATCATGAAATCCTGATGTTTGTTTAGTTTCTCCGATTACTTTAAGTAGGTTGTATATTTTACATTACAAAGCTTATTTATATTCAGTACCCAAAACTGTTTTTTAGAGTAAGTATAAACATGCTATTTTTGCGGTTTTAAAGGTATTCATCAAAATTGGTTCTTATTATTAGTAGGTAGCATCACCCTCTGGCCACTAAAATATAGTTTAGGTACTGAAATAATAAAAGGTCACTACATTAGCTAATAACATAATAACAATACCATAAATAGTTTAAAATATAGTCAGACTATAAAAACATTATCTCATACTTAAATAAAAAAGAGACGTAAGGAGTGAGCTTATAAGGAATCCGTTTTTTCTCTTGAGGTACGGAACTTTAAAATTAACAGCCCGTTTCTAATCCACAGATACCGTTTCAGTCAACTTTTAACTTCAACTTCAGTAGCTTACGTACTGCGTAATTGTAATACATTACTGATTAATGACCGATGATATTTTAGACGACTGGTGTGTCAACGGAAATGTATAGACAGAACCAGTCGAAGCATGATATGGTGAAACAAGATGCAGTGCCGTTTGGGCTTTTTTGGTGTATGACGTGAATTGTCCAGGATAGAAAGTCATTGGTTACAGTCGCATTGGTGATACCAGGCCATATCACACAGCACACTTTATTTAGTACTTTGTTGTCAAAGTCAAAGGCGTCAAAGTGAACAGCTACTTATATTATAACACCGTTCGACTGTATATACGAGTAGGTACTTAAGTTATATAATTTGCCAATTTTAAAGCTATTTTGAAAAAAATAGCACAACTTTTACAAATTCTGAATCAATGAATGAAATGAACGAATGAAGTATGTATTTATACTAAACGATACAGTCTTTATATGAAAGAAAATGAATTCATGTAGATACTTTCAATGTAAGTAAATGACATTAGCAGCATTTTTGCTCTATTTTAAAAAATAATTAAGAGGTTGCTTTCCTTTTTTTTTACTTTCGCGACCATGAATTTATCCATTCATTCATTCATATATATATTGTTGTCACATTATGATACATACATTTCAGACAGGTGTTGTTGTCTTAAACTAGTTAGCTCCACATGGACAAGCCCCAAGCCCCTGCAAGGGCACCACAAAATATACTTATAAGTCTAAGATACTGTTTAGTTGGATTATTGAGAGTTGTGAACAAAAGCACCCCCACACATTGCTATTCTAGTAAGACAAAGATTAAACGAATTGTTCAGCAATCAGTGGATTGGGCGCTTCGCAACACCGAGCGGCCATTTTTCTGGTATTTATTTAAATAGTGTCTAGAACATTGCACAACAAGGGCATAAAACAAACCATTTTATCCAAGTCTCATAGTATCCCTCCGAGCTGGCAGGCGAGGGTGAATAATTAAGTCGAGGATAAAATGCTAACACTAACGCTAAAATGATATACACCCTACTTTTCACTTCGATTACCTCACCTCGTCTGTCTGGCTGAAGGACTTAATTGTCTTAGTCTAAATGACGACAACACTTAATGCACTAGTGCATAAGATGCGATTTTATGCAGCCTATACCCAGCATAAAGAAGGACTTTAAGAGCATGAGAAGTGAAAATGAAATTACACATCATACAAACTTTTGACAAAATTAAAAGACGTGCCCAGCAGAATCCAAATTTGTTGCGTAGTGTTCATAATAATAACCATCGTCGCTTGCGTCAAATTATAGCGAGTGGTGGATGACACATTCAACTGTATCGACGTTAATGGTGAGTGTACAAAAAGCCATTGTTTGAACTCACAATATGTGATATTATTAGCGGACTTTGACCTTTGGCAATGATACATAACAATAATGTAAAAAATGAACACAGCGTTTTAAAAATAAAATATAAATACTTAATTAATATTAGCACTGCAATAATTATGCATCATATCTATTATATTCTCCACCTAAACATTAACGAATCTATAGGTTTGCTTCTCGCCATGTTACATACTGCATTCTTGTCTCCATAATAGTCCATAAGAATAAAACGTAACTTACCTGGGGTATGTACATTATGTACAATATATGTGTGTAGACTTTTACATCACTACATAGTATAAAATAAAGTCGCTTTCCGCTGTCTGTCCCTATGTATGCTTAGATCTTTAAAACTACGCAACGGATTTTGATGCGGTTTTTTTTAATAGATAGAGGGATTCAAAAGGAAGGTTTACATGTATATTAAATGATTTTTTTATGAGCGGGTGTTACAGAAAACTCATATAAACCGAAGCGAAGCGAGGGCGGGTCGCTAGTAATTTATAAAACAGATCTCGTTTCTTCCCTTTTTAATAGATTTGTGTAAATTATTTTATTAATATCAATAATATTATGTATTTTTTTATATGATGGGGCTTGCGCTATTTGATTTATACTTATTATTCTTATGGGCTTATAATTGAGAAGAGTAAATTGCAGAATGACTGGGTTGCTTGTATCAAAAAAATGTATAGAAAGTATAACTTTATGTAGATAGGGGATCGGTACAGATCGGTGCAATGGACATGAGCGCGTGAGCAGGGGGTATAGTGCCAAATTAATTACAACGCCATCGTTCACCGCACCGCGAACATGACACTCGAATAGCATTAATGTATAAGTGTTGCACATGAAATTAATTATGACTACAATTTTCTATAAGACCGCTAGTTAGATAGGTAAAGAAAAATTACATGTTTGTATTTTTTTTGTCCATTATTCTTACGACATAGTGAACTTAAAGCTTGTTTTACTTATTAATTAGGTAGTTGCTAATGAATGACATGAAGTAATAAATTGTGACATTTACTTAATACTGCAGAATCCATATTAACGCTGGGACAAAAAACTCTTAAACTAGACTCATCGGAATATTTCTGACAAGTATAGTCGGAGCTAAGATATGGCAGTAGAGTACCTACCTAGGAGCTTTTTCACAAACTGGTTCCTTAACGCAATAACATTTGTCATAACATAACATCATCACGTTTTAAATCACTTAGGCCTGATTTGGTAAAACAGGAATAAGATTTTACCTAAAATCATCATCATGCCATACATAATATTTTGATATTTATTTTTGGCCGTTTAGATTAATGGGGCTAAACGTAAAGTCAGTTCTTTGTTCAACGTAATTGAAACTAGTTACAGTGGTGGAACGCTATGTTTCGCCATTTGGCTTACGAACACAATATAATAAAACAGACTAATAGACTAATAAGACGTACAGTACCGGCGAATAATATATCACCTTTGTAATTATATGTACGTCTCATACGATTACTTACAAATATGACTTCCCAAAATTGTCAACCTATCAAAAACTAGTTGACCAATTGTACTGCTATTATTCAATTCGTTAGCTGATTAAATAAGGTTCTAAATGGTATGTAATAAATAAATGTTTGTACAACTACGATACCAAAAACTACGATATGAACTACAAACATTTATTTTGGAAGTCATGAGATGTATTAATAAGTACAAAGGTGATCACGTGATCAGACATAGAAGTTTTTGTGGCAAAAACGTCAATGAACTAGGGACTCCCTACCGATATTAAATTTATCGATAACTGTTTCAAATACTTATTCCAAAGTGACATTTCATAGTAGATAGGTATTAAGTTCGGGTCTACCATATTTCCTATAAAATCAAGTGTCATATAATTAGATGCTATAAATTCATTTCCTATAAAATCACTTTCTATAATGTTAATAAAGAAATGTTTAATATAATGTGTATTTACTATAATTAGAAAAAAACGAATGTTCATCATGCATTACATTTAAAATCTGTATAATTGTGTTTTATAATATTTATTTCCTATAAATTTTACTTTACCTACTATATTACGTCCTTTCCTTCTTTTTTGATAACTCCCATTATTTATTATCTCTCAAAGTCTCTATTTTGTTTGATATGTTTAAGGTTTTTATAGGTGAATTGCAAAAATATTGTAGTTAAGGACTCAATTGAGACAACGTTAACTTTCTTCCATTGTTATGCATATGATTATAGTATCGTTACACAAAGGAAAAAGTTAAGGATTGTTAAGAATTTTCTAATTAGGCCCTTAACTAGGTGCAATATTTTTGCAATTCACCCTTATGGCAGATAGAAAAAACCTCGAAGGCCAAGGCGAGAGCACAGCTCCCGCCTTGACCTTCTAACCTAACCTGTCCGAGTCGGTTCAGCCCTGATTCGGCTCACTCGTTGCACTTTCTGGATAGTCAAAACACCATGTTATAACTAGTCATAATTAGAGATTTCGAAGGTTAAAGTAAATAAATCACATATCATTTAAAGCTTATGGCTAATAATTATTAGAGTATATTTTTTATAGAATTTGAAAGTAAGTATAGCAAATAATTTTATAGCATCTAAAACTTATAGTAACTGAAGATTATGGAAACGAACTGTTGTAGCATTTGAATGTAGCATGTGACTGATTATAGGAAATTAATTTAGAGAAAGTGATATTATAGTCATTGATTTTATAGTACCTAAGGGAATACCACTAAGTTCACCGGATAAATATAAATTAGGTAACTAAAATTCTGATCACTACCCAATGATGTTTGTATAATGATTTTAATGATTTAATTTAAGTAGTTCATAGGCATAATTTTTAGGGATTTTAAAATTCAAATGAACAATTTCAATAATTTTTTTTTTATTCTTAACGTGTTTCTTACCCAAAATCTTATTTTAATGCAGTTCAATCAATTTCCATACACAGTAAACTGGAACCAAGAGTTCCTTCCAACATAGTAGCATATTAGTAGGGTAAATCGTCTATTACTGGCCACTTTGCAATAATATGTGTAAAGCGAAAGATATGCTGATATTTGTGCGATGAACTAGAATGCCTAGAGAGATCCAGAGTTATTATCCGGACTACTGTCAAAGTGTCTTTACGAACGGCGTCTGTATATAAAAATGGTGGCTAATAACTATATGTCATTTTCGTAAGTGGCCAGTTATTGGCGATATACACTATAGGTAGTCTAATAAAAAACCTACCTACTATTTTATACTGTACTAGCTGCTGCGCGCGACTCCGCGTCCACGCAAAAATAAAACATAGCCTATGTCACTCCAGGTGAATGTACCTTTCCAATGGTGAAAGAATTTTTGAAATCGGCACAGTAGTTTTTGAGTTTATTCATTATAAACATACACACACAAAAATAGAAAAATACAAATCTTTCCTCTTTATAATATTAGTTGGATAATAGATATGCGAGATGCATGTTGATATTATACCTACGTTATCTTAGTCTTAACTGTCATAAGAAAGTACAATTTATCGATAAATTAATATCGTTCGGTAGTCTCTAAGACAATTTTAATCGTGCCACAAAACCTTCAATGTGGTACATTATTGGCCGGTAATGTATCACTGCGTACATGCTCTGTCCTATTTATAATCTGAGCAAAAGAACAGGAAACGTCACATAGAGGCGCCGCTAAGATGGTTTAATCAGTGTTACGTGAGTTGCAATAAAACGTAGTTTTCTCCGACTTGCTCGGAAATGTTCACTTTACTGCTGTAAAAACAGCCCGCGAAGTTCTGCGTTTTAGGAAGAGGATTAAAATAGTTATTTGTTCAACAAGAGAGCAAAGTTGGTTTTTGCTGCGAGTGATGATTTTGAATCCCGAGTAAGCGAAGGATTCTATTATTGAATCACGAGCGTAGCGAGTGATTCTAGGTTAGAATCCTGAGCGTAGCGAGGGATTCAAAGATACGAGACGTAAAAAACTTTGGTCTCGTGTGAGACATACAACTTTTCACCTCAGCAGCGAGAACAACACAGCGTGAAGCTGGTAGGGCCAACGCAGGTCTTCCGTTGTGACCATTTGGTGAATACACGACTAAATAACGACACGATCGCATATGCATCAATCACAAGCATTTTTGCAAAATACTAATAAAATAAAAAGTGGAAAAAATAAACATGAAACAGATAAAACCTGTCACTCAACTTGATAATGCCGTAGTGCAAACACAACTTTATACAGCTTTATGTAGTCTGTGGCTTTAAAAAAAACCTAACTAGGCCTTGTCTATGGCTATTGGCTATGGCGGACAAATTAACAAAAATTACATCGTCATTTACATTACATTACTTTTTTTTTTTAAGTACAATAATCCCGCTATTTTTGAAATGCGTTCTGAAACTGCCCCCGCGGTTTATGTCACGAAATTAAAGATTGTTAAAACGATAACAAAATTATGTAGATACATAACTTCTTATTTTTCATTAATTTTGTCTTCAAAACATTAAATAAAAAAAATGATTGTACCTACTGTATAAAATAGTTATAATAAACACATTTCAAAGTTTAACAGATAGTTTTATTTGCAATTTTACGGTTATGTGTGCATCCGAACGTGCGTTTCTTTTTGGGCCTACTATGTGTGGAATTTGAAAATCGAACTTCGAATCAAGTTGTTTCTATCTCTCGCTTTTTTCCTATCGAAGTGAAAGTGACAGAACAAAGTGAAGTTCAATTTTTTCGAATGTTGTGAGTAGCCCCAGCACTGCTCACGGCATTTAAAAAAAATAATTAAAAAGCTACTTTGCCTCTCGCTCGCAGCAAAATTGAATTTTGCTCACTGTTTTTAAGCAGCAAAACCTGCTTGTTTGAGCTGCTGTGGTGAAAAATATATTATTATTAACAATGGCAGCAGCCGCGAAAAATTAAAATTTCCGAACGGCGCTTATAGCGTGTTTAAATGTGTACCTATCAAATAGTTTGAAAATAGTTTTTTAAACATATTGCATTTGTAAACGAAATAAATTGTCGAATCAACTAACGCATAATAGAGTAAATCGTCCATTAATGGCCACCTTCAGTATCTGGCCACTTTGCAATAATATGTGTAAAGCAAAAGATAATATGCTGATATTCGGGCCAATTAACTAGTATACCTGGATCCAGAGTTATTAATTATTATCCGGACTACTGTCAAAGTATCTTTACGAACGGCTTCTGTATATATAAAATTGTTGGCTAGTAACTAAATTACATTTTCTCAAGTGGCCAGTTATTGACGATTTACTCTAAATGTTTTATTTAAACCCCAATTTATTCAAATTAGATATATATTTATTACTTTTAAATTTGTGATTTTGTTTCATGTTATATTTCAGTTTGATACTAAGTCGCACCTGTTTCGAATGTAAATGGCATTATGAGTAGGTCCTGTACAGTCAAGGGCAAAAATATGTATAGGTACACTTTAGTACCTTGTCTAGATCCAGATTTATTTGCCCCGCGGCGACTTCAACAGCTACTACCGCCGGGCTATGGCGTTTCCACGAATTAGTGATTTCGCCAGTGTCAAGTGTATATAAGTATAAATCAATATAGCAATAAAGTACAGTCCAATCTTCTCTGGGAAGATTGGGGGCGACGTTGTTCGGTAGTTTGTAGGACAGAGGTCAAGATAGTTTTAACCTATGTACCACTTCGAGTCCACTTGTAACGAGAAGAAAGATGCCAGATACGCGAAATAAGTCCAAGTTTTCAATCACTGTGCAACACAATGGCATAAAAAGTACAAATCACTATCAGAAAAGAACTTTGAACACCTAAATACACAAAAAAATAAAACTAAAACAAATTACACATCCGCCATCTTTTAACGTTGCAAATGGCCCCCCGTACCTTGTCTAATTGTCGTATTATTGGAACTGCCATATATTAACTGTCACAGTGGTTAAAGTGACAAGGTACTAAAGTGTATACATATTATTGCCCTTGACTGTACCTACGTCGACGAAGACGAGGACCATGTTTTTTTTATTAAGTCAATTTTGGGACTGTATTTTTAATTGTGTTATATTTCTGGTATTGTTCGAGAAAGCACTATACAAACCTCGGCCAGGAAGGGCGGTTGCCGGACTAGTATATATTGTATAATAGCGCTGCATTAGCCTGCATCTCGACTCCGCTAACTCATACCTACAGGTCCCGCAACGGCTTATTTCCCGGTTTTTGCACTTTTGCAACAATGTACTATTACATATTTCCAAAATGTAGTGAGGGTTTTTATATTCCTGGATCACCTATATCTCATTCAACGAACACCCGAGTATGGCAAATACCTACTAGTTTATTGTATTTTGTGTTAGTGGCAGATCGCAACCTCTAAAAGTTCATATATATATCACGGACTATTCCCAGTTGTCCACACCCCTTTGTCCATGCTGTGGACAACTGGGAAAAAAAAACTCAGTTGTCCACACCCTCGAAATTATGTGAACATTTCACACTCTTTAATTTAACTCAACTGTTTTAGTTTGTATTACTTTTTAGTAGGTAATGTACTTTAGTAGATATTAAAGTAATACAGTTGAGTGAAATTAAAGAGTGTGAAATGTCTACATAATTTCGAGGGTGTTGACAACTAGGAATTATTATTCCCAGGGATTTTTCGGGTTTTTTTTCTTCTTCAGTTGTCCACCCACAGTGTGGACAAAAGGGGTGTGGACAACTGGGAATAGCCCTGAATCACTTGCATACTTTTAGAGGTAGCGAGTTTCAGGTGTGAGGGGTGTTAGGTGTTAATTTCTATATTTTCGTAAATATTTCGACTAGGTACTAAGCGTCCTTGAAAAAAAAACTAAATGTAAGTAATAAAGCTAATAAACTTCCTACAAAGTGGTATATTTATTTGTTTTCTAGGACCAATATTTACTTTTCAAAAGGATACCCAAGAGGCATAGAAATTATAAAGATTGAAAAAACTCTGTTTAGGTCGTTATCTATTAGGCGTTCTTTCAAAATCAAACAGAGCTCAAAACGCCTAGTTCGTCATCAAAATTCCGTGACAGGGAAAGAGATAGGTAAAACTTCTTAGCTCCTATGCTTAAAAATAAAATTCTAGCCGATGTAATTACCCGAGTAACTTTTAGGCGCTTATTTGTGGTGGTGTTAAAACGCTCTCTAACACTTATAGTGTCATTAAAGCGCTAAAAAATGTCGCTGGAGAAGGATATAACCCTATAAATACAACCCCCGTATTAGGCATAACATTTTAGAGGCTAAGGATGAGGTAATAATAATAATAATAATAATAATAATAGCTTTCTGAGACAATGACTCTCAAATCTCTCTCCGAAGTTGAAACCTACAAATATCTTGGTATGTCACAGTCTTTGGGTATTGTGGACAGCGATATAATTAATTATATAATTGTTCACCGACAAAAAAGAGTTCAATTTGCTGAGCAATATTAAAATTTTGATTGGTCCAATAATATTGTTATTTACACTGATGAAAAGTCTTTTAAGTCAGACAAGGACGGAAGAAAGATACTGTGGCGGAAACGTGGAGAACGTTATAATGAATTTTGCGTGTTACCTACTAGAACTAGCGGCAGAATGACCTTAGCATATTGGGGATGGATGTCATCAATGGGGCCAGGAGAAATTGTAGAAGTTGGTGGTCGCATGAACAGTGTCAAATATCTGGATATTCTGCGCGATGTTATGTTACCAACTGTGCGAGTTGCGTATCCCGAGGGCCAAATATATTTGATACAAGACAACTGTTCCGTGCACAGTGCCCGAATTGTGCAAGAATGGCTCGTGGCCCAACACGACATTACGGTCATTAGCTGGCCGTCAAAAAGTCCAGACTTGAGCCTTATCGAAAATTTATGGGGTCAAATGGTTCTTAACTGGGATCCATCTAACGTAAGGTCTAGTCAAAACCTCAAGGATCTAGTTCATTCCACTTGGGAATCCATGCGCGGCGGTGACTTGTGCTTATCCATGGTGGAAAGCATGAGAAGCCGCCTCCAACAAGTAATTGATAATGAAGGTAGTAATATTCCCCTCCTTTTCTAATGGGTTTCATCCTACTATTATTTTTTTTGGTTTTAAAAATTATCGACCCTGGTCTATAGATCCTTGAAGTATTAACAATTATTTGACTAAGGTTATTCTGCTTGCTCAAAATAATTAAACCTTAAAGCTTTTTTAAATTGTTTAATAAGTAGGCGCCCAAGTGATGTTATTGTGTTTGATGGAGGCATAATATTATACATGTTTCTGTCTAATATTGACATGTTTATTCACTATGTGCCTATATTTTTTTAAGAGAAATACTTTCATAAAATGATATTTAAACTATTAATTCCGAAAACGGTAAATTTGTTAAATTCTCCGTTAGAAAATATTTAGGGTGAATTCAGACTAAAAAGACTTAAGTATTCCGTAGAAATGTTATACGAAAATAGATAGTCATTTTACACTTATTGTCATTTAATGATTACAGTCATGTTAGTTAAATTCCCACGACAAATACAACATTATTTTGTATTTTTTATACTATTTATAGTATTTATATAACTTATAGGTGTTTTTAAGAAATATAAAGCTTTTAAGACATATTAGGTTTTTTTCTTGGGTGTGACTATATCAACTAAAAACCGACATTTAAGTAATATCGTTCGTTAGCAAACCAAATAGGAAAAATAAAAAATAAAAAAACTTCACAACCGAAGGGTTCGAACTTGCTCTCATTCTACATAATTGGCAGCGCAGGCGGCTGCACCGCTGTGCCACGAGGTAACTTGAACAACGATGCAAAAATAAGCACTATTATTAGAATCGCTGTGAGTCCGACTGCGCGCTTAAAACCACGAATCTGCCTGGATACTTATGTGAGGGCACCGACTGTACCGTAAGGGTACCTAGGTATTACAACTATAGCATATATAATTACTTAAGTATAGAAAGTGAATAGTGGACTGTCGTATTATCGACATTGTCGCATCACTACGAGTATGACTTTCATATCTCTGACGTAACATGCAGTCTGATAAATAAGACGGCGGCGGACAAACTACGGTCCCTTATTGAGGTAAGACATCATAGTGTAGAGTCGGGCTCCAAGTTTCATCGATAAAATCGAATTGATCATCGAAGACTTCACTACGTCGATAGCGACAAATAAACAATCGATATGGTTTTAAAAATGTATTTGAAATAAAATAGAATCTTCTTGAATAAAAAAATATGGTTGGAAAGACTACTAGTTACTCAGCGATTACAACTTAAGGTATTGCGTTACCATACCTTTTTGATACGTCATTCGCTATGCAAACGGTAACGGCCAGAAAAGCCCTTTTAAATATTTCTTTTAACGTTTGATTACGTTCAAAATACTCTTCGGCCAAAATGTCCGCCATAAAGTAAGTAGTCGTGATCATGAACCACTGGAGGATGCTCAAGGGCTCTGACACTACTACTTCGATACCCACGTATCGCGTTTGATTTCTACAGTCTTATACTTTCTAACCCTAGTAGGATACCTAACGTCGTCCTTATTAAAAACGGATTATTCTGAATATAAAGATCTCGTATTAAGTCTACCTACTTACCAATCCCAAAACAAAAATCGAGAACTTTCAATATGTAAAAAAGATAAAAGATAAAGGACGCTCGTTCAGTAAGGGGCCGTTGTTTGATCAGTATTTAGCTCGACTTATTGTCAAAATTCGAAAAAGGAATCGTAAATTTGACACATTTCTTTGTGATTTAACCATTAGTTACGATTTTTAACGATTACTTAGTAACTACTGATCAACCAAAGCAACAGGCCCTTTAGTAGGCCGCACGGACACTTTTACAGGTCAAAAATCTACCGGCGCTTCCCAAGAGGAGACCATGCGCTGAGAAGAATCGACGCAAGAGAAGAAGCTCAGCAGTCAGTCATTTTAAGGGTTCCGTGCCAAACTGGTTAAAAAGGAACCCTTATGGTGAGACTTCGGTGTCTGTCTGTTTGGTTTTGGTAAAAAAAAATATGATATTTTTTTCTAAATATTTGAAAAGACGTGTAGAATGAGGGGTTGACAATTGGGTAAGTAAAGTTTTTGGAGGAGATGTAAATTATATTTTTTTTCGATAGTCGTCATCCTTAAGATCATAGAACTGCGGCTCTTTTACTTTTATTTCCTCTAATATTTTAGAAATCTTTTTTTTAGTTATGAAGTTGACATTTGTACACTTCAATGACCGACAAGCTTGTTGCCTTCGTATTTAATGAAATAGAAAAAAAAAACTGTCACTTTTATATCTGTCAACGTCAAATCAAATCAAAGTAAACAAACGGTTTAATTCAAATAAGTAAATTCAAGTAAATCTTTGTAATACTCCATTTCCACAGTCCGTGTGGGATTGCCTGAATTCATTGCGTGGATTGTACAATTCAAAAGTGCTTTCGTGGCTATCAAAAAGCAGAGCAAGAGTCGTCGAAAAAGAAAGAAATCGGTGTCCAAGAAGAAGTGCCAAAGGGTTCGAAAATAAATCTTAGACCAAATATCGTGCAAAGGTCTTAAAGTAAAGCGGCAAAACGAAAGTCCAGAGTTCGTTCTGAGATCGTTAAAAATATTTCTAAAAACACTGATCACATGAAACACAAGCAAACAGAAAATAGCCGTTGTATTGAATCGTTTGTTTACTTTGATTTGGTTTGACAATGACAGATATAGAAGTGTTTTTTTTCTTTTTCATTAAGTACGAAGGCAACAAGCTAGTCAGTCATTGAAGTGTACAAATGTCAACTTCATAACTAAAAAAAATATTTCTAAAATATTAGAGGAAATAAAAATAAAAGAGCCGCAATTTCTTGATCTTTAGGATGACGACTATCGATAAAAAATATAATATACATATCTTCCAAAAACTTTACTTAGCCTATTGAAAGGAGGATTTGATTATAGCAAACGGGGTGTTATATGAAAGTCTAGTCAGTCAACCAACACACACACACACACACACACACACACACACACACACACACACACACACACAATTCAAAACTATTTATTCCATAATTTTCCGTTTTTCATAATGTAAGCCGAAAATTTATAACTGGTAGAGATGTTCACCATTTGTATTCAAATTAGTATTATTGTGCAATAAAGATTAAAAAATATATATAAATGTCTCTGTAGTTTATGGACCAAAAAATCTGAAAAATTCACCCGCTATTTATACGCTTTCAGACACTTTTGTGATTAAAAACCGATGGCTTAATTTTGTATTTTGACATGAGAACATCTAGTACTTACTTTATGTACTACATTCAGCCAATTCCCTGGTCGTTTTTTTTTGGGAACGATAACACGCTTTTCTGCAGTGATATATAGATTTATAACGCGACCACTGTGCGCAGGTAGACCGAAATAGGTATTTGAGGTCAGGTCAGTCAGCCCTCTATCCTGTCAGTCTAGCATAATCAATTTCCTTTCCATTACCTCCTAGTCTATAGGGGGACACGGTTGATGTAGGAAAACACATCGAAACTTTTATGTGGTCGTCTCTGTCGTAAGTATGGAATTGACATAAGAGCTCGATGCCACCTTCTGGCAGCTTCCATCTTTTATACGGGCACGTCAGAATCTAACCAAATGTCTAGAAAATTTAGATCCCGTTAGCCTATACTCGTAAGTACCTAGTTAGTGTAAGTGGATATAATATCACTACTGTGGTATATACATATACTCTTCTGGCTCACTTATCCTCATCTTCTGAACCGGCACTATGGGTTTACCCAGTAGAATAGAGGCATTTAAGGTTTGTACAGTCACCAGCAATTATATGTTATCCAACATTGGCCGCAAAAATATCTGACACGTCTTTATTGCTAGAGGTATAAGAGCGTTTCGGATATTCTTGCACCCAATGTACGATAGTATATTATTGCTGGTGACTGTACCTAACAGTTCTTGTACAATCCAGTTAGATTTGTACACTGTATTTATGATAGTTGATGCTGGTAGTTCCAAGAGTGCAGAGAGAGAGAATTCTTGAGTTATCTTGAAGTAGTTTATTTAAGTTAGTTCATTACACAGTAGTATTAAGTTTGGTTATTCCTTTCTCTTGTTGTTAATTGCACGAAAGTTTGTGCCGCACTGTCCGTTTTGACTAATATAATAATAATTATATTTAAGTGTCTCGATGCCTTAAGCAGGTCACGAGTAAGCATAAAATAAATGCACGGTATTGAGACCGTACAGTTCTAGAGTATCTCTTTTGAAAAAAAAATCGTTTTGACTTGTTTCAGGTCGCGATGGTATGTTTTGCGGTTTTATTGTATTATATAGTACCTTCGTGTGCCCGAGACGTTCGACACACGAAGGCTTTGGAAAAAATATTTTTTAAGGAAAAATAATATGTTTTGTGTAACTTGGGTCCGCTATTTAAAGAAATGAGTTTTCTCAGTGTTTTGTTTTATTAATCCCTGACGCAAACAGCAAAAAAGTGTGTGTGTGTGTGTGTGTGTGTGTGTCTGTGTCTGTGTGTGTGCGTGCGTGCGTGCGTGTGTGCGTGCGTGCGTGCGTGCGTGCGTGCGTGCGTGCGTGCGTGCGTGCGTGCGTTTTATGTCGTCGCTTTTCCCTCAGGCTCAGTGCTGATCTTTCATTGCAGACTAGGAAGGGATTTTTATACGATGGCAATTTTGGGAACGTTGAGTAAGATTTATTATCTTATTTAAGACTGCACCGAGCAAACGTCGAGCGTCCAGTGGCGCCCTCATGAATACCTACCTACCTACCTACTGAATACCTAGTTTAGGCTAAAACTGTAATATTAAGTAAAGAATTTCCTTAATTAGAAAACACAATAATAGCGAACGCGTGAAAACTATGTGCGAACGCGTGAAAACGTGAATGTGGAGCCGATTCGCATGTTTTTCGCCGGTTCGCGCCTTGTTATGGTGTTCCATACTTGCTGTTATAAATGTTATATAACGTCATAAAACACGATAACCATCCACTAACACTTCATAACATTTTGTTACAACTTGTTAGATGTTACAAACGCTCCCACATACCTACTAAAGTAGTAAGGTGCTGTCTGGTTCTCGCCTGCCTTGATACACATATTTAAAAATAAAAATAGAAGCTGGATCAAATGGAAAAAAATCCAAAACATTTCTGACTTCAATGTTTTTTGTATTTTTAGAGAAAGATTTAAATGCGAGTCACAAATGTTATAAAATATATCTGAAAGCAGTAGAGGACGGTATACGAGACGACGTCAAGCACTTCTGGAATTATATTAATAATCGTAGAAATAAGGTGGATATTCCTAGCAACATGTATTTTAAAAATGTGAGAGTCAATAATCCCACTCAAATCAGTAATTTATTTTCAATTTTTTTCAACTCTGTGTTTGAACCGTCGCGTCAACCATCATCAATGACCTTGACGTAAATAATATTCCAGATACTAACTTGGAATCTGACCTAATCGTTAGCGATATATACATAACTAAAGGAGAGGTGCTTAAGGAGCTTCGAGCTCTTGATACTTCGAAAGGCCCTGGTCTCGACAATATCCCACCAATATTCCTCAAATCCACTGCCGAGTCTCTCTGTAACCATTTTGATATTTTTCTTGAAGTGTGTTTTCAACCGTTGTTTCCGAGAATCTGGAAAGCCGCTCGTATTGTCCCAATATACAAAGGTGGTTCCAGAAATGACGTGGAGAACTATCGCCCTATATCTATTTTGTCCACTCCGTCTAAGGTCTTCGAAAGACTAGTTCATAAAATTATTTACCCTTCCCTACACAACATCATTATCAAACAGCAACATGGCTTTGTACAACGGCGTTCTACAACGACCAATCTCTTAACATAATTATACAACTTATCTGTTTGAAAGCCTAGACGCTAATAAAGAAACTGATAGTGTATATACAGACTTTCAGAAGGCCTTCGACAGGGTGGATCACAGAATACTATTAGAAAAAGTTGCATTTAATGGTATTAGGGGAAATCTTTGGAGATGGTTCAATTCCTACATAACCAATCGAAGTCAAAAAGTTATTATAAATGGTCACGAGTCCGTTTTCGTCCCTATCAGCTCTGGAGTCTAACAAGGGTCTATTTTGGGTCCCCTATTATTTATACTATTTATTAATGACGTCCATTCCTGTTTTAGCTTCTGTAACTTTTTATTATATGCGGATGACTTAAAAATTTACTAGACAATATAAAGCGATGACGATTACAGTAAATTCCAACTAGACTTGGATAGATTTTCTGACTACTGTACTAAGAATAAATTAAATCTAAGTATGAATAAATGCAAATCAATTACTTTTACCAAAAAACGAAATACTGTACATCGCGCTTACAATTTGTGCGGATCGTACTTGATAATAAATTACACCTGAACACACATATAGACACTATAGTTAGCAAGGCTTATAAGATGTACGGATTTGCCATGCGTTCATGTGCTGAATTCACCCGACCGTCAACTTTTCTTCAGATCTATAAATCACTTATCCGCTCACAATTGGAGTAAGCTGTACCCGTATGGAACCAGTTTTGTAGGAAATATATAGATGCACTAGAAACTGTACAATCTAAATTCTTACGCCGCATGCATTATAAATGTTTTCATGGTAGACTGCCTTATGATGAACTTTTATGTAAATATAACCTACTTCAACTTAACTCTAGGAGATTGCAACTTGAAGTAACAATTTTATATGACCCATGTCATAATAAATATGATTGTATTGCCCTTAACAATAGATTAAGCTACAGAGTTCCCAACAGGACACACTGTAGCAATCAATGTCGCGTTTTTGCTATTACTACATGTCGCACTAATGCAGGTAAACGTTCACCACTTTACCGGCTAGTGGATTCCTTTAACACCCACTTTTTGTCAGTTGATATTATGGCAACGCGTATCGGAGTATTTAAAAAAGAAGTATTGGCAATATTGCAAGCTGCTTTACACAATGGTGAAGAGAAGCTTTCAGTAGCGATTTTGTGTTATTATTTTTTATTTTTTTTTGTTCTTTTCTTTAAGGAATATCTTAAAACTCATGTACCTAGTTTAGGCTAAAACTGTAAAATTGTTTCGTTTTCACTCAACTAATTTAAGTCTAAGAATGCTTATCTACACTAACCTTACATAGTACATACACTAAAATGTTTTTCGACCACCTCCTTTCAACGTATAATATTTGTTTAAAGTAATATGTGGTTAACGGTGTTGGTGGCACAATAACTTAATATATACACTTAAGATAATCTAGTGATAATGTCTTATTGTGATAAATAAATAATAAATAAATAAATAAAAAAACATGTTTGTTACCGTGTTGTAATTTGTTATATAAAATTTAAAAAGTTAAATAACGTTATATAACATGATAAAAATGTATAATTTTTGTGATAAAATGTTTTAACACAAATGCTTTATAATTATAACGTTATATACTTAGACTGTTTTTTGGCCCGCTTCAAAGAGCCTGCGGACGCGTGAAAGCTGCGTAGACACAACTGACTCCACATTCGCGCGTTACTTGAATAAACAAAAAAAACTTTAGCCCAATACTGAACAAAATATTACAAACCTTGTTCCATTATGATGAATACTCGTCATCCACCATCTTCGTTTCCTCAATTCTTTTCTTCTTCATTTGTTTTTGACGTTTAATGTAGGTAGACTATAATAATCATACGTCGAGCGCGCGAACTATACTGTGACCACAATTGACAACATTTCATTTTGGTGACACCTGCAAATTACTATACGAATCGAAAGGGTTTTACCTCCTGAACACGGCAAAATATTTATTTAGATTTATTTTTCTTTATTTACAAAATTACAAGTAAGTTAATAAAAATATCGAGTTTTACCAATACTATGCCTGAATAGATATAATACCATTGCCTTTTTCACGAGAAAAAAAGCTGTCATTCTTCAAATTTGACATTGACACTATTGACAGATGGATAGATACTTAGGGCCACTTGCACGCAGAATTTAACCCTGGGTTAAGGCACTAACTCGAGTTAGTAGACGTTAGATTCATACGAAAACTGTCATTTTAACTCGAGTGTGTCTTAACCCAGGGTTAAACTTTTCGTGCAAGTGGGCCTTAGGGCCACTTGCACGCAGAATTTAACCCTGGGTTAAGGCACTAACTCGAGTTAGTAGACGTCAGATTCATACGAAATCTGTCATTTTAACTCGAGTTAGTGTCTTAACCCAGGGTTAAACTTTTCGTGCAAGTGGCACTTACGGCCACTTGCACGCTGAATTTAACCCTGGGTTAAGGCACTAACTCGAGTTAGTAAACGTCAGATTCATACAAAAACTGGCATTTTAACTCGAGTTAGTGTCTTAACCCAGGGTTAAATTCTGCGTGCAAGTGGCCCTTAGAGAATAGGCTAAGTAAAGTTTTTGGAAGATATGTATATTATATTTATTTTCGATAGTCGTCATCCTAAAGATCAAGAAATTGCGGCCCTTTTATTTTTATTTCCTCTAATATTTTAGAAATATTTTTTTTAGTTATGAAGTTGACATTTGTACACTTTAATGACCGACTAGCTTGTTGCCTTCGTACTTAATGAAAAAGAAAAAAAACACTTCTATATCTGTCATTGTCAAATCAAATCAAAGTAAACAAACGATTCAATACAACGGCTCTTTTCTGTTTGCTTGTGTTTCATGTGATCAGTGTTTTTAGAAATATTTTTAACGATCTCAGAACGAACTCCGGTCTTTCGTTTTGCCGCTTTGCTCTAAGACCTTTGCACGATATTTGGTCTACGATTTATTTTCGAACCCTTTAGCACTTCTTCTTGGACACCGATTTCTTCCTTTCTCGACGACTCTTGCCCTGCTTTTTGATAGCCACGAGAGCACTTTTGAATTGTACAATCCACGCAATGAATTCAGGCAATCCCACACGGACTGTGGAATTGGAGTAGGTATTACAAAGATTTACTTGAATTTACTTATTTGAATTGAATTGTTTGTTTACTTTGATTTGATTTGACGTTGACAGATATAGAAGTGACAGTTTTTTTTTCTATTTCATTAAATACGAAGGCAACAAGCTTGTCGGTCATTAAAGTTTACAAATGTCAACTCCATAACTAAAAAAAGATTTCTAAAATATTAGAGGAAATAAAAGTAAAAGAGCCGCAGTTCCATGATCTTCAGGATGACGACTATCGAAAAAAAATATAATTTACATCTCTTCCAAAAACTTTACTTACCCAATTATCGGTTGACATGATACTTTTTTATATACAGATTGGACTAACGTAATATGTCCATTGTGTCGTAGAAATGAAGTTACGCCCTTTTAGAATAAGTACATCTTAATAAATTAATAATAAAATAATTATTCATTCTAGAGAAAATTTAAAACTATTAGTGTCTTCCTCCTTCCAAACAGTATCTATAAAACGAATAAAATTAAAGTCTTGAAAATATGAAATCTTGTCAATTGTGAATACTGCGAATGTGGAGCCAAGAAGAGTTCGCTGCGATTGGCGCCCTTTAGATTATTTAGAAGTTCCCAAGTTTCCCAACCGATCAAATGAATATTTTTCTGTAAAACACTGGTGCTGCGGCTATTATGCCGCACCGCATGCTTAGTGTTTGCCACAAACACTGCAATGGGATAAAAATACATCGTGCTGACTTTTAACTTATAGTTGCGCAGTGTGTGTACCTGCGTCATTATACTTGGTGGCTTGGTGCGGTTATCGATTGGTTGAAAGTTTTGCATGAAAGTTTAGGATTGTCTATGGATGGAAAACGTTAAAAAATATCTTTACTTACTGTTACATCTGTCAAAAATGATAAGGAGATGTCGAGAATTGTAGATTCAATATCTTAAATTACTATAATTGATTACATCAAATTTAACTAATTCTGTAACGGATTTTCAATAATCTTTATTATAACTTACCAACCATGTCGCATGTGGCTGACGTTAAAGTTCTTATTTCTAGGTTATTTTCTATGAAAAATGGGTAAGTAGAGACTTTCTAATTAATTACAATTAATACTCCAATATCCTAGATTTTCATTTTATTGCTTTAGTCATATCAAGGACCATAATTATGTTTATCATCAGTTTTGCGTATTGTGCATATTGCATCATTTTTTTGTTTTGGTTGCCTTGCGATTGTTTTCAGTTGTCTATTATAGTAGTTTATTAAAAAAATATGACTTTAAATATACGAATAATACCTTGTACAAAATGAACAGTGGTTTTCCTTTAGAAAGCAGGTTTATGTATTGATGTCATCATCAGTTTTCTATGTTTTGTTAGCTTTGTAACTTAGTAGTAGCTTATACCTGCGACTCCTGCTCAGAAGTGGTTTACCGTTATTTCCCTTGAAAATGTTTGAATTACCGCGTTAAACGTACCTGAAATCCATCCTCAGAGCATACAAAATTTAATTCAATTAATGAATAAACAAGCACACTATTTGATTTATAATATCACTAAGGGAGAGGATGGTGACATATCTTCAGTCAATAGAAAATGGAGTAGCTCAGAAAACAACCTTACTTATATTTCGTCGGTGAAACTGCAAAACCGCGTAACTAACAAATTTATGACAGAGCAAAATAAACCTTACTGACTTATTGAAAAGGTGCATTTTGCTCCTTATTTTAAATGATACTTACGCGGTTTTGCAGTTTCATCGACGATTTGTCAGAATATACTTCTACGAAAATTGATGAGGGCAGACCACCATGTATGATAAATTATCATGTTGATTCCATGTCATCTTAAACATTTACAATAAAACTAAGTATTTTTAAATGAATGAATTACATTTTTTTTCCATGCTATTAGCCTAATTGGTAGTGAATTTGCCAATAAACGTAGCAGTCTCAGGTTTAAATTGCAATAAGGGTATATATTTGAGTGATGAGTGCGAGTACTTGTGGGCAACTCTTGCATGTTAGCTATATCAGTAAGTTTATCATTGCCTAGTGCCCATATTCTAGAGCTTAGTTTGGGACTATGTCAATTTGTGTGTTTGTCCCCTGATATACATAAACTTATTTAATTTCATATGCAATGCAATTGAATAGCGATAGCAAATAAAGCAATGCATAACCTTTTATTCTGGACAATGTTGTCCCTGATTGAAATAAAAATGACCCATTTTTCCATTTGTTAAAAATGGTTGTTTTCTGCTTTATAAATGTACAAAACTTAGGGCCGTATGATTAAACTAATCTCAACTCTAATGCTCGTCTCGAGATGCGTCAAAAATGACCGTGTTCTATGGTTTGATGTTTACTTTGATGTATCTTGTGACAGGCATCTAAGCCAAGATGAGTTTATTAATACGGGCCTTTATGTTTTATGATTCAGTTCAGCTTCTTTATTACAATAATTGGATGCTTTATTTCTTACAGTATTATTTGCTTTTAGCTGCACTAGTTTATTAAAATTAAAAATTAAAATTTTTACAAAAAATACTCTTAACCATTTGAGCGCTTCATGTTATTAAAGTAAATTGTCATCTCTAAGTAAATTGTCATATGGTGCATATAGGGTGCTCCACAGGTTAAGACTGATTTAGGAAGTTTCATATTTAGTTGACAGATTGGTTAAAACTGTTTAAACAAACATTTAAAAAAAAATACATGTATCAAGTATATTGTGTGTGACACATTTTTTATTTTTTGATGGGTATAAACTATAATCTAAATAATAGATATAGACTAGAAAGAAAGATTAATTTCTTAGATTTACAATATCTTTTTGTCCTTTTTCTATGTATGTTATTAAATTTATTAATTAATAATAATTACTAATGTTTCAGCCTGATAAAAGCTGGAGTTAGAAATTTCAGTCATGAGGCAGACAAATCTGCTCAAACCTTGGTTAGAAACAGTGTGCCTGCCCTGCCGCCGCTGTCGGAACCCATGCCAAACCTCCCACCAGTGGTGTATTCCTCTGTCAAGCTAGAAGATAGTCTCACAGAGGTAACCATCCTCAGCAATGGGCTACGGGTTGCATCAGAAAAGAAATTTGGGCAGTTTTGCACTGCTGGTGGTAAGGGATTTATAATTATAAATTATCTTATGTACTCTTTCCAGGAACACCCACAAGACTTGCCCATGAGCGTACAATGGTTATGTCTCAGACATGAACATATCGACGGTTCTGTGACTCAACCTCGTATATTGAATTTTGTCCAGTATAAACTGACACATGCACTCGTGTACTTAGTGAGTGTCAGTTAATACTGGATATATTCTATATACGAGGTTGAGTCACAGAATGTGTCAGTTTATACTGGACAAAATTCAATATACGAGGTTGAGTCACAGAACCGTCGATATATGCATTTGTAGGTAGTCTGTAGCGATAGAGACAAATTGAGAGACAAGCGAGATTTACAAGATGTGCTTGCTAAACTGTTGTGCAGTATTGTATTGTATTGTTGGCCATGTTTAGTATTACACCATACAAATTATGGCTTGTAGAGATGCTTGGAGGAAAAAAGCTTTCTGTGCCAATCCCGAAAGAGTGGGATCTGGGTCTAGGTATTGGACCATTTTGGGCTGATGAGTAATTCAGCAGTGACGCACACAGAACTACTGAAACCAAGTCAAGGCTGTCTTTTCGTTGGGGAGGTTCATCATTGCTGCTATATGTATATGTTTTTAAATATACAGACGGCAACAGCAAGCGTCCAAGGCCTGCTGCTGCCGTTTGCCGTTCGTTACCATCTGCGGTCGCGGCACCGCGCCCGTAGAAAAATGTAAGCAAAAAGTTCCATTGCTCAATTTTTAATGTTTCAACTGCATTTGTTTTTCAGTGGTTATTGACTCTGGTCCAAGGTACGAAGTTGCCTACCCAAATGGCATATGTCATTTCCTAGAGAAATTAAGCTTTGGTGTGAGTATCAGATTTTTTCAATATATTTTATGAATTGCAACATTGAATTTGTTATATGGGATCAATCAATATCTTTGATAAAACATTTAACACTAACATCAAATTCATCAAGAATAATTCAAAGATATTAAATTTTTTAAGGCCACCCATAAATTTGCAACCCGTGATGTGATGCTGCGGGAGCTAGAAAGACACGGTGGCATCTGTGACTGCCAGGGCTCACGGGATACCACCGTCTATGCTACCAGCGCTGACTCCAGAGGGCTAGAAGCAGTCACCCAGGTAACATATTGTGACCAGCTTCACTTACTCAACTCTACACTAAATTTAAAAAATTTGAATTTGAATTTTTAAATGGTTCTTTTTGAGGATTTGAACTATATTTAATAAAAAAAAATAAGAAAAACGATGCAATGTCTTTAGAGTTCATTTTCAAACATAATTTTTAAATAAATTTCAAACTTATAATGTATGCAGTAAGATTTGTAGCTTTGTCAAAATTCAAATTAGTAAATGTAAGTTGGGTTTTTAAGCTTAACAGTTTTATCATTTTAATTATAAAATTTGGAAATATGGAGTTGATTCAAATCTATAAGGTATGTCAAGACCAACTACTGAAGTATTTCCATGGTCATCATATCGATCGATTGATCATACACACAAAAAAATATTTAATGTTATTGTTATGTTTGATGTTTTATAGGTGCTTGCAGAAGTGACATTGAGGCCACGTCTCTCTGCGGAGGAAATAGAGGCTGCAAGGCAGGCTGTAGCATTTGAACTGGAAACTCTTGCTATGAGACCAGAACAGGAGACAATTCTCATGGATATGATACATTTGGTGAGTTATTATAATTGTTACAACACGCTGAGCCGAATTCCTTTTAACCTCACACTACAACACAACACTCTCTAAATTCTATACTCTATAAGTATCTATATTCTATGCTTTGTTTTTTCATGCGTTTTTTATCAGTTTTACAAAAAAATTAACAAAAAATCGCCCAAATGAATAAAGGATCCTACTCTAAAAATCGAAAGGTTTAGTCGCAAGTCGTCCCGTTTGCAATTTGTCCCGTTCGCAGTTCGTCCCGTTCGCAATTTGTCCCGTTTGCAATTCGTCCCGTTAGCAAATCGTCCTGTAAACGCACCTCGTCCCTTTCGCACTTTGTCCCGTTCGCAATTTGTCCCGTTAGCAAATCATCTCGTAAACGCACCTCGTCCCATTCAAACTTCGTCCCGTTCGCAATTCGTCCAACAAACACATCTCGTCCCGTTAGCATATCGTCCCGCAAATGCACCTCACCCCATCCGCAATTTGCCCTTATTGCAGTTGTTGTCATTCAGTCTGTCAATCCAGGACTTCTCTCTTCATGTAAGATAATATGACTAAGAACACAAAAAACTTACAATTTATATTTATTTCAATAAATTATAATAAGAATGCCTGTAGCATCCAGTCAAATTTACGTTTGGATAAACCTTTATAAACCTAAACATCTGAGCGACCTCAAAATCCCATTTAAAGTGGTTTATTGTAACACCAGCGACCCGCCGTAGCTTCGCTTCGATTTATGCGAGTATGATATACAGGTGTATACGGAGGGGTGGATCAAACGAAGGTCAAAGGTAGGGGGCTCAAGGGTTACCGAATTGACCCCCATGTATGTTCAGCGATTTTCATTTGTTTCAGAGTTACGAGCTTTTTTGTGAAAATTTCAGAAATGTCGGATTTCCGGTATAATTCCTTTGTGGTAGCTAAACTATTCGACCTATCACTGTTTTTTTTTTTTGGAAGTAGTCAGATAGCGGACCTAACAAATAACAATGCCATTTTGAGTCATGGCATCATACATTTTACAAGAAAAAATAAAACTCTCAATAATTTGAGCACATTGAAATTTTCCATGAACATTCACAGGTCAATTTTTTTAAATTATCACATAACTTTTTTTTTGCAAAGTACTTTATAAACTACCTTGGTTTATGGAGAATTAGCCCTGTAATTTTTTTTTAGATAGTCTCACGGCATCACCTTAAAAATAGTATGGAAAGGGAATAAGTAGTAAAAATCACTTTTTAAATATCCAAGTAAAATATTTTTTAAATAGGACTAGTACATCAAAATACATTTCTATTATTTAAAAAAATTGTAATAATTTTAACATTAATCAAAATTACAACAATAATAATTATCTAAATATCCACGAATAAAAAATGCCTACATTGGTTTGTAGGGTTGATTTAAGAGTTTTTTTTTAATGTACTGGCCATTAGTACCGGGTTAGCAAAAAAATAATAATTGAAAACAATTGAAAAAATAATTCTTGAAAACAATTGAAAAGCTAATGCATCTTGTTAAAAATAACACATTTAATTAACTGAGTGATTACATTTAAAGGGTAACGAGTTATACCCCACGAGAGTATGCAGAAATGCATTATTGCTACGGTGCAGCTCAAGGAAACGCTCGTGCAGCTGCCAGGATGTACCAGGAACAACTTACACGAAGAGGAGAGCGAATCCGTTTTTATCCTGACTATCGCGTCTTCATACGCGTCCATAACTCGTATTTAGAAGGTCGTATACCTGGAACTGCTCAATATGAAGGAGTGCCAACGATAGACCCGGATCAAATATCCAACGTTTTAGAAAAAGTGCACCGCGATCCATCAACAAGCACGAGGGTAATTGGTCGTAATATTGGTATTTCGCATGGAGCTGTCCATAAAATTTTACGTTCAGAGGGCATGCATCCCTACCACTACAAAAAGGTGCAAGATTTATTACCGGCTGATTACGCACGACGAGTTGCTTTTTGTCAAGATTATGATAAGCAGATATGAGGCTGATCCTGATTTTTTTAACAATGTAATGTGGACAGACGAGTCATGTTTTACTCGATCAGGTATTTTTAAGACTGCGCCGAGCAAACGCCGAGCGTCCAGTGGCGCCCTCATGACTATTATTGGGTTTTCTAATTAACTAAAGAATTTCCTTGGAACCAAACAAAATGTGTTTGTAGCGCAAGTATAAACACAATTTATGGGATACGTAACAAACTTTAATAACAATTACCCTTTGAGTAGTCAGCTTAACGGGAAAAGGTGGCCACTTTTTTTCGTTAAGTTAATAACTCGAAGGTGAATTGTTATTAAACTATATGATATACCCTATAAGTTGTGTTTTCATTAGTAGTACAAACAAATTTCGTCCAATTTCAAGAAAATACTTTAGCTTTTTGCGCTCCAAGATCTCCGGACCTCAATCCTGTTGATTTTTTCATCTGGGGATTTTACAAGGAGGTAGTTTACAAATCTGAGTTTAATTCAATTGAAGAATTACGCGTAAAACTAACACAAGCCCAAAGAACTATCAGTGAAAACGTAGAGGCATTCCGCAAACTTAAAAGTATTTTTTTAAAAAGGTGCAGAGCGTGTATAGCAAATAATGGTGGACATTTTGAACACTTACTTTAATTAATTACAATTAAGGAATAAAGGCGTTACATTTAAGGTATTTTGGTGTTTTAATCTTACATTCTCTTTTTATATCATTTTCCGTTTTCATTTTTCATTGAAAAAATATTTTACTTGGATATTTAAAAAGTGATTTTTACTACTTATTCCCTTTCCATACTATTTTCACGGTGATGCCATGACTCAAAATGGCATTGTTATTTGTTAGGTCCGCTATCTGACTACTTCCAAAAAAAAAAACACAGTGATAGGTCGAATAGTTTAGCTACCACAAAGGAATTATACCGAAAATCCGACATTTCTGAAATTTTCACAAAAAAGCTCGTAACTCTGAAACAAATGAAAATCGCTGAACATACATGGGGGTCAATTCGGTAGCCCTTGAGGTCCCCTACCTTTGACCTTCGTTTGATCCACCCCTCCGTATACACCCTGTATAGCCTATAGCCTTCCTCGGTAAATGGGCTATCTAACACTGAAATATTTTTTCAAATTGGACTAGCAGTTCCTGAGATTAGCGCGTATATCACAGTTAATCTACACTAATATGATAAAGAGGAAAGATTTGATTGTTTGTTTCATTCCATTGAATAGGTTCCGAAACTACACGACCGATTTGAAAAAAAAAACACTATTTGAATCCTACATTATCCCTCATGAACATAGGCTATGTTTATTTTTTCTGGGCGGACGGAGTCGCGGGAAACAGCTAGTATTTCATATATTTCACGTCACAGTAGCTCTGTCTCTTCGTTTCGATTCCGTTTAAGGTGAGGAGTAAGCGGATCATTATTTGGGCGTTCGTTCTGAATCACTTTCGTGGTCACGTTTTTGTAGAAGTGGCTGCAGATTTCGATTTCGTTCTGGTTAGGTATCTAAGTTTACCGGACATCTAACGAATAACAGTGAGTAGTAGTAACAGTGAGGCGGTTGAAACGCTTGACTAATGAGTAATGACCAAGCGAGGGCTATCGAACATGTGTCAAACTTTACAGAAAGAAAACGTTGTAAAACGACTTTTACTTAAGTGTGTTATTCCATTTATTGCAGGCCGCATATAAGGGAAACACACTCGGACTACCGAAGATCTGTCCACAAGAGGAAGTAAACAAAATTGACCGTGGTATCATACTGAACTATCTGAAAAATCACTACATGCCTAATCGAATGGTGGTTGCTGCTGTTGGGGTAATTAGAAACAACCTTTTTTTGTGAAGGTCATATGAAATGGTGGCGAAACTTACACCCGTATTTATAGACAAGAAAAGTAATTACTTGAGTTAAAGTAATGACTAAAGTAACGATTTTTATATGACTTTTGACACTACTAATACTCAAGTAATTACTTTTCTTGACTATAAATACGGGTGTTACACATTTAGACATTTAATTTTCAATTTCTCTTGTCACATTGTTTATCGAGGGGAAAGGGCAGTCGCTGTGCTACACTCTAAAATATGTATAGTCAGGAATCAAAATATTTTAATGTAGCAAGAAATAATAGTCAACATTACAGACAAAATAAAGAGAAACAACTGTGGTGAATTGCGTTACGTGGAAATAGTAACATGTGTTACTTTCGAATTGAATCTTAGTCTATCCTACTAATATTATAAATGCAAAAGTTTGTGTGTGTGTGTGTGTGTGTGTGTGTTTGTTACTTCTTCACGCTGCAACGGCTGTACGGATTTGGATGACATTTGGAATAGATATAGCTTATAACCCTGGATTTAACACATACATAGGCTACTTTTCATCCTGGAAATTTTAAAAGTTCCCGGGGGAATAACTATAGTTGAAAAATACGCGGACGTATTCGCCGGCAGAAGCTAGTATGTAAATATGCATCGTTACTAACGTAAAAGTAAGAATTATTGAAAAAAAAATAGTCCCATGATTCATGCCCAGACCATGGCAGTGTCACAAACGAATTGGCCAAGCTATAGGCCTACAAATCCTCTTTGTCTGTTTGTCTATTCTGATTAATAAATTGAATAGTCTAATAGGGAGAGGAAGATTTACTAACAACTGACTTGAAGTTTATTACGGTGCCTCTTAACAGTAGGCTCTTGTTCTGGAGCGCTGAAAGACTCCTGGCATGACATAGTGCCCTTGATATATTATTACAGAATAAAGTTCATTTCATTACAACTGGTCTCGATGCGTTTTATAATATCTGTTTTTACACAGTATTGGTTTTCAGGTTGAACACCAGCCGTTTGTAGAATTCGTCCAGAAATACTTTGTAGATATGAAGCCAACTTGGCACACTGAAGACAACGAGTCATTTATACCGAAAGTCGATAAGTCTATTGCTCAATATACAGGTGGCATGGTACAGGTAAATTATACATGAATAGATTATCTTTTAGTTTACTACGTTTAGTTAACACGTTCATTTTATTCGCAATGTTTAATTGTAGGAGGAATGCGAAATCCCACTGTATCCGGGGTCGGACTTGCCGGAGCTGTCCCACGTCGTCATTGGTTTAGAAAGTGAGTCTATTATTTTAAAGCCCTTTTACAGCGATCTTATTCAAAGACTGCATCCTTCAAGTACTATAAGTCATTGTACCTTAGTTCCTCTGTAGGAGTAGACAAGGTGCATTCAACTAAATGCTATCGTCGATGGAAATATATTAATACAAGCTCTATGCTTATACGTATTCACGTCAGTGTTGAGTAAATAATAAAGACTGTTCACAAATGCCACTTTAATTTAGAAATCATTCTACATTATTATAACACACGGAGTAATAAAGTTATGGTACATCTCCTTTACTTAGTACTTGTGGATTTACGTTTAAACTGTATTGTGGGCTGGCAGGCTGCTCGCACAGCGATCCCGACTTCGTAGCGACGTGCGTTCTGAACATGATGATGGGCGGCGGCGGCTCCTTCTCCGCCGGCGGCCCCGGGAAGGGCATGTACACGCGCCTCTACACAAACGTCCTAAACAGGTAATTCTACTCAACATGTAGCCATTCTAATTAAAAGCACCTTACGGCTGACGTTGAAGCGAAACCGCAATTACCTTCGGAAGCAGTAAATGCTTCTACCGTTTTGTAGTCGACTACTTAATCGCTAGAACCGTACTTCTGTCCCATCACTCCCTCAGAATGAATATTATCTCTACCTCTTATCAGAAGCAGTGCGTAATGCTAATAGGCTAAACAAAATTGCGCATTGATCCCAAAAATCCTTTATGAATTATCATATTTATCATAGTACTTTACTGTAACCTATGGCGTTTCAGATATCACTGGATGTTCAACGCCACGGCTTACAACCACGCTTACGGCGACACTGGCTTGTTCTGCGTGCACTCCGCGTCACCCCCGAACAGGATCTATGACACCACACTCGTCATCGCCCGCGAGCTGGCCAATATGGCGGGGAAAGTCGGCGAAACTGAGCTGAAGGTGAGATTCTACCAATCTCAAACAGGGTACCGTGGATGGTTCTAAATAAACGTTTCAATTCGTTAGCTAGATGTCGCTAGTGAGGCTACGCGAGAGATTCTATAATATGTATCATGTCATGTCTTATGGGCCTGGAACAAATGTCATTTGGAAAATTTTGTGATGCTGCTAATTAAAATCGCATTTTTTTCCATTATTGATTAGGTTTGTATAATCGTTTAATAATTCTGTTATACATTTCCTAACTTACTTTAATTTACCTACTACTACTAAATACTAAGTACCTACTATAAAATAAGTACTATAACATGACACTAGAACCATTGCCATTGTATGGTAAAGTTTGGATTATTTTTAACGAGGTTTAGTTTTAATGATGATATGATGATATGTTATAAAACGCAATGACATATGAAACTAACTAACTGTGACTAATTTACTATAGATACGTTTTTTGTTTAAGTTAGCTAGTTGACTGCTCAACTTGTTGGAACAACGTTTCCGTGGAAAGTAAAATTTCAATCTGTCACAGGCCCAATAACATATGAAAACAAAAGTATTATACTCGTACCATACTAGTTGTGCACAGTGCGTGGTGTCAGGCTCGCTATGAGACTGCCTCGTTAGTGCTTGGCCTTGAAGGTCGTCAGCGTTGCGTTATAGGCCATTGTTGGTCCACCTTGGGGTGTCAATGACCGCTCCCCGGTTTCTTCACCCGGCTGACGATCGCAACTGATTTTATATAGTATGAGCGTTTTTGACCATTTGACTGGCATTGATTACGTGTTCGCAGCGGGCGAAGACGCAGCTGCAGTCGATGCTGCTGATGAACCTGGAGGCGCGGCCCGTGGTGTTTGAGGACGTGGGCCGCCAGGTGCTGGCCACGGGCAAGAGGAAGCCGCCTTCCTTCTTCATCAACGAGATCGGTAACATGATAATAAATAATGTTCTAATCAAGTTTTAGATTTTCGCTAGAGTTACGCGTCTATATTGATTTATTAATTGGTCATAGAAAATATTAATATTACATGGTAACCATAAAAGCAAACTGACGCGTACTTTCTTCCAGAAAAAATCACAGCCGACGACATTGTCCGCGTAGCTCGGCGCATGCTGGCCGGGCGGCCGTCGGTGGCGGCGCGCGGCAAGCTGGCGCACCTGCCCTCCTACGACGAGATCCACGCCAACATGGCCCTCGACAAGTCCGACGCGCCCCAGGGCCGGCGGATCAACCTTTTCCGCGCCTGAGAGTCCCATTGCCATACCCTGGCACTGACCCAAAGACCCCTGTCAAAATGTTGACAACTCATACCTTACCAGAGGTCTTCAGATCAGTCCCTGTGACGTTACCCTCTAACGCAACAGCGAACTGCTCGCCGGCGAGTTCACCGATGTACCTAATAAAATATAAGTCGACTGGCAGGCCGGCATTCTACCGTCACAATGATTGTAAAATATACTTACACATACTTACTTATGTAGTCCACCTGTGTCACATTGCTGGTTATCGTCAATTCCATAAATGTTTTATATTTTGTTATCAATGCGATCGGTACAATATATCTTGGTCAACCTTACTGAATTCATAGCAACGATCCAAAGCGTAGGTCCAAAATACGGTACAGCCATCTGTCCGGTGAACCAGAATATTTCGCCTCTGTTTGAAAAATTGCTACGAGATTGGGAATCGACGGCGAGTTCTGCTCTGTTGCTGTAACAATAACATACCCGAATAGAACTCGTTTAAATGTACACGAACAGAAAAGAAAGGGTACAGCGAACTCGGTTCGTATTGCATTTGCGCTACTGCGGTGTAGTTTTTATTATATAGCTAAAAGCACAAATTTACCCAGTTTCTTTTTTTGCTAAAATATCATGACCTTTTCTACTGATTAATTTGCAATACAATGCAAATCCTTTGTGTATTGGAAGAATGCAAAAATAATGTAAAATATGAATGAGGACTTGGTTTGAACGTATGATTTGTTCTCATTGAATTAATGTAATCAAAAAATAAGTAATTAAAATCCCGACCCAGATAAACCGGTTTATTTCATAGATATGGGTTCATTTTATGTAGCGGCTTGATAATAATTATTACATTCAATTTTGAATTTATTACAACTTTAGCTTTATTGTTTAATAAAATATATGTTTCTAAGGTATATAGTTTCATTAAAACCATAGTACTCCATTTGATACACCACTTAATTTTACATGATTCTGTACATTTCACGTCATGAATGTTTTACAACCTTAAATGAAGTATACCTTAGATCTGACTCGGAAATTACAATACCAAGATTGAGGGAGATAGTTGTATGTAGTTCTCAATCAGATAGAGAGAAGGAGACCTTAATTTGGGTAGATCTCACTATTCCCATTTCCCATTGCAGTGGTAATACTGACTGCACTTTTTTTTCAAATCAGTCTCACTATTCCCATTGAATTACGAAACGCCGAATGGTAATAGCGAGACTTATGTTCTCCTACAAAATGTCTCATTATTCCCATTTTGAGCGGTTTTTTTTTAAACATCGGGTGTAAAATAATCCTACAGAAAAAAACAAATATACGCAATATAAAATTTTATTTGGGCTTTCTGTAATTATTTATGTATATCTAATAATTGTATTTACAACGGCAAACCAAAATTCTTCAAATTATCTCAATATCCATTTTGTTAATTTGTGATCAAAGATGAATAATTATATCATTTAAGATATTTCTCATATGAGAAATGGATACGTCATTGAAAATCATTATTGTCATTGTGACTTATTATTACTAATTTTATTGCCTGTATAGATATCAAAACAATAATAAAGAAGTCATAATATCCGAGCGTTTTATTGGTCGCGAATAGTAGCGGTTATACAGGGTGTTCGGCACATGGACCGTCAATTTTTTTTGGGATATTGTTGGGGTTATTTGTTGTCTTTTCGCCCTTGGACTTAGGGTCATAAGGGTCACGGTTTTGGAGATATGATTTGTTAAATGTTTTTTCTAAAATTTTCCGAAATTCCTCCTTTAAACGTTCGTAACTTTTTTATTAATGCGTGTTACAGAAAAATATGTTGTATTTAAAACTTGTTAATACATGCTAGTTCAAATACTAATAGTCTTTATTCTAATTGATAGTCTCAAAGGGACGTACAGTCACGGACGTTAATTGATATGCCACTTGCCACTGTTCGTATTTTAGCCGTGTAATACAAATCGGGTTCAGTCGGTTTTACTCGTATATCGAGATAAGAAAATTCGCACGTCTTCGTATGATAGAAGAACAAAATGACATGCAACATTAACGATTCGCTAACCCCATGACTACCAATCAGACCACAGAGTGACTTCACCCAAAGTCAAATTGCATGTCTAGTTGCTATGGTTATACATTTAAACAACAGCTACTATTGGTGATTACAACGCCCAATCAGCTATTCTACTGAACACAATCATTTTTGTCGTTTAATAGGGTTGCTACGACAACGTTTAAACAACGTCTACTATTGGTGATAACATAGATCAAAAAATTAAAAAAAAAAAATTAAAAACATCCATGACAATGTGATAACGATCCTGCAATATTTCTAAAATGCCAGTTGTCAATATTTTAATCACGTTTAACCTATAACCTCCTTGTGATTCGAACTAATCAATCTATTTATCCGTCATCTTTAATATTATGTAGTTCCCGCGGTGTCATGTATTCGTGATTAATCGTGTAATCTCGTGAATGCTCGTGGATGCCATAGTACTGCAAATTTAAATAACTTCACAATGGCATAACAATTAAAATCCGTGACTGTACGAGTTTTTTATTTCACAAATTTACTGTTTGTGTGAAAAAATCCAACTTCAAAATGCAATTATTAAAAACCTAAATACAATTTTGGGGTTTATTTTATTTTAAAAACTTCTCTAGCTAATTACCTTTCTAACGATGTGCTACACATTAATAAAAAGTAAACGGGGATATCCACATTTTCAAAGAAAAGTTAGAGAGCACCTAGATAACTCGTTACCTAACTGGTGGATAGGCAGAAGCGGCCCGATTTCTTGGCCCGCAAGATCTCCAGACCTAGCGCCTTATTTGCTAAATAAAACTTCGCTTCAGTACTTGTAAAGCTAAAGTATTGAAATTAAGTTTTATTTAAAAAATACTTGAGAAATTGCGTAGGCACTTCCGTTACATAAACTAGTTCTTTTGCCCTTCCCCAGACAAAAGTCTAAGGGCGTTAGGTCTAGAGATCTTGCGGGCCAAGATATCGGGCCACTTCTGCCTATCCACGAGTTAGGAAACGAGTTATCTAGGTGCTCTCGAACTTTTTTTTGAAAATGTGGATATTCTCGTTTAATTTTTATTAATGTGTAGCACATCGTTAGAAAGGTAATTAGCTAGAGAAGTTTTTAAAATAAAATGAACCCCAAAATTGTATTTAGGTTTTTAATAATTGAATTTTGAAGTTGGTTTTTTTTCACACAAACATTTGTGAAATAAAAAACCTCGTACGTCACTTTGAGACTATCAGTTAGAATAAAGACTATTAGTATTTGAACTAGCATGTATTAACAAGTTTTAAATACAACATATTTTTCTGTAACACGCATTAATAAAAAAGTTACGAACGTTTAAAGGAGGAATTTCGGAATATTTGACAAAAAACATTTAACAAATCATATCTCCAAAACCGTGACCCTTATGACCCTAAGTCCAAGGGCGAAAAGATAACAAATAACCACAACAATATCCCAAAAAAAATTGACGGTCCATGTGCCGAACACCCTGTATAAACGCAATGGGGATAGTGATACAAGTAGTATCACTATTACCATCAATGGGAAAGCTCAATGGGAATAGTGAGATCTACCCCTTAATTTTTAGGGTTCAGTACCCAAAGGGAAAAAACGGGAGCCTATATTACTAAGACTCCACTTTCCGTCCGTCTGTCTGTCTGTCACCAGGCTGTTTGTCATGAAACTCATGAATCGTGATAGCTAGACAGTTGATATTTTTACAGATGATGTATTTCTGCTGCTGCTATAACAAACACTAAAAACAGAATAAAATAATTATCCCATACAACACACTTTTTTTTTTGCCCACAATGCAGTAAGTATTAGTTTTTCTACAAGCATGAGATAAAGTACCTACCTAACTTTTTAATTATTTTTTACAATGTAAACTTGGTTGGCTGGGTGGCAATTTATATACGTGTGGTTTAATATGTAAGTACCATGTTGAATTTTTTAATATTATTATTAGTGTCCGACCGAAATTTCGGTTTCGGTTTCGGCCAGTTTCGGCCAAAAAATCAAGTTTCGGCCCGAGTTTCGGTTTCGGCCAAAAACGGCCGAACCCTTCGGCCG
The DNA here is from genome assembly GCA_963966035.1 of Acleris laterana. Taxonomy (NCBI): domain Eukaryota; kingdom Metazoa; phylum Arthropoda; class Insecta; order Lepidoptera; family Tortricidae; genus Acleris; species Acleris laterana. The sequence continues at coordinate 68,100,749 of OZ014438.1, read as the reverse complement.
CGCCGAAACTTACAACATCGTACCTTCGGGTCGCGCTCGGCCACAGAATAAGTAATAGTACAAGTACAGAAGCGACTCTCTGTGACAGCAAACATGCGAATTTAAACCTATTCAAAACGCGGGAACGATAATAATACAAGTGCACGCACGGATGTGACCTTGGTTACATTTTTGCGATCGATAGTGGGGGCGCCCCTAACGAGGCAAAATGCACCTTAAATCTGCGCTGCGAGAGTCTGTATTATTTCGCACGTCATGAGCTTTACTGACTCCGCCCACCTCCCAGGGCTGGCACTTAATTACTTGTACTATTTCTTTCCGTGGCTGTTGTAAGAAAACAAATTAAAATGATAATTTGTAGTTTTTTTATGTAGTTCTTACTTAAATGACGAGAAAAAATAGTTCATGCCTGGAGGACTGGCAAAAGTTGTCCGCGACTTGTTTGTTGTTTGCTCCTATCTCCCTTTCCATCTAAGTAATAAGACGTAGTTTACTAGTATTAACCTTCAAAATATATGTTAATTTAATTATTTATTTTTTATCACTTTGCTGTAATGTGATAAATGCCAAATTTTTAGTTTTATTGAATCCCGAACTGTAGCTAATACTGTTGCACACCTGTAATTGGTATGTATGTATGTATATTGTATATTGTATGTATGTATGTATGTATGTAATTGAATTCAAATTCAAATTCAAATGAATAAATAAATAAAATAAACAAATCAATATAGACCTTAAAACTTTTTGTTTGTTATAAACTCAAGTACTATCGTTACCTACTCCGTTACTTAGAAAAGCTGCCATTTGTTTGTATGTTGTGTTTACCTAATATCCAGCACATGCTGACCTTGCTTTAGCAAGCAGTTACTAGTACTGGGAGATCTACTTACTTACACTGAACGCTGTTTAAGGCAAGTAGATAACTGGTTTTTGGTCCAAATAAGTTGAAAACTGGACGGGACGGACTGGTGGACGGGTCGTTAATAAAATAAATAACATTATACCGCTCTTTTTGCGTCGAGGATTCAAAACTGTAGGTACTGATTGTGTCGGTAATTAAGTCCAGCTACTCGTAACTACCTATCTAGATCGAAGTTATTAATAATATTAATAATAACCTTACCTTTCGTCTCCCTGAGGCAGGTTAAAAAAAGATAATTCGACTTTGGAGTTATTATTTAAGCACCCGTATGCGATGCAGTACTTTTTGCCTTTTCGATTAGCCATATTCGTATAAGTGCGTATTCAAACAAAAACGTTGGTAGCGCACGGCGGCGCGCGTCGAGAGTCGAGACGAGCGCTCGCGTGACACTCAACTGATTCGCCCCTTGCAAGGGGCAGCACATTTTGAAGGCGATAGCGCGGAGTGTCACCGGCCTGGTTCGGCTAACGTCGGGCGCGCTCGGCACGGCTGGCAATATGGCGTCGCTCGCCTGACTCCGCCGGCAACTACCTAAATCAGTGCGCTTTGCTCGTGTAGACGTGTCAATTAGGGTTGCCAACTATTTTTGGGGGATTTATAGTATTTTCCAAAAAAAAGTGTAAAAAATATAGTACACAGTAAAAAAATATAGTACTTTAAGACAACTCTTTATTTTGGGGTAAACTATACTTACTAGCATTCTGTGAACTCCTTTTAAATAACACTTCTTTTAACTTGAACAGCTTTCAGGTAATTTAGAACTTTTTAAATAAAATTAACTTGGAACGTGTGTTACGTCAGTTATGTGTGTAAATTGAAGTACTTTGTAAAATCCCCCAAAATATAGTATTTTTGCGTACTATATATTTCTTCAACAGTATATAGTACAGAGAGTCAAAATATAGTACAATACTATATAATATAGTACCTACGGTTGGCAACCCTAGTGTCAATACGTGTTGTTTGTTCCACGAATAATGGTAAGTTTAAAATTCATCTTAGTTGCGTGTACTATTAATGTAATAACGATTGTAGGTACCTGCCTATGCAATAAAATGAAAGGTGAATAGTTATTAATTTAAATTTAATATAGACGTGTAATGTTAATGTAATGTTGCGAGTAATGTAATGGTGTGAGTAGGTATTTTGACGATTTACGAGTAACGTACGCTTAGGGTTAGTGTTGGGCTTCTGGGTTTGGTTGTACACATAATTAATAGTAAACGCGATTAATCCGGTAAAATAAATTGTTTTAATTAATGAATAATTTTATTGTTTTAGGTAAATAATGTCACAAAAGGAAAGACATCCAATCTTTGAAAGTAGAAACCTGTAATTATAGGTCGGCGAGATATTAATTATAGAAAAAAACGGGCTTACTAACATTTTTTCTACTTTTTAAGGACTTTTTTTTTATATAAAAGGTTCGGTTTCGGTTTCGGCCGAAACTACAATGAAACCGAACCTTCGGTTTCGGTTTCGGCAAAATAACATGTTTCGGTCGGTCACTAATTATTATTAATATATTCTCGCTGCTGAGGAGAAAAGTATGTGTCACACGAGACCGAAGTTTATTTGCATAGTGTCTTTGAATCCCTCGTTGTGGCTCATGATTCAATTATAGAACCATTTGCTTACGCGGAATTCAAAATCAACACGCCCGCAACCAACATTGCTCTCTAGTTGCTCAAATATAATTATACCTATTGCATTGTTATTTATCATCGGGGCGACCCCATGTGGGCACCGACAGATATCTAAAAAATTCATATTAAGTTGTATATATTATATAGATATGATCAGTAAAAATACTGATCGTGAGATCGTGACGAACGAAGTCAAATTTTTTACTTGTAAATTTCTGGGGGAACAAACGATTGCGCGATCTAAATGACTGGCAGCGCCATCTAGCAAAGTTTATTGTAACTAACAGTAACTTTATAAAATCTTGCAGTATATTCAATTCAAAAGCCGGCAAAAAAGGGGTGTTTGTTATAATTATAACTGTTATAGGGTCAACGTGTACCTACAGTCAAGTTCATAAATATGTGTACACTTTAGTACCTTGTCACTTTAATCGCTGTGACAATTCACATGGTCATGCTGCGCCGAGCGTACGCCGGATGTATATGTAGTTGCGCCCTCATAACCAGGGATTGAAAACCGGTTTATTTTCCGTACCGGTTAGAGCCGCACTTTGAGAGCCTAACCCATAATAAAGGTTACGCTCGCAAGAACCGCTCTAACCGGTATCTCTATGTCGGAGCGTAAACAGGGAACGAAATCAATTTACCGGTTAGAGAGCGGTTCCTCCGTGTGGGGGGTGAATGACCGCTCGTTTAAGGAGACAGGATTGGTTTGCTATGGTATTAGATTGATAGCGCAGCCACCAGCAGCGCCTCGACGCGCGACAGCGGTCATTCATCCCGTATCGAAACACAGAGTAACCGGTTAGGGAGCGCTTCGAAATAACGTTCCCAAATCATTTCGTTCGAACGTAACCTAAATTATTAACCGGTTTAACCTAAATAAATACCGGTTTATTTGTAACCGGTTACAATACCTGCTCATAACTATTATTGTGTTTTCTAATAAACTAAAGTATTTTCTTAAAATTAGTCGGTAGATGTTGTACTACAAATGAAAACACAACTTATAGGGTAGGTATAATCACATAGTTTAATAACAATTCACCTTCGAGTTATCAATTTAACGAAAAAGAATGATCACATTTTCCCGTTAAGCTGACTACTCAAAGGGTAATTGTTATTAAAGTTTGTTACGTATCCCATACATTTCGTTTTACTTGCGCTACAAAAAAGTATCATCTGATTGCAAGAAAATTCTTTAGTTAATTAGAAAACACAATAATAGTAATGAGGGCGCCACTGACGGCGTGCATTTTCATTTAAGCAGCCTTATACGTTTGATCCATCGGCAGAAACCATGCTGCCAAATTGAAAATGCTCGCGCTTAAATATGTTTTCTTCGCACTGACGGGACTACTTAAACTCGCCGCTTGGACATTCCCTCGCCGTCGTTGTTGAGAGAATCACTACCCAGGGTGAAAGAGAGAATGTTTATGGCGTTTTAACAGCAGGTGGAAAGTTTTGATGCTTTCGCGACGGCGGGCGTGTTTTTTGACTCGGTTACGGTCGGTCCGCGCTGCGTGACGTTTGGTGCCGCTGCTGTCGCTCGCTCATTATTATTTTTGTATTTTATTCCTAATTTGAGGAGAATCGTACATTTCAGATCATAGTATATCATAAAAATTGCTGTAGTTCGTCCCTATTTGGCAAGTATGTATGAGTGGAAGTTCCGACGACAATAACTTGATAAAATATAAATAGAATCCGATTTATAGAAGGCACAAGGTCATATCGATATATTTCTGTCGACATAAACCTACTAGTTATTTATTTTTACTTATGTCTGGCAACATTTTCGGCTGTCAAGTTAGTTCGCCTAATCCTGGACTCGACTTGAATATACCCGGGGACCTCAGGGATCTTTGGTTCGTTTGTTGGTAAGTTTTACGTGCATCAAAAAGCATCTTATTAACATCGATCAGCTAATACCTAGACCGATTTGGCCTATGTCATAGTGACGTAATCAATCAAAACGAAGAGACTTGTTACGATTTTATTTATTGTCACTTTGACATAGTCCAAAATGGTCTAGGAATCAATTTCCTTGACTGCACGGGAGGAGAAAACTTTATTTTACATGTTTCAATATTGGGAGATATGTGGTCAAAATTTCAGCTTTATCAGTTTGTGAAAAAAACCGAGCGTGGCATACAGACGGTCGGACATGTCGAAACTATACAGGTTCCTAGTTTGACTACAGACAGAACCCTATAACGAGCTTTATGCGCCGCCCGAACAATACGCGCTACCTGTGATCGAGCTTGCGTACAGCCTCTCGCAACCTGGTGGTCTATTGCCTAACGCACTCGCACTCGCAATCGCAATCGACTTCAAAGTGGAACAATTGTTTTCATTTTGTATGCAGACAAGCCTTCGATTTTCAAAATGAAAACGATTGCGATTGCGAGTGCCTTAGGCAATAGCCCCTCTGGGCTTGGCAGGTTTGTGATGACAATGAGGATCGCCGATCGCGCATGTAACTACAAAGGTCGAGGTAAATAATAATAACATTTAAACCAGTGTATCGATAATAAAACTTACAGTAATAATAAAAATTTACACTATTCTTACAACTAAAAATGTACAAATCAATGCCAATAATTCGGAAAACAATCTTCTTAATTCTAATTAACAGGCAGAAAAGACGTCATTAAAATGATGTTAGCAATTTTTTCAGTCTTGGATTTTATAGTTGATTAGAACATTACATTTTTTTACACAAGTGTCAAGATAGTAAAATAAGTCATAAGATAAATAGCGTCAATACCTAATTCCTGTAACGAAAAGTGTACCTGAATGAAAACTATTCAATAAGCATTTTATGTCTATAGATCTTTGGCCAATCGCACAGCAGTCGTGGCTGCTTCGTCTGCGTCAGACGACATGTGAACTGGTAGTCCCGAGTCAGCTAGAATCTTTTTGGCCTCGATTGCATTAGTGCCTTCCAGTCTTATAACCATAGGATGTTTTGGTGGGCTCTCCTTGCATGCTGCAACAATACCATTTGCTACGGTAGCACAGTTTACGATACCTGAAACAAAAGTTTCATAAACGAATCGAGCAATAATAAAGTTATTAGCGTGAAGTGCTCCAACGCTCCAATGTAAACACTATCGATAACCTAGCTTGACACAAATCAGTTTAAAATTATAATGTCTCCGATACGGATAAACAACAATATTTGATAGTAATTGTTTAACAATTTGAATTGATTAAGTTTTCCTTACCCGCTAGCACATTAACAAATACAACTTTGACTTTAGGATCTGACTCCAAGATCCTCAAAGCTGCCGACACCTGGGATTGTCCAACACCACCCCCCAGGTCCAGGAAGTTGGCAGGCCGCCCTCCATTCAGAGCAATGATATCCATGGTGGCCATCGCCAGACCGGCACCATTCACCATGCAACCAATGCTTCCATCCATGTCTATATAAGTCAGATTAAGGGCAGCTGCTTCTCTCTGAAATAAGGTGTTTTTTTTATAGAAGTATACAGAGCAGTATTTTTGGTTTGTTTCATTAAGTACGAGTAATATAAAATCCTATCCTATTATATTCACTTTTTACATACCAATGGAAAATTCTTACTAGCCGGTCAACGAGCTAGCGCGTGCACGGGACAAGCTGATTCGAGAGGGGGTATTCGTCAATATGGTGAGCTGCGCGTTTACTAACTTTTAACCATCTTCAAAAGGTTCTATGTTCGACTGTATGCGTATTTTATTGAACTATTTTGTTTTTTCTTGAGAGCAACTTACAACACATTATGAACAATTAGGTATTATCACAATTTATTTAAGTTCGGACATAGGGCCAGTTACAAAAAAATACCTAGTTATACAGGGTGTCCAAGAAACCGACGTCAACCCGCCTAGGGCTGATAGAGCAGCTCATAAGCTATCGATTTAAACCTCAAGTATGTTCAGCAATTGTTATTTGTTTCCGAGATATTGATCATTTTATTCGGAATTTTTGTCATTTATCCTTACGTCAGTGATACAAAAAACCCCTAAATTCATGTATTAATTCATTTTTTTAGTGTTTTCTTGCATGATTAGAACTATAAAATAAGGAAGTTTTTAAAGATACATGCAATATTTTTTTTCATTTCAACTTTTTGAGTAACCAGACTTCTTGGCGGCCAACAGTGCGGCCCAAACCGCCCTATCCCGCGGTCCCCAAACTCATTATTTAACTTAATTCGTACTTCTTGTACAGAGTGAGCTGGTGCACCATCTTGTTGGAACCAAGTTCGTCGTCTTTCAGCCAGTGGCAATTCGATGAGATAACAGTCAAGCTCGGTGTTCAGAAGAGACATGTATCCGTCTCTGTTTAGAGTTGTAGGCAAAAACACAGGACGTCTGATAGTTTCCCCGTGAATTGCCGCCCAGACGTTAACAGACCAACGATACTGGTGACCCGAGAATCGGTAAGCGAAAAGATTCTCCTCGGCATACACGTGCTCGTTTCGTCTGTTCCACATTCTGTTGCGTGTAAATGAGCTTTCATCACTCCAAACAATATGCCTAATGAAATAGCCACCGGCAGTAGCCTTCGCGGATCTAGGGTAGTCCCTAGGCAGTAAAGCGTGAACCCTCTGTACTTTGTAAGGGTGAAGGCTGGTACGTTTAAGATTTCTAAGTACTGCAGTGTGGGTTATTCTAAAATGTCGACCCGCTACTCTTGAACTCGCATTTGGACAACGCCACGTTGGTCGTCCTGAGTTGCTCCTGGCACAATGGGCTGGTTGTTAGCGATACGGCCCAAAACCCCGTATAATTGTCCTACGCCCAGTTGGATGTCGTGGAGGATATCTTTCTCTGTATCGACGTAAAGCTTCAGCCGCGTTATAGTTGCACGTCGCGTATATTAAAAGCCAATTTAAATAATCACGAGCTTCTAACAAAAACATTTTTATTCGTAAATAATTTTGTTCAATGTGTTAACGAGCTAAAACACTTTTATCAATTTAGATAAACTAAGATACGACGAAAGAGGTTCTTACATCATCTACGTACTTTAGTGGCTGTCAATGTAGATATTTCAATAATGTGTAGTGGTTAGTATTATTCACAATTTTAGGATTAAAATAAATAAAGAAGTTGTACCTACAAGGTGAACCTACAAAGAATATCGCTGCAATATTTCTTACCCCGTTCCAAGCGTCTAAGTAGCATCAACAACAAAAAAACGTTAAAATATACTGTAATGAAAAGATTGTTTACAAGTAAGTTCATTGACCCATTCACATGTTTAGGGTTGAAACAAGTCGTTTTTTGTAAGAATGTTTAACAAGCTATAATTTGAAAACGGCTACATACTATATTCACATAGTTTGTATGGGGAAAATATAGTGTTAAGGCTAAACTAGTTCCCATTTTCGGGAAGGTCCTCCGTCCTCTTCTACTCTGTATAACTTAAAAATAATAAAGGCCATGGAAAAAAAATACGCGCTATCTATTACGGTTTTAAAGATACATCTGTTTAACCAAACACCTAGGACTGATAAACGGACGGACAGCGAAGGCGTGTTGATAGCGATGTTAGTGATTGGAGCTTCCTTCAACATTTTTTTAATTATTATTATTATTTCAGATATTTATGACTTTTTCTGTAAATTAGGTTTTTTGAAATAAATATTCAAATATAAAAGTAAAATAACAATACTAAAACAAAAAATAAACATTATAAAAAACCTAACCTACGACTGCCGCCGACAGCGGGGCTGGGCTCAAGCTACCGGTGGTTAGGGCTGCAGAGAGGGGAACCTCCTCACAATGCGTGCTGTGTCGAGTACTGCCTTCTGTATCTGGCCCTTGATCCAACCATCTAGCGAGAGTCTCTTGAGGTGTTGGTCGAGACTCTTCACTATAAGACCGTTTTCCGAAACAACTATAGGGACAATGATCATCGAGTCAACATCCCACATGGCGGTCACCTTGTGAGCCAAGTCTGGGTACTTGCTGAGCTTGTCCTTCTCGGCCTTCACGAGGTTCTCGTCATGCGGGATGGTGACGTCGACGAGCACTGCCCGGCGCGTTGAGATCGATCTGTCAACACGATGTCAGGCTTATTGGCGCCAATAGTCCTGTCCGTGATGACACTGATGACAGTGACGACCGATCGCTCCCAATAGAGCGTAGCACGACCATTCTCGAGAACTGGCGCCGGTGTGTACTTATATTATTATTATTATTTTAAGTATTTATTTAATTTTCTGTAAATTAGGTTTTTTACAATAAATATTCAATTATAAAAGTAAAATAACAATACTAATATAAAAAATAAACATTATAAAAAACCTAACCTACGAATGCCGCCGGCAGCGGGGCAGGGCTCAAGCTACCGGTGGTTAGGGCTGCAGAGAGAGGAACCTCCTCACAATACGTGCCGTGTCGAGAAGTACTGCCTTCTTCTTATTATTATTATTATTTATGCCAAGTTAGTGTTCAAAATGACAAATGACTGAATTTAGTGTTTGAATGTCAACAATTTTCAGATATCACTACTTTTGGTGGCATATGAGATGTGAGAACATGCCCTAATTTTACAAGCTTTTATTTAACTTGCACTGTATGGTATGTATGTGTAAGTTGTCAAATCTTGCAAGTTAAATTTGACCCACTAAAATTTGCATACGCCTTTAGTTCTGATGACAATACCATAATATAGTATCATCAAGCTGGTCTGATGATGGAGACTCAGGGTGGCCATAGGAACTCTTAAATTACACATGATAAACCCGTCGTGTAGGTAGGCCTCCAACAAGATGGAGTGACGACCTTGTGAAGATCGCGGGAACGCAGTGGATGCGACAAGCACAAGACCGGTCTGAGTGGAGAGCCTTGGGGGAGGCCTATGTCCAGCAGTGGACGTCTTTCGGCTGACATGATGATGATGATGATGAAACCCGTCGTGTTAAGGCTTGTTAGAATCGTTTTGACGAGTAGATGACGACTGTGCAAAAAAAAGTACAGTCGGCAACAAAAGCTTGTCCCAAAAATTAAATTTCTGGCAGAAACTTATTTTACTTAATGTTTTTTTACAAGTAATCGATACCGAGTAAATTTCTCATAAACAATTAACAAAACACTAACTAGGAGTTGTACTTAACGTTTCATACATTTTAAAAAGGTTAATTTAATTTAACTATTTTCCGATCAAGAGTATAATAATTAATAATATTTATAGTTCTCGAACTTTTTTCTTTACCTGTGTTGTAAGCTTGTAAGGCCAAATTTCAAAGGTCTCGGAATCGGGAAATACCCTACTCGTATTGCCAGTCAGTAGTGAACACACCCTTTTTGAAAATTAATATTGTGTCAATTCACTAGGGATTGCAAATAACCGGTTTTAACCGGTTATTTCATACAAAAACGATTTATTAATCGTTAAATTGCATTCCCTACAATTCACCAATCAGGGGGATATCAGGGGAAAATGCCACACCAATTGACGTAGTCCCAAACTAAATTCTAGGCTTGTGCTATGGGTACTAGAGAACGATATAAATACTTATATAGAAAAATATATACTTAAAAACACAGAAGACATCCATGACTCAGGAACAAATATTCGCCCTCACCACACTAACATCTGCCTTTACCGGGATTTGAACCCAGGACCACTAACTGTCCTGCTAACTAATTAATGTAAACACTTACTTTGTAGATTTGTATACATACATAATTTTTAACTGTACCTACTTTACCTCTGTACCTACACATACACTGTACACTGTTCACGTATTATAAGTATTTGATTTGGGTATCACTTAAACTAATTTCTACCTCTCTTGGGTCTGACTCTGAAAGATCATCCAGAGCAAAGATCTCCTGCTGCCTGAACTCCGCATTGTCATCAAAGTTTATCTTCGCATCAACAGCTACCACACGGCCGTCATCCGTTTCCACAAGAGGATTTATTTCAAGTTGGGTTGCATCTACCTGGAAAGCACATGGAACATGATCAAGTAACATTTACTTACCCACTTCCAATAGTGAGACCGTAGAATATAAATAGATAACATAAGTGACCTAGTGGTTTAGGGGTCGACTTGTGATCATAAGGTACTAAGTTTGAAGCCCCGCGGTCACCATGTCCCAATGAGTTTTCTAACTTAAGCGTATTATCCAATGCTCTTATGGTGAAGGAACAACATCGTGAGGACACTTGCACATTCGAACAGCTGAGTGTGTAATAGGGCAATTGCATAAAAGATCCTAAAGGGTCGAAGATAAGAGATGAGATAAGAGGGTCAATTTCCTTTTGCAGAGCCCATCGTTAGGATCCAAGGATTAATTTAAGAAGTGGGGGAGGGGGCCATACAAATTACCGCAATGTTATTTGTATAGCTACAGGGTCATGTTTGGTATCATTTTTGCGTAAAAATAAGAAACCAAATTCATTTTGATATTAAATATACGAAAACAAAAACCGTAAATATGTATTATTTTTAAACGTAAATATGTATTCAGCATGCTTATTTTATTTTACACAAAATGATACCAAACAATTTTTTATGACACCTCCCTCGTAAATTATATCGAAAATCTTGATGGCTTCCTTTCTTAAATCAACCTTTGGGATGTACAGATGAGCTCTGCAAAAGAAAATTTCTTATTCATCAAATGTTGTAAATCAATTTTTTTTTGTGTACAGACACAACTATTAACATCAAAGCAAATGTCAAAGCCAATCCCAAATAGGTATATGTTGTTGTTAATTTGTGACTATGGATGAGTTTTGGATTCATCATTTCAATCTGGAAATCAAACAGCTATTGATGACCTGAAAGAGCTTTTATCTCTCGCCACGGTTGATGAAAACATATTTAGGGCAAAGTAAAATATAATAAAATATTGTTTAGATAGTGTCTTATAGACTAATAAGCAAAAATGTTTAGTAAGCCCCTCGGACATCAGTGGCAATGATATTGTTGCCACACATTCCATACTAAATACATCAGTCTTAAATTGATGCTCCAGGGGTTGATAGCAATAGTTACTTTAATTATTCAATATTTACAGTGACATCAAGTTACATCATACTAACCTTTAAAAATAATTGCCACATTTTTTTTATTTCTTCAGCACATTTCTTCTTTAGGTCACCTTTGAACTGTAAAAAATCTGCAACCTCATTTGCCATAGCATCTGTGACGCCTTCATAGATGTCTATAGGCAAAGTTTTAACTAAATGAGGCGTTTTTTCAGCCACTGCTTCTATATCCATGCCTCCAGCAGGAGATGCCACCAAGGCTGCCCCATTATAACTTCTTTCCATAATTATACTCAAGTAAGTCTCCCGATTAATGTTTACACTCTCAGCTACCATTACTTTTTCAACTTTTATACCTTCTTTAGGTGTCTGTTTTGTGATCAACTTATGGCCAATCATGTTTTTAGCTAAGCCTAATATATCCTTGGAATTCTTGGTCAAATGTACTCCTCCCTTAAATCCGTTATCAAATTGACCTTTACCCCTACCACCAGCCAAGATCTGAGCCTTCACCACATACTCGTCTGCCTTAAAGTTAACTAGAGGAACAGCATCTAGTTTGCTGTCGATAATACGAAAGTCTTGGATTGATATCTGATATTTTCTCAACAAATCTTTGCTATGATATTCCTGTAGGTTTAAGTGCCTCCAAGCGTTCACTTGAGGATTATATTTGGATCCTAGTAGAGTAAATAGCTTTACAGCTCTTGTATTTTTAAACGCAGCCATGGCGATCGAACTTTGTACACTTGTTCCTAACCTAAAAGATGAATGAAAGATTATAAGTATACTTGTTTATAACTAAAGATACATAAATTCATAGAACCAAATGTATATTTTAGCACTTGTGGAGACTTACCTTTACTGCGCCCAGCGCAAGAGAACGATAAGAGATAGTTATGAAGTTGTGATAGAGAAACCTATATCTCTATGGATTGAAAAGATAGCGCCTATTTATTACAATATAAACCTATATATCATTATGTTAGATATGTATGATAATTTCAACCAGATAGCAGTCAGTTGGCATACAGGCCCGTCAGGCACATATATCCTATCTATAATCTGTGCGTCAGGCCAGTCGGTAATGCATGTTTTGACATTATGTATTAGACATTATCCTATAATATAATATAATCTGTGTTAGACATATCCTATAATCTGTGATTGACGCGGACATTAGGTACATTCGCCGCCAATATAAGCCCTCTATGGACTTGCACGACGGAATTTTTGTCCATCAAGCCCCCCACTACTCTTCTCGCACTCGCACGACGTGCTGCTGGATGGTGCGTACCCCGGACGCACATCAGTTTATAGTCTGGCAAAAAATCTTGAAATTAAAAAGTGGCAGCACTTTAGTGTCATCCCTTTCAAATTAATTTAAGAACAAAGATTTTTTTTTTTTTTTGGATTTTATGGCCTGGTTACAAGACCTTTAGGCCACAACTTTATTTTCCTGGTATCACGTTGTAAGTATCTTTTTAGCACTGTTAAATTTTTTGCACTGTATTTTTAATGTAATTATATATTGGTCTATAAGATTGAGTGTCTTTTAATAATTGATTAAGCGGCGGCGGGCGGGAAGAAAAATCACTATAATTTGGACACACTTCACTAAGTTCACTTGCAAGAACTAATCTGTCAAGAAGAAACTTTTGACAATTGAATATGATGTGCTCAACGGTTGCTTCATCAACTCCACAGAAAGTGCATACATTACTTTGGATTATTCCAAGTCTTGCGAGGTGTGATGGCGCAGTATTGTGTCCATAACGAAGTCGAGTAATGGTGGTGATAAAGTCACGGCTAGCTCTGCGTAAATTATTATACCACGGCCTTATTGGTAAGCTTTCTTGTATGCTACCGTACCATCTTCCTTTCGTCTCTTGATCCTTCTTCCACATTTGTTCCCATAACCTACCTATAGCTAACCTAATAGAATATAAATAATCTGTCATAGGTACATACATGTAACCAGAAACGTCGAGTGCATTAATACCTTCCTTAGCAGCTTTATCTGCTATTTCATTCCCAGTAATTCCCCTATGAGAAGGTATCCGCATAAAATCAATTTCTAAACCTTTAAGATTGTATTTTAATATTAATTCTTTAATCATGTACAAAATGAAGTTAGTTTTGAAATTAATTTTTAAATTATTTAACCCCTGAATCAAACTTAAAGAGTCAGTTACAATTAGAAAATATTTACAGTTATATACATTGCCAATTCGTAAAAGAGCCTGATAGACTGCGTAAGCCTCTGCAGTAAATATAGTACAGGCTTCCTGCAAAATAAAGCTCTGAGAAAATTTAATCTGAGGATCATAAATGGCACAGCGCACATAACCCTCACCTTTACTTCCATCTGTATATATAGTGTAGTATTCATGTTCAGATAGAAACTGTAACATATCTGAGTTATTGGTGACTGACTCAACTACTTTAATTGGATGTACTATACTTTTATACTGGGAGGAATAGCAAGGCCATGGGCGCTGTTTTCTGATTTTACTACAATTATTTTCAGTTTCCAAAAAAATATGGAACAACATTGGAGAGTTACCAATAAGGAGACCCTCGCTAGTTGCTAAAGGACCAGACACTTGGATTCGATGAGGTAAAATCTTGTTAATAATTTCGGTATTATTTGAGTACAATAATTTAAGACAATATCTTTCAGCTAGAATGATACGTCTCAAGATCAGTGGCATAATTTTGGTCTCAACTTCCATGGCCCTTATGGGAGTTGAACACATAGCACCAGATATAATTCGCAGAGCTTTATTCTGCAAGATATCTAATTTTTTTGCATGTGGGCTATTCATATATGCTATAGCACTATAATCAAAATGACTTCTGACTATAGCCTTGTACAATATAGACAATATTTTTGGATCTGCACCCCATGACACACCAGCAAGACATCTTATAATGTTTATGGCTTTTAAAGCATTTTTTGAAACATGTCGAACATGTTCTTCAAAAGTCAGTTTCTGATCTAAAATGACACCTAAAAATTTCTTTGATCTAACTCTGTTAATAGCTTCTCCGCAATACATAATATCACAGGTTGGGTCATCATCACCAAAAATCATTAAACTGCTTTTAGTAGCATTGATCTTTAGATGTAATCTGCCATCATAATATAGGCTCAACTGGTTTAGGGCTCTATTCATATTGTCTATGGCAACTTGTAAATTCTGATTGCTACTGTACAAAACTATGTCATCTGCGAATTGCAAAATATTTACATCTCTACTATTTACATATTTACATATTTCACATGTGTACAAATTATATAGTAATGGTGAAAGTGTGGCACCTTGCATTGTACCTTTTGAAGCTATTCTAGGCCCGTGTAAAATATTATTATGCTTAACATATAAAGTTCTTTTATTTAGAAAATTGTAGATCCACTGACATAGTTGACCTGGTATACCTACATCAGACATAATGTTAACCAAGATAGCTGGATCAACATTATCAAAAGCTCCCTGAACATCAAGAAATACACAAACAGTGTGTGATTTTAAATTATTTGCAATTTTCAGGTCTGAGATCAGAGAAATGAAACTGTCAGCACAACTACGACCTCGACGGAAGCCATACTGCACATATGGGATGATACCATTAGTCTCTACAAACCAGTCCAGTCGGACTTTAATCATGTTTTCAAATAATTTACCCAGACATGAAGATAAAGATATGGGACGATAAGAACTGGCATACTCTGGAGCTTTATCTGGCTTAAGTATTGGGATAACACACTGTGTTTTCCATGAATCAGGGATAATTTGATTATGCCATAGAGCATTAAGAATATTAAGAAATATTTGCTGAATGGAAATATGAAGCTCTTTAATAACTATGTATGGAAAATTATCTAAGCCTGGACTAGTGTTACGTCTAGATTGTAGACTTGCTGTGAATTCATTCCATGTAAAGGGATCTAACAAAAATTTTGAATTATGGTTATTATTATTGCTGTTAAAATAGTAAAATAAGTTACTAGTGTCCTTTAAATTATTATTGTCAGATAGCTTATCTAAAAAGGGAGAAATGAACTCGTCTTTGTGAGATTTGATACCAGATTTGACACCCTTAAACATCTTAATCATGTTCCAAATTTTACTAATAGGGGTTGTTCTATTAAATGAATGACATAAGTCATTCCATCCAGCTTTCTTCTGCTCAGAAATGGTTCTCTTTTTTAAAGCATCTAACTTCTTATAATTTATGTAGTTATCAATAGTAGAGTCACTTCTGTACAGTTTTAAAGCATTATATGATGTTATTACACTTTGCTCACAGATCTCATTCCACCAAGGTGTTGGAGGTCTGCTAGCAAAGCGACCACGTTTAGTGAACTTTGGAATAACCGACTGCATAAGGGCATCAAGGCGAATACAAAATTCTGTATAGGAAGCAAGTGGGTCTTCAACATTAACTGTTAAGTCATCAAAAGCTCTCTCAGAAACTTCATTATATTTGTGCCAGTCGGCTCTTTTGTACAAAAATTTATCAACGGGAGGGTTGATTTGGTATTTCTCAATGCACAGGGATATTACAGTTATAGTGGGATAGTGATAACTTCCCATTGAGTCGTCATGAACAGACCATTCACAAAATGGTGCTAAACATGCACTCGCAAAGCTGACGTCAATAGATGAAGGATTAGTTCTTGGACGGTTAACTGTCGTGAAACTGCCATCATTTAAGATACACAAATCACATTCATCTATAACGTCATATAAGTCTTGCCCACGACCTTTCGTTGATAAGCAACCAAATGCAATATGGTGAGCATTAAAGTCTCCACTCATAAAAATAGGTTTAGGGAGGTCTCGAATTATATTGCGCAGTCTATTTATTCTTAAGTGCCCGCTGGAAGGAGGACAGTATACACAGAGTACAGATAAACTACCACGCTCAGTAGATATAGATATAGCTACAGTTTGAATGTCCTCATAAAAGGCTGTGTTTAAAATGTTATATTTCAAATCTGGTTTAATTAATATTGCTACACCATTGTGTGCATTTTTGGATATTCTAGAATGAACATTATAATTGGGGATTCTAAAATTGTGATGTTCTTTAAACCAAGTTTCATTAAGTAGACATACATCAATATTCTGCTGTAGCAAAAATTTAATTAATAAGGGTTTCTTACTATTAGCACTTTGAATGTTAAACTGCGCAATGCGTAACTGTGACGCTCTAGGGGAACCTAAATCCATTATGGAGACAGATTTTTTATTAACATGGTTTTAATGGCTGCTGTGGTGATCGGGGCAGGATCACTGTTGTTACCCAGCTCTATCAATGTCTGTACTAGGGCCATTAGCACTTCACTATTGCAGAGTATCTGGGCTTTGATGTCCGTTGGTTGGACATGCATGTTTGTGGCCTGTGAAACAGGCTTGTTATTTATATTTTTATTTACAGGATTTACAGTTTTATTTACAGAATTTACAGGAATATTTACAGTTTGTACAGGCTTTTTATTTACAAGTTGAGTTTGTTGGTGTTTTGGCAACGGCAATGGAGGATATTCATCGGTTTCAGTATGTTTAGTTTGTGCAACACTTGCATATGTAATTTTACTTTTCTTTTCTAAAATTTTACTTATCTTAATTGGACATAGTTTGGAAATGGCCAGGTGTGGGCCGCTGCAGTTGGCGCAGCAGAACTCATTTGGTTTGTCACAATCTTTATATATATGTTCACCTGAACAGATTGAACATCTTTGCTTGCCGTTGCATATTCTAGCGGAATGGTTAAACTTGAAACATTTGAAACATTGTTGTAAAGGTGGGATATACTCGAAGACTCGATATGAGAATAAATCATACTGAACGTTGTCTGGTAATACATTAGATAAGAATGTTATGCTAACTGTTTGTAATGGAACTCGTTCTTGTCCTACTTTCTTAGTGAAGCGTCGTATCGAAATAATTTCATAAATGGAACTCAGTTTTGTATATAAATCCTTGTTTGAAATATTCGCAGGAACAAATCTTATAATGCCGGTTTTTTCTATCTGTGTTGCTGGTATATATGCTTTCATGCTATACTTTTCCAAAAATGCAGAGTTGTTCAAAAAGTTATTAGCCGTGTTATATTGTTTAAACAATACTGCAATTTTGTTTGCGTTAAGCCTTTGAATAGCCATCACACCTTTAACGTCCGTGGTAAATATGTGATTAAGATATATGGGACTTTTATTACCCAGTCTGTCTTTATAGTTTTGGTGTTCCACGAACACTTTAAATTCAGATTTAGTTGAATTTTCAGGATATAGTCTCTTATAATTCGGTTTGTAATACGGTAAATACTCGTCATGTTGCTCACCGCCGCCGCTACTATCGCCGCCGCCGTTGTTGCCGCCGTTGTTGCCGCCGTCCCCGGGTACGAGCCGAGGACGCTTATTGTTATTGGAGTTGGGCGGGTTATCCCCGCCCCCCTCGTTTCCATCCATTTTTAATGTCCTTCTAGTAGTTTTTTCACTATTTTATTGCACTTTCAACAATAAAAAATCATACAATTAGAAATTGGTAATTTTACTTGACCGCCTTTTTTAGAGTTCCCGCCAAGAATCCTAAGAACAAAGAGTCGACACTACAGTGTTGCTACTTTTTAATTTCATGACTTTTTTTACAGACCATAACGTTGTTTACGTTAAGCAGTCTACGCACTATCCTTCTTGACGTACAGCGGCGCTCGACCGCCATGCACGATGCTGCTGCACGCTCTATCGTGCAAATGGACAAAAATTTCATCGGGAAGTCCATCAAGGTAGTAATAATAATTATTGACGTCCAGAGCCTGCGCACTATCGTTTTGCGTCGTGCATCGTGCCCGGACGTACGTCACGGAAGGATAGTGCATAGACCGCTTTAGCTAAGACGATAATTTTACCATCGTCATCCACCATCTTCGTTTGCTCCATTTATTTTTTAAATCTGATTTTACTTTTAATGTAGGCTAGTTACATACAGCGTCGAGCGCGCGAATGTTAGGCCAAAAGTTGGGTGGTGGATTTTGAAGGAAAAGAGTACCTGTCAGCAAGTCGACGAAGCCCCGCTATGCGGAGCTTTTACTTTGCGCTCAGAAGGATACAAAGTAATGAACGAAGTACGAACCACCTATATAATGTTAGGGCTATTTTAAGGGGTTTACTAATGCGGGGAGCTTCGCCGCTCGAATCCCGCAAAGGGGGCTCCACTCCCCCCTCCCCCTTCTCTGCTCTGTCTTCTTTCTATGAACGGTGCTGTTGGGTGCCATTCGCAACCGATAATAACGATTGTCCTAAAGTCATATCCCGTAACATGTTTGCCCTAAACAATATTTGATATAACAAAATGATTATTATATTTTATGCCTTATTAGTAAAAATAAGATTAGATATTTAAAAGCTTAGGTAATGTAAAATTATGGTTAACGATGTTTAGGGTAAAATAAATTTGTGACAAAACAGTAATTATGGCAAATGTATGTTATGCCAAACATTACTTAGGGCAAACGTGACGTGAATCGTGAATAACACCCCTAAATATCGTACACCTATTTTTTAACGTAGCTAAATAAATAATTTGAAAACGTAATAAAATGGATTAATTACATATAAATAAAATACAAACAAAATGGTTATTTCATTCACCCGTTTCTTACTATTGGCAACACCAAAGTATGATGCCAACTTCACATTTCTAATCCACTTCCTTTTTATCGTGTTCCACTGACAACACGAGGTTATAGTCGCTATTTCTTAGCCTAAAAGTAAGTATTATTAAAGCTAAACTTACGAAAATATCATTGTATATGCTGTTTTTTGGCATGTTTTAACGTAGATATTGTTTTTTCGTAGGCACTAATAACCATGGCTGAAGAAAACTGGGTTGACGACAACGTGGAAGTCGGCAGCATGGCCGTGGAGAACGCGGCCTTACCGCCAGCCGCTGACATTCCCGAAATCAAGCTCTTCGGCCGGTGGAGCTGCTACGATGTCCAGGTTTCGGACATGTCCCTGCAAGATTACATCTCCGTTAAGGAGAAATACGCGAAGTATTTACCACACTCCGCTGGTAGGTACGCACACAAGCGTTTCCGTAAAGCGCAGTGCCCGATCGTGGAGCGCTTGACGAATTCTCTGATGATGCACGGTCGCAACAACGGCAAGAAGCTGATGGCCGTGAGGATTGTGAAGCACGCGTTTGAGATCATTCACTTGCTGACCGGTGAGAACCCGCTCCAGGTGTTGGTGACGGCGATCATTAACTCAGGCCCACGCGAAGATTCTACCAGGATCGGGCGCGCGGGTACGGTGCGCCGCCAGGCCGTTGATGTGTCGCCGCTGCGCCGCGTCAATCAAGCTATTTGGCTGCTGTGCACGGGCGCGCGCGAGGCCGCCTTCCGCAACATCAAGACGATCGCCGAGTGCGTCGCTGATGAGCTTATCAACGCTGCCAAAGGCTCCTCCAACTCCTACGCCATCAAGAAGAAGGACGAGCTGGAACGTGTTGCTAAATCCAACCGTTAATTGTTAAGTGTATGGGCCGGACTCAATAAAAAACGTAAGAAAACCATTTTTTGTTTTATTGTATAGTTTATTAGTATTTCAAATTACAATGACATAGTTTTAAAATTGGTTATACACAAGGCGCTCGGTAATCCGGTGCTTGCCAATCCGACATGCCCAGTAATCTGGCAGTTAGCAACTCAGGTGACCCGCTCAATAATTTGGCAGTTTATACAGCCAAATGCTGGGTTACAGACCGTTTGCACGCACAAGCCATGATCTCCATCTCTGGGATTGTGTTACAAATTTCCCATACAAATCCAATATTCCGGCAGTTCTAACAATCCAGCATAGGGCGAAAGTTACCACTGCCAGTTTACTGAGTGGCTACTGTTCTTAACTAGAACTCTAATGTAAATGTTGCCTTGGCTCATTCATTGGTGATCCTTTTTAGGGTCCTTATTTATAAATTAACACTAACACCTTATCCTTTTGAATGTGTCAGTCAGCTCTGACTTATAACTGAAAGTTGTGCCACTGATGCCACAGCCGACACAAGTTGAAGATTTATCTTATCTATGAAGATTAAAGAGAGAGAGGCTGATGAATTAATTTAGTTGTAATTGTGTGCATGTGGACAGATTTCCTGTTTGGCATAAGGTGTTAAAAGGTTAAATTTATTACAAAATTTTATGACAGGTAGGGAGTTCCTATATCAATGAACTCAATTAACAATGCTTGTTCTTTATACTTGCTCCAGTCCCAAGTTTTGTTTGAAAAATATTTTTTTATTTAAAAAAAAGAAGGTTACTAAAGGTGATTAAAGTTGAAAACATTGAAACTTAGGAAATATGTCAGATAATCTAATCTCAATATAGAAATTGGGAACAACATAAGACACTGGTAATAAGATCATGATTAATCTACATTAATCTTTTGCGCTAAACTGCATAATCCAAGACAAATTGTATTGATGTTTGAGATTTGTACTAAACTTGACTACCTGCCCAACAGTATTGAGTTAGTAACATTTTCATGTGGTGTTATTGTATTTATAACCTGTAATTGATGTTTTTCCTTACTTAGACAGTCTAAATCATAAATATATACACACATTGCCAAAAGTAGCCAAGACCAAAAATATATTTACATACCCCTGTGCCACTAACAATAAGGTAGGCTATGTATGCTTATATTTTACACGATAGCTGTGTAGATGCTTTCAATTGTACATGACTTAAATTACAGTTGCTATTTGTATTATTTACAAATATTTAATTGCAGCGCGACTAGTATGGCTTCGTCTATATCGCGTGTCAAATGTGGATAAAGCATCTGTCAGTTTCGTACTTATTTACGTGTCAGAAGGTGACGGATGCCTTATCCAAACTTGATCAAGCGATAAACAAAGCTATATTAGGCCCCCAGGATTTATATCATACAAGGACCAAACTGGGGCTCTATTCCATTTTTTTTTTTGCCTATTTTCTTTGTACACTGCTGTTACTAGTGATGACGTGATGATAGACTGGCTCTTACTGTCTAGTTATAAAAGCAACTATTACAGCAACAATGTGGTTACTATGAAAAAGCAAGTGGGCTGTGCTGTGGACAACCTGCCATGGCTGAATTCAACTTATGCACTTCTTAGCTTTACCGTTTCAAATGTGTCACTAAACCGTCAAGCAGTTTCAAAATATATGTAAAATTAAACTTAATTATTAAAAGGTTATGTCCCGCCCAATTAGTCGAGGGCACATTCCTATTCTCGTACAAAGCTGTTAATGGGTGTGACTAAATGTTGGCTAATAGTTCTGTGAATTGTTTACATAACGTGATTTGGGCATAAATTACTCTACTTTTAAGTGCTGTAATTTATAGTAAGTTTGTGATAGGGGGAACTTAAAAATTTCATAAAAGCTGAGAAAACGCGATATGCAACACTATTAATGCAACAATAGCTATCTGTAAACAGTAACTCGACAAATTATATGCTAATACTTGGCTTTAAGTGCTATTATTATGTTTGAGGAAGCGTTTATCTGTTTGAATGGCTCAGCGATTTGTTTTGTTTGTGTTGGTGGACATCCTGCTTACAAAGGTATTGTCTTTTGCTAGATGAAAGAAATATAAGTAAGTATTGATTTTTACTTAACAACTGAGCCATATAAGATTGTCAAAGATATATCTGTGTTAGTTATTAATAACATTATAACTAATTCATTATGTTAGTTGGCTTTTGTTGACCTCGGTTGCGTTTGACCAAACAGGAATAAGGTCTTATACCTAGATTAAACGCCGAATTTGTATAGACTAATCTCGGAGTAAGTCCAAGTTTGGTAAAATGCGGCTTAAGCAAATTAGGTACCTTGCGTTTTTTAGTATAGGGTCAATAGCTGGCCACTTGAGAAAATGTTATTTAGTTACTAGCCACCAATTTTATATACAGACGTTAAACGCACCGTTCGTAAAGATACTTTAACAGTAGTCCAGATAATCTCTGGATCTGTTCTAGTTTAATCGCACAAATATCAGCATAATAATTTATGTTTTGCTTTATACAAATCGTTGCTTAAATACTAAAGGGCCTCAAATCAAAATGTGTTTGTGTTGCATTTAAATTCGGAATGCTATGTACTTTAAGTTTTAAATCAAACTATATCTGTTTTTGTTTTGTGGCGCTTTTGCATTTAAGCAGCGAAATATTATCGCTTTACGCAAAGTGGTCAGTTACTGCAGGTGGCCAGTAATAGACGATTTACCCTATTTCTAATAAAATTAATTGGACCGTCTCATTTTTGAAGAAATAAGAGGTTATTAATCATTAAAAATCATAATAAGAAATGAATTTAATAGATGTCTGAAGAGTTTGAAATGAAAACTCATTACTATGCAGTTCCAGAAGTTGATGTACCGTTCAAATGAGTGGTCCTCCGAAGTTGATTTTTAACAAGCCCTGGGGCCAGGAATTTTTAGCTTCCTATAATTCAAAATTTTAATGGACCCTCTCATTTTTAAAGAAATAAGAGACTATTAATTATTAAAAATCATACTAAGAAATTAGTTGCATACAATTCATACGACCATTTTACGGCATTTAAGTACTCGACTTTAAAGTTGATCTTGTGTAAACAAATAGATGGATTAGGATTGTGCCCACGGGCCATCAGTAGAGCGGCAGACCAACGCATCGGCAACCTCAACGTATTCTATCTATCGCAGCCTGATTTACTAGCGCTTTGGTCGAGGACCGTCAACGTTACCAAATCACTGTAACGTCTGACCATTTTGCTACCTTCCTTGTGTCTTGCTCCATTCCCAACGTGATGGACATGGCATTGGGACTCCAAAATTTAAAGCATCTTATGCGACGATGCATCAAAATACAGGCTGGTGAAAAACCTTGCACCTACGTCGCTGCCCTCCAAAAACAGACCCTCTGCACAGCTTACCAAGCGGGCCATAGGTATATGTTGCAATGCAAAATTTAGCATGTCCAATCCCATTTCCATTCATTACGTTGGGGATGGAATCAGGGACCGGCCCGCTATCCCATTCAAGGGGTTTCGAATGGGTTTTTATATGGATTTATTAAGAAATGCCGTTCGATTTGCTTTTTAAAGTGCTATTTATAAGGGTTACCCTTACCAAATCCGTTCCGTGTACGTCTTGCTCGATTTTGCTTTTGTAGCGCTATATTCTGAGTGATACCAATATCCCTTTGACTTATAAAAAGCCGTTCTATTGGCTTTTTAAGAGTTACCCTTATAAAAAGCCGATCTATTGGCTTTTTAAGCACTATTTTTAAGGGTTACCCTTATATTTGGTTATGCAATAAGAGGGATATCAATTTACTGCTGCTCTTTAGGTTTCCCTTATGTGATGGCTAAGTTTATCAACCAACTAAGTCGTATATTTCTTCAAAAGGGGTTATTCTTTTAGTGGGTTGTACCTCGAGAGGTAAGTCTTTTAAAGGCTTTTATCGGGGAATGGGTGGTCGGGTCCCTGGATGGAACAAGACCTCACAAGGTAGGTAGACACCATAATGATCAGGCGTTACAGTGATTTGGTCAGATTTGATTTGACGCTCCTCGAGCTCCTCGCGACGAATGCGCTGGTAAATCAGGCTGCGACAAAATACGTTGATGTTGCCAATGCTTTGGTCTACCATCATACAAGAAAAAGAAGAAGAAATACATTTATTCACCAACGATATGACACACATTTACAAAAATAAAATAAAGAAAACAGTGAAGGTAACAGAGAACGCACGCAATGTATGTCCTCGCGGCGGTAAAATGGACACTGGCTCAGCAAAATGCTGAGGCGTCAGAGACCTACAGCGCTGATTTTCAGCCAGTACCGGCCGTGACTCACGGAAGGCTGCACAAAACATACTATATACCTAATACGTGTAAACTATTTACTACATAATACTAACAGCGGAAAAATAATAATAAAAATAAAACGCATAATACTTACATCAATACCGATATACAGCCTTGATAAAACTAAATTGAAAGGTAATTTTAAAAGCAACAGGTTGAAATATTAATGTGTGCAGACAAGTGCTGGATGAGGGCTAGGATTTCTGGAGTGTCAACAAATAGCCCTTAAGCTTGCGCTTAAAGGTGTACCTACCTACCTGCTAGACACCCCTTGGATAGGTGGAGGAAGATCATTCCAGCAATAGGACGCCGCAAACCTGAAACTACCTATAAAAGCAGTCCGGTGTATAGGCACAATAGCGATTGCCTTATACCTGCGCGCACTTCTCGACCATTTAATCCTGTTGAAAAGGCCACCACATACCATGCAAATCCAATAAAAACCAATTAATTCGCCTGTGGTAATCAAACGTAATATTCTAAGAGCCCACGACACTAAACCTAGTTCGATAAGACTACCAGCCCCCTTATCACCATCTCGACAAAGCTTTGGTTTTTGGAGAGATCAATTACTAGATACTTAAAATCGGTTTTCATAGAAATGTACGTGTGTGTAAATGTTTTTTTTCTCTTTTGAACTAGCTTCTGCTTGCCATCCTCATATTAGAAAATGAGCTTGAGATCATTTGGATCATTACTTATAAATATAATATAAAAAAAACTTGTATGGGAAATATAAGAAAAAACCAGTTTATAAAAAATACTCATCAAACCGTAATATCCTCGCAGATGGTTGTAATTACTATTTTTTCTGTTTTTTACATATTCGAAATTTATCCACCAGCTGCACTTTTTTTTGTTAAACCACTGAAATTGTATCATTCAAAAATGTTTTATCTTGCTCGAAATGGCTTACGCTTGTTAGTTAAAAAATGGAAAATTATTTAAGAACGGTCATACCGAAAAATTTATGAGTTATTAATGTTTTTCTGAAATCTTTGTATGGAGCCGGTACAATAAATATGGTTAATCATCACTATCACTACATAGTATAAAACAAAGTCGCTTCCCGCTGTTTGTCCCTATGTATGCTTAGATCTTTAAAACTACGCAACGGATTTTGAAGCGGTTTTTTTTGATAGATAGAGTGATTCAAGATGAAGGTTTTAATGTATAATAAACTCTGTTTTATGTTACGGGTGTTACAGAAAACTCACATAAACCGAAGCGAAGCGAGGGCGGGTCGCAAGTTATATATAATTATATCATCTGGTAGTCTAATCGATTATAGCGTCTTGGGCTCCCTAACTATAAGATTTATTTAGAAATGCAGTATTATTAGTAGCTTATGTGACTGGTGCATAATGAGATGAGAGGCATTCATACACGACACAAGTGTGGTTATATGAAACAAGCCGAAAGTCGAGTTTCATAATAAGATCACATGAGTGTTTTAATGCCTATTTAAGTGTATAATACGAATTAAGTTACATTTTTGTAATTGTAATTTTTTTATTTTTAACCAGAAACAGCAATATTCATTGCATAATTCTGCAATGAATAGATATTTTTATAACGAGTTATCCGATATCAATGCGGTTTGTAGGGTTCCGTAGTCAAACTACGAACCCTTATAGTTTCGCCATGTCCGTCCGTCAGCAGCCTAGCTCAGAGACTCTTAGCACGAGAAAGCTGTAAATTTGGCATGCATATACATATTAGTCAAATAAAAAGTAAAAAAAAAAAATTTTTACTCCCCTGCGCGTAATGTGGGGATGTTTTTATTTTTCACGTCTACCCATAGTAGTGTGGTGTCGTTGGATAGGTCTTTCAAAAATATTGCGGGTTTGTAAAACAATTTTTCGATTGAGGGATCCGTTTATGACATACTAGCGACCCGCCCTCGCTTCGCTTCAGTTTCTGTAAAACCCGTACATAAAACAGTATCTATAATACATAAAAACCTTCCTCTTGAATCACTTTATCTATTAAAAAAAACCGCATCAAAATCCGTTGCGTACTTTTAAAGATCTAAGCATACATAGGGACAGACAGCGGGAAGCGACTTTGTTTTATACTATGTAGTGATAGTGATGATTTAGCTTTAAAGTGCTAATTTTTAACTACACATACTAAAAATCCAAAGAGTCAAAACTGCACATACTTAAAATCTGAAAAATATCTTAAATGAAAGCACGTAACGAATTTAAAAGGAAAACTATCACGACTACGTAGACTTTATTACTGTTTAAAAAGACCTATCCAACGAATAGACGAGAGAAAAAATACATCGCCACGTTAAGTGTCGGGGAGGTACCTTAAAAAATTTTTTTTCGGTATTTTGTTTTACCTCTTTGTTGGCATGACTAATATGTAAATTCATGCCAAATTACAGCTTTCTAGTACTAAGTCTCTGAGCTAGGCTGCGGACGGACGGACGGACGTGGCGAAACTATAAGGGTTCGTAGTTTAACTATGAAACCCTAAAAACCGGACAAGTGCGGAATTTGGACCGCCGTTTCTTGCAAAAATGTGTTGTTTTCACTGTTTTCGGGGTATTCCCTATACTTAAAGTATAAGTCGGTGTTACTTGCCAAGTTTCATAGTTATAGGTCAACGGACTTAATGTGAAATAGGTGCCCTATAGCAACATTTCCCCTGAGATGCCGAAATATACGGCCGTATCTTTTTTCACGCTTACTTAGAAGTTTGATTTTTTTTCACCTTCAAGGGACTGTAGACTTAAGTAGGTATATTGTTTTAATTTCAACTTGATATCTCAACGCGTTCGCGAGATAAAAGCTCTTGACAGACAGATGGACGAACGGACAATAAAGTGATCCTATAAGGGTTCTGTTTCGCCCCATGTCCTTCCCCTTCTCTAACCGGGGACCAATTCCACGAAAGTAAGCAGAATTACCGTATATTTATGATCGAAGTATCCGCCATATCATTACTTAGGTATTTGATCATTTTATTACAGAGGGGAGATATGCATAATATGATCCCTCGAGGGAAAATGATCCCCCATTGTATCCGAGTATTCACTAGTGACATCTATTAAAATACTGAATAACCGTCCTCCTCGCGACCCCGTCAGTTGCCTTTCTAAGTGTCATGGTAGTGAGAGCATTTCGCGTGATTTCATTAGAAAAAAATTAATAACTGTGCTCCTAATCTATAACAGACCTATTTTTAAAATTCTATTATTTTCTGCATGTTGAGTTTTATTGAAATGTTGTTTTATTGGCGGATTTCATTCATGTTCAGCTATATTTTAAGCGATGCTTGAATGCCGCATGTTGCATATGAAGGTTATATCTACTCGTATTTTGATCGATTCCTTGAAATTTAGTGTTTGAGGTGAAACGGCCCCTCTTCGTGTGTCTTAGATGATCCTGGGATCATATTGCCCCAAATTATTTTTATTTTTGCAGATCATTCCGCAGGTTTATAAACAGAAAACCACTCGTTAAAATTGGCCTTAAAAACAAAGAAAAGCGACGTTATTCAAAATGATCAAAATTTATAGGGCAAGGGTTTAAACGTTGTGTACGTTTATTTTTGTATTTAAAAAAAACAAATTTAAAGAATTTACATATAAAACATACCTGTATTTGTTTGTATGTATGTATGTGTATGTAAACACTTTAATTTATAAAACAAAAACAATACAATAAAGATTAAAACAAAACGTACAAAAGCAAACTTATCCCTTTAAGGGATCTCTTTCAGCTAACCCTTGAGAGATTGAGAATAGTGAAAGGTTGTGCATTGAGTTGGGTCATTTGTCTGCATATTGGTTGTGATGTTAAATGAAAAGTCGTAATAAAGCCTTATTTTTCTTTAAAATTTCACTATTCAAAAGAATTTACTAAATTGATACCAATGATTTATTTCAAAATAAAATTAGAAGTATGATATACACTTATACTTAATGGGCATGTTCCTGTCTATGGGAAAGTTTAATATTCACTAAAGTTATCGATATAACCCCGCTAGACAAAAATTGCAAAGCGCCACTTCACCACCATAATTATACTTTGGTTAGAAGGTTCATTAAAACAAAATTCAGTTTTTTAAACTCACTTTTCTTTTTAACTCGCGAAATGCTAAAGAATCGTAATGCCGTCAAAGATGGTAGGTATGCCTTATAAAACGGTAAGCAAACAGTTTATATTATTATGTATTTATTTATTATAACAAACACAAAGTTTACATGGTTATGCATTGTTCCACAAAACTGTTTGCACAGTTTGACTGCGGAAAAAGTTTAAAACGTTTTTAATGTTTAGTTAAAAGAAATATTTTCAGGTACCTTGAAACTTAAAATGTTGTGTGCATGTTTACATATTTTTGATAGGTACTTATAATTAAAATAAACGGCTGGGTGTTTCTTTATTAATATTAAATATTATTTAAGTACCATATTATCCTTAGGATAATTTTAAACCCAGGGATCGTTTTATACATATATGTGTTTAACTTTTAGGAAACATGACGTAATTAATAGAACACAATCAAATCATCTATAATAAGTACGCAGTTCCAAAGATATATGTATAAATTCACTATCCTTAACAATGTAATCTTGTGTTTTCATCTTGAGCGTTGACTACAGTAAAGTTTTTCCCTTAGGGGGATCTTTTGTACACATCTCCCCTACGTACCTACGTTGAGTTACTGCTAATAATTAAATATTCGAAATAAATGAACTTCGTTTGCTATATTCACAGTAAGAGTAGTTAATGCTAACATACTAAGTAATTGAAGCCGAAGAGTACCTAAATAGCCTTTACTTATAATAATCACAGTAAGAGTAGTTATAGTTACTGCTCATATAATAAGTAGGTAATTAATTACCAAGTAGTTCACAGATTTCACTTATTATTACCACAGTATGCGTAGTTACTGTGTATATGATTAGCAACATAAGACCTAAATGTTAGACTATTACTAGACATCGGAATCAACGTTCAAATTTCATGGCAATGTATGGTCGGCAGAAAAACAAATACAAACAAATACACTTAGTATTTTAAACCTTTATTTTGTATAAGTAAAAAAGAACTAAAAATGTAAATAAATATAAAATCAGGATATTGTGTTGAGTCCATTATCTCAGTCTAACACGGAGTTTGATTGGGCATTTGTCATTAAAGCTAATTTTCAGTTATGAAACTTATGAATTACCCCGTGTGGTTGCCGGGTTAGAATAGTGCCACTCCATATCTTCCCGTGGATGTCGTAAGAGACGGCTAAGGGAATAAAGGAGTATAGTATTGTTAGGCGATGGGCTTGCAACCTGTCACTAATACACTGGTAAACATCTTAGCCTAAGTGTGCAAAATGTGGTTACAGAATTATCAACAAGTTTTTAGAGTTATTGGTAATTCTGTAGCTCTGCCTACCCCACTCTGGGAATAAAGGCGTGAGATTATGTATGTATGTGTGTAAACTTATGAATTATGAATGTTTCGATAAACTATTATTTGACTTTACAGATTATTTTGCATGACAGTTAAATTGACATTCGTTGGGAAATTTAACATAATTTTATTTTTCGAATGCGAAATGAGTATTGAGGTTTTATGATGTATTTAGAATATCAACCTCTTTTAGTATATTTACAGTTTACCGCAGTGTATGAGTGTAAAAACAAAAAAAACATTAAACGTTATTATTCAAATATTCAAATGTATTTATTTATTTTTATTTTACTACCCTTACCGAGTGCCATGAAATTTGAACGTTGATACCGATGTATAACTATTACTTACGAACCAGGCGTAAGTATACTTACCGCCGTAATAGGTACTAAGTAAGTAAGGTTTGTCATGATAGTAGACTTACTGCCCGTATCCTTATTGATAGTTACATGTTTCCGGTAAGATATTAAAATAAGAGTCTAACTATCATGTAGAGCTCATTGTCACGATTCTGAATCTATGGGTAACTCAATTTTGACAAAAATGTTACTTGCTGCTGATATCGCTAACTCTTGTGTTTTCAAAAGTGCGATAAATCTTGGCGCTTCGATACAGTTTGAGGTCATCCATGAACAATACTTACATGAGAAATTACTTCAGCTTCTCTACGAAGTCGATAGTCAAGCCCGGAATCCGGCAGCAAAGAGATGAGCACATTCAAGGCTAGGCAAAACCACAAAGGACGCAGAATGTTACCCTGGAAGATGTCTCTTTCCATCCTTTTCAAGTTAGGCGAATCAGAACTCTTGACTACCTGGTTGACGAAGCACTGTGACCCACTGTCTAAGTCAATGTAGCTAACTTCTTGTAGTCAATCCATGCAGCCGAGGGCTGCCTTGTTTCGCCTGACTTGCTGTCATGGTCAATGGTCAGGTCTATGAGGAGGAGCTCCTTAGTAGTGAGCAGAGACCCAACTTTACATCCATTTGGAGCAGAGGCCAAAACATTGTTTGCAATAAATGTGCATTTAATTTTGTGCTCAAAATGGATGTAAAGAGCTTGTAGATGGTAGGCAAGTAAATATAATACCTAATGGGTCGGTAGTTTTTTGGATCCTCGGTACTACCGGGCGTGTAAAGCAGAAGTTGACATTAGCTGTTGTTAATAAAGGTGGCAAGGAAACGATCTCAAGGGCGTTTTGGAGTTGCGCTGCTAAACACTCATGTGCGGCTTTGAACCATTTAATCCAAAGGTTGTGCAATCCGTCCGGCCCAAGCCTTTTCCAGTTCGACAACATAGGTACGTCTTCGGGGCACATGGTAATAGGCCACATTGGTTTAATAGCCTACTAGCTCACACGCGCGTTCAACAGCACGCATCCGTATCCTTCTGTGTGCACGACAGGCACCGACCAGATGCTGCGCCAGAAAGTAAACATAGCAGAGATCCGGTAGGTGTCCGTCGCTCACACCTTGATCGGTTCGTTCCCACTTTCGGTACACCTTCCTTTGATAACTTTGGAAGAGGCGATTTTGCTGGTATCTATCCACACGCTCTCTATAGCGACGAATACGGCTTACCCACGCGTAAACCTTCTGCTTCAGGAAGTCGATACGTTCCGAGATACAGGCCACATGACGCCTTATTCCGGTCCCAACAAAGGCCTGGGTCACGAAACGCATGACTCGGGGGCGGTTGTTGCCCCCCCCCCCCCCCCCTGAAGCATATTAGCTTTACTATGAAGTTGTAAACTTATAATTACGCCGCTCAATTCAAGCGGCAAGCGTGGTAGACGCGGCGGTCTATAATTGGGTGTCGACCGATACTGCGCAATCGCGTCTTCCAAGCCCTCCTCATTTGCTCATTTACCTGGCTAATTACGCTTATATTCGCACAATCCTCAACATCGATAACGTAATTACTTCGCGGAGGTGGTCGCAACGGCGGAGGCGGCGGCCGGCAACCCGCGCTCGGCGGTCGACTCGCTGGTGTCGGTGAGGTGACAAACTCGTCCACCGACGACGATGGCGAGGAGCTGGACGAGGCGGGCAGAGATCCAGAGATGGAGGGCGTGTGTTACCAGGGCTAGATTAACCATGTCCAATACGGGGGCCCCACAATTTTTTCTTGTTTCCTAAATATATTTTTTTCTGTGCTCGGGGCTCTTGGTTATGCTGGGCCCCTAGGCAGTTGCCTACACTGTCTAATGGATAATCCGGCCCTGTGCGTTACTTTTTTGGGTCGCCGCTCTATTGGGTAACCTTAAAATACTACATCTTATTTTACTTAAGTATATAAAATCTCAGACTAGTAAACGGCGGCTTTTGAAGAAAACTTAGACTCCAAACTGATGCGGTTTATTAAATAACAAACAAGCGGGTTTATTACACTATTTTCATGTTATTTGACAGTGCCCATATCTCAATCATAACCTTCCAGTCTCTTTCCCCTCAACCCAAGGCCCGCCAACGTAGTGATTATTTACTCAGTGCCGCCAGCTAAACTCCTCGCCAAAAAGTTTATTAATCTGGCGGGAAATCTGATTGGCTCACGACATCATGACGTGTTCCAATCGTTGAGCGACTTCACTTTTCCCACACAAATTGCACCAATCAAATTAACCAGCTGTCGCTACACAATTTAAAGTGAGTGTTACCACCATAAATTATTGCCAACAAATACCTATTTTAAACTTAAAAATAAAACCCTACTAAAAATTATACATAAATCAAAGCTAAAATAAATAAAGCCTAAAACTTATACACTCGCGGTCAAATACTTCGGGTCAGAGTGCGTTTTTCATACAAACGAGGCTATTTCGAAGCCTTGGTTCCTCGCCAGGGGATGCTTGTAGTGAAATCTGATGATGGATACCCCGAGCATCGATACAGGACTTCCAGAGTGCCTAGGACACCCAACTGATTGAATCTGCGGCTAACGCCGGAATTGTGCATCTTCAGAAAAACATCTAAAATGACAATAAAATGTAAGGAAATCCAAATGCTGACCCAAACTCTCTCGCTGTGGTGTCAACTGATTGTGCTATCAGTTAGGTATCTTAAGAACTTTTGACCTCCTCTATTGAACCTTGGAGTATCCACCATTAAACCTCACTCAAAACCACCCCTGGCTAGGGACCAAGGCTTCGAAATAGCCTCGTTTGTATGAAAAACGCACTCTGACCCGAATTATTTGACCGCGTGTGTATTTAACAAAATATAACAATACAGGCAATAGAGGAGAGGGTCCACAGTAAAGTTGTTTCGCAGGGGTGGGAACTTTTATCGTCTGCGAAACCTTTCATTATCTGTCAAACAACTGTCAATTCACCTGTCAAAGTAAAAAGTAAAGTGTCAAGACTGTCAAGTAATAGCAAGTGCCACCTTGGTAACTTTTCGGCAAATTTTGGTGTCGCTTATTTTTACAACGACCTGTTACTCAAATCAGTATAAGAGTATAAATTCCTTGTTTTTTTTTCATAGTCCATTAACTTATGATAAGAAAAAAGGGTTTACCTAAGTTGAAGAAAATGATTCACAGTTTATTTATTATTAACCCTTCTGGGTAGGTTGTTAAGTGTATACTTGTATATTTTATTGAAATCATAACTATGAAACGTAGTGTTGAGCGTCAACATGTTCTGATAAAGCAATTTTAGAATTTCCGTAAGTCTCTTCTTAAGGCATATTTGTACATTTACAGCGATGTTTTCCTTGAGAAGCATTGGCGAAGTGTAATACCGCGATCAGTATGTGATTACTATTTGGAAGCGCAGCGAGCGTCGCCTAATGTAAGTATGAGTAGATATTATCACCATTTCATTTAAAACGAAGATATGAAAAACAGTACTACTATCGTGGAATCTCTGTTGAGTAAAGAGAGGAAGAGCGTTTTGGTATCTTGCGATCACAACACACCTGGAATGTATCAAAGGGTGTACAGGACGTAGTTTTTAGTTGTGCCCCCTTTGGTATATGCGGACCAAATCTTAAGGCCTTAACAAAGAAATATATGAGCCTTTATTACTTGCCTTAGAACTGTTTCTAAACTTGTATTTTTAATTCGGTGAAGTAAACTGATGGTTCATGCATAGTTTATTTCAATGAAAGCTGTTTTATACCTGCATATGCTGGAAAAAAAATACAGAGTTCTAGACATTCCAGTCATTATGCAAAAGTGAACCATTTTTGAGTTATCATGTTTTTATTTTTTTCAAAATGAGTCAAAAATGTAACATCAAAAATTTATTTAAAAAAGTATTTATTTAAATCATATATAATATAATATAATCATAATAATCGACGAAACACTGGCTTTTTATCAATATTAAAACATCAACAATTATCGGTCCAAAAAAAAAAAGGGAAATGAAAAATGATATTATTTCAATATTTTTTCCCATTTTTCCCACTAAAATACCTTAAAAACAAAAAAATCGTTATGAAACTTGGCTTGCAGATTATTTTAAAAACATAACCGTTTTCTTAGCTCTCCAACAATGCGTAACAACTAGGAACTTATTTCAAACAAACTGAAAAAAAAACTATAAACTAACTATCACCAAATTCACAAAGGAAGCAGGTCCATAAATTAATTAAAAACAATACCCAATGCAAATAAAACAAAAAATACAAATTTAAAATAAAATTTAGAACCAGTAACAATTTAGTAGTAAGTATTAACAATTATTAATAAGTAACAATTAAGACATTTTGTAATTTAGCCTTTTAGGTTACCCTCCTGTACACCCAAACCCCCCTGTTTATGAATAAGGATTTTTATTCACTGTTTCCTAACCAGTACCAGAAAATAGGTAGGTTTAGGTTAGGTTAGATGTTCAGCAGGCCCGGAGGGCAAAACTACCCAGAAATAGGAGCTCCGCTTGCGGAGCTCCGTCGACACTGTCCCAGAGTCCCAAACTACAGGACCCCCCCCCCCCCCCCCGATGAGACCCTCCCCTCATTTAAGCCTCTCCTAAACTAGGGGGTTCTGCGGGGTGGGGGTTGTACAGGAGGGTAGCCCTCCTCCCCCCCCCCCTCCCCACCATCCCCTCCCCCAAATTCGACGGTCCATAATGGAAATTTTAACCTAATGTGTAATGAATAGCTATTTCATCTTAAACTTAATATGAAAATAATGATCTTGTGAATAAATCATTGCAAAGACCTCACTTGGATCTTTAAAAGTATGTGATTATTGAGTAATCATGGTGAATTGGTTTGTTTGGTTTTGTTTACATCTTTTGCAAGTTCTATTGATGGCGACTTTATGTATTTGCTTGCGAAACAGATAAAATAATGATATTGTATCATGCTTAACAGTTTTAATAATTCTTAGATGTGTGTGGATATGTTTAAGGATCTCCAATTTATTTAAAAAATAAATTTATAAATCGTCTACTCATCAACCATTAATGTTATGCATTGAAAAAGATTATTTAAATAATTAAATCATATTGTATAGAGTGTGTAGTGTCCCCATTGCTGATCTAATATTAGACTTTATTTGAAGAATTAACCAGTCCCATGCTTAAGTAGGGATCCGTGCTCAAGTTAGTTCTTAGACTAAATATTTATCTAGAGATTAAAACTTTTTATTATTTTTGTATAGAGGGTATAGAGAGCTTTATAATGTTTCTCACTAAAGTTTAATTACTTTAGCTTTTCTTAGCTGTTTCTTTTATGTTTCTAGGATGTCCCGCCAGTGCTAGCGGCTCCGCACCATTACCTGATTTCCATTCATCGTGGTGGTGTAGCCTTAGTGGCAGTGTGCAAGCAAGAAGTGGCTCCGCTCTTTGTTATAGAGTTTTTACATAGGGTTGTTGATACATTCCAGGTATAAACATACTATTTGGAGCAACCTTTATAAAGGTCCTTTAAAATGAAATAATTTTCCTTCTTTCATATATTTTCCATTTAAATAATGATTTATTCTCAAAGGTGAACTGTGTTCATTCAGCGCAAGTAAAGGAATCACTTGAATTGTTGTAAATTGTTGTGCCCCGCAAACCCGGGTGTTTTTCCTGATAATTACAAACACAACAAAAAAATGTTAAAGCCATTCTTGAGTTATGGCATGACCAAGGGCAGCAGGGATCAATATTTATATAATATATGTACAACATGTCCTCAGCCTAAGGACATAAACAAACACTGCACGTTTATTTGGGTGTTTTTGAGCAAAGTATTACAACAATCAGTCTAGTATTTACCAAGAAAACAATGATTTTAAAATTTTAGTCTTTGGAGCACCCTTTCAGATATTCACCTATTACGATTGGTGTGTTGCCTGTAGACAGGCTCACATATTGCTTTTGACTTTAACATGTGTGTCACGTCACACTCTCACAGGCATCTCTTTTCAACTTATTCATGTCAATAATTATACAGAATGCGGCTTTTTTCTGTCGTTTATCTGGAATTAAATTTGTTAGAAAAAAATATCTTTGATTTGATTTTACTTCTAATTAAAACAATAACTGTTTCACAGCATTTGTGGGAATTAGTATTACGATGGTGTTCATTCTGTATCCATAGGATGGGGACAGGTTGTATATAGATAAGTATAGATTTAAATGGGCCCTTGTTTAGATGTCATACTTATACTATTTATAATACTACTAGGTAACTCCCTAATAAAATAAGTCATAGTTTCTGGCCAGTGCCGGCCCAGGGCAGTAGAGCACTTGTTTTAGGCGCAAAGGCCACCAAAATCTGAAATTTTACGTATCAACTGAATAACAAAAATAAACTGAACTGAGCGGGTCCAACAGGAGCCCAAATATAATGTTGCAATCTCTCTCTATCTTCATCCAGGGGTAGGACGGGCACTGTGAACAGGTCCCTCCGTTTTTAGGGGCAATTCAAGTTGGAGGCAATAAAAAATAAAACAAGTTAGAGGCAAGAGCATAAAAACAAGATTATTTTGTTTTTTTTTATGCTCTTGCCTCCAACTTGTTGTTTTATTTGTTTAATACAACTGCATCGATTCTTTAACTGTCTTGCTATCTATTCAACCCTTTACTGCCCACTTATTGTATTACTTACCGTTATAGTATTTTATTTTCAACCCATGAAGGCGCGCGCGGTTGACACATTGACCCTGCACTGTTGCATCAATATAGTTGTGGAGCAAGACTTTGTGGATTGAAAACACTTCATTGCAGTGTAACTAAGTCATGTTTGTTTTTTTTCAGGATTACTTCTCAGATTGTACTGAGACAATTATCAAAGAAAACTATGTTGTTGTTTATGAGGTAAGAAATATGGTTTGTTCATGACAACTGTGGTGATATGTAGCCTGAAAACAAAATAAAAACAACTGTTTGATTGAACTATGCATCCTACCTAGTTGATAAATTTGATTATACAGTTGTAACATGATGAGAAGCAAACCTTTTAACCCATTGGTGACCAGCTCGAGCCTGGTACGTACAATAAATACTTCTTAAATTATTGATAATTTTAAATTTATCAATATTTGTATAATTATTTTTATAGTCAGTTAACACTATTTGTATCACTTAACTTTGTAACACTATTTGTATCCTGTGACATTAAATTATAAACATAATTGATACTGAACTAATTCTACAAATCCTAGCCAATGCAGCTTGAACTATGATTGGAAATATCATGATCGGTATAATTTTTATTTGAAGTCTACTTTTGACGTACCGCGGTAGTTTAAAGAAGTTAGTTATTTTATACCCAATTTTTCTAAAATAAACACAAAAGCATTCTCCAAAGTTATCTGATTTGTCACTTGCTGTCATTTTCTTTTAGAATTTACCGGCAAAAAATTGGCTGTCTTTTTTAGGTGACAGAAAAGGGTCTAAAATAAAAATACATTAGGTGTTACGTCAAATTGATGTCTGTGACTCACGCACGAGTCATTGTAATTGTATTACACGATTTCGGAAAAAGAATCGGGCGTTTCCTCTTAACCCTTTGACCGCCTTTGACTTGATACAAACGTCGTCCTCACACGGCAATTACAGCTGAAAACCACAGCTAATGTCAACCTTACGTCACAAATACACGGGTCTAGTTTGCACTGCATCTGTTTAGCTAATATTTAATTCTCGAAGACAAACCTAGCTCCAGTACAAAAAGAGCAGGACTATTCTATGGCATTAATTTAAAAAAGTCTAGAACGCAAGAAGTGAAATTAACCACCTACAAGTTTTTGACAAAATTAAAAGGCGTGCCCAGCAGAATCATAATTTGTTGCGTAGAGTTCACTATAGTAAAACATCGTTGCTAGCGTTAAATTATTGAGACTGGTGGACGACACATTGAACTGTATTTTATTGTGAGTGAGTGTATTTTTTTTTATAAACACTGTCTACCTTTGGCCTTGATAAATAACAAGAATGTAAACAATGTGTACAGAGCAGTTTAAAAATAATAATTAAATAATTAAAAATGTATGGCTTATTGCAAAAGCATTAGTACCTACTGTTATAATAAACGCACCGTAGCCATTATATTCTCCACCTAAACATTAATGGGTTCAAAGGTTTGCTTCTCGTCATGTTACACAGTGTGTATGATTGTATGTATTACTCTATTTAAAATTTCATTTCCAGCTTCTTGATGAAATGTTGGATAACGGTTTTCCACTCGCAACAGAAAGTAATATTTTAAAAGAGTTGATCAAACCACCAAATATACTAAGGACAATTGCCAATACAGTCACAGGGAAATCCAAGTATGTATGACACTGAGTTCATTGGTTTTATATTTTTGACATCTGTTTTTTACTGACTTCAAATGAGAATCGGCAAATATTTACCGCGTGGAGGTATTGTCTCAAATTGAATAGTGTTAGATAGTCGACATAATATTAGGTATGATCTTATAAATGACCAAATATGTAACAAACAGATATTTGTACCTACTATTATTTCTTTGTTATTGTGTTACCCGTACTTTGATGAATAATGATCAAGATCAAGTATGGTTCTAATCTAAATATATAAAAGGAGAAACTGACTGACTGACTGACTGACATATCAACGCACAGCCTAAACGGCTAAACGTAGGCACTTGAAATTTGGAAGGGACGTAGCTTAGATACCGCAGAGGTGCACTAAGAAAGGAATTCCCGAAATTCCCACGGGAACGGCAATTAGCGGGAAAACTATTACCTAACTCAAAAAAAATGTTTTGCCCAACGAAGTGGACACGGGAACAGCTAGGTATCATATAAAATACTTTTTATCTGATTTAATACTTTTAATATAATTACTTCAACCGACAATATGGGATTATGACGTGTAAACAAGATAAATTTAAAATTAAGTCTACAAAAAATATTGCTATAATGTCGCCTCTCGTTCTATTGATGTCTTTTACAACAACTATAGTCACAATATGCTAATGATAGGTAGGTAGGTACTATTTTCATATTTTTTTCGATTCAATTTTCTTGATTTGTCGCGTACAAGGTAGGTACTATTTTCATATTTTTTTCGATTCAATTTTCTTGATTTGTACGCGTCCGAATGTGAGATTTAGAACGTACCTCGTTCGTCATGACTGCAGTTTTGAAAAAATTAAACGTCAAAGCACGTGCACAAATTGTTGCATTAGAAATGGGTGCGCTTCGATTTCGATTTGGTTTGATAGAGTATACTTTCGAGGTGGTCCTATTGTCACCAAATTTTAATCTGATTAGGGGATCTGTGAGGAATTGAGGGAACTCCTCAAATGTCATGTCATAGACATACATGTAGCGATTTTAGTATGTATTTTTGGTAACAAGTCCAGCTCTGCCGTACAGAACAGGGTTATGTTTTCATAGTGACGGGCGTTTTTCCGATCGTTGGTCATAGACATACATGTAGCGATTTTAGTATGTATTTTTGGTAACAAGTCCAGTATTTGCATTCAGATAGTATCATTTGGTGCAGTGGAACTGCTGATGAAAACTACAGATGACCACCGGAACTCGTCAACGGTACCCATTTCAAGGCTGGCGATAAGATATCTCGATTAAGATAGTTGAGCGACTATAACTTTTATTTGCTTAAATATAACTAAGTATGACTTTCTCGCGGTGTTGCTTACGGCGAGCTTGAAAGGTCTTAAAGTTTCATATCAACTACGAAGTGGGACTACATAAAATATAGTACATTACTTAACAAGGGCTGTAAAAGAAAGAAAGCCCGAAATCGCAGGTATTTGAGACCCGAGCCGTAGGCGAGGGTTGTAAATATGCGATAGAGGGCTTTCTTTTTTACTGGGGACGTATCGCGCCCGGGATACGTCTCGAGGTGATCCACTCCTACCCCGTGTCTGTATCTGTGTCATCTGGCGTACTTCGACGCGTGTCATAAATACAAGTGTGGACGTCTCCTGGTCACGCGGACAATAGCGAACATGCTTGAAAAAACCGAGTCTCGATGGATCGGCTCGTAACACGCGACTTAGATGCGTGACAGTACACAGACCAGCGTCCACACTGGGCCCGGCTAGTAGATGATCGTAACTCCATACATTGTCCGGCCGTTTATGCTGTTTCAAGCAGTTTCTTCCAGTGTTCGGAATGGATTGAACCGAACTGCAGCGTGTGACAATTATTCGCGTAACAAAAACACGTCCACATTACCGTACTGTGCTGACACGTGTTTTTGATACGGTCACGGGATAATGTTCGGTCAATTGTCACAAGTGTGGACCCGCCTTTACACGTACAAAGACACGGACGAAAATGGAACGTCAGAATTTGAACGATTGACGCCCACGCCAACAGCTAACCCCGACAGCTCAGTTTCACAAGTTCAGGGTTCAATAAACGTTCAGAAATGAATTTACACGAAGTTACAACAAGAAACTTTAATTTTTACTTTAAAAAATATAAACAACAAAACACTAATTGACCAAAACGACTTTACAATTTAAAACAAATAAAGGATAACAAAATTACTACTTGGCACTACTTTCACAATGAGATCAATACAAGGAGAATCGGCGTATCGGAAGTCGAAGAAGTCGAGTTGCCGAATTGAAGTCGAATTCGAAGTTCCGATAGTCGAAGTCGAATACAATTAATTTCCTAACATACATATTTGTGTGCTTTGGAACTCTCGAGCGGGAAAAGCGTAGAACTCTGATCGCTGAGCTCGTAACTCCAGACCGCTCTCCGTCTGTGCGGGCTCTAATTGTTTTAAATTTTTAAAAACAAAAAATGCCTTCACAAACGCAGAAAATAACTCTATTTAAAATGGTAGGTCAGTCCGCCCGAAGTTGGCTTTTGGTTATAATATTATGTCGCCGATTTCAGTTAAACTGATCTATTCATTTTATAGGAAGTTATTTTTGGCATTTTTGAAGGCATTTTTTTGTTTTTTAATGTTTAAAACAATTAGAGCCCGCGCATACAGAGAGCGGTCTGGAGTTAGTTTTCCGTTTTTTTTATATTACAAGCTTTTAACTTCACTTGTATTTCCTGGAATTTTGCAAGTCGATTTTGAACCAGTCCCCGTCAATGGAATGGGCTGAAATTTGGAATACATGTGTAAACTCGATGACAATGGTGCCATCGAGCTGATCTGATGACGGGTCGTAAGGTGGCAACGGGTCTTTGCTGTACTTAATTTTTACTGCCGAGTTTTCTAGACGAAACTTACGAGCCGAGGACTCGTTAGTTTCGTCTTGATAAGCAATGTCTCAGCGGAAAAAAGTTACTACCTAGTCGCCAACAAAAGATTGTCCCAAAAAAGATTTTTTTGACAGAAATTTATATTATGAAAACTTTCAAGTTTACATTCCTTTTCAAGTTAAGACATTTACTGTTCTCTTGCAGCGTATCCTCCACATTGCCCTCGGGTCAGCTGTCCAACGTGCCGTGGCGGCGGTCCGGCGTCAAGTATGCGAACAATGAGGCGTACTTCGACGTAGTCGAAGAGGTGGACGCTATCATTGACAAGAACGGAGCCACCGTGTCGGCCGAGATACAAGGCTATGTGAGTACCTCTCTTTAAATCTCGTGTCAACCGAGAGAAATATTAATTTGAGAGGTAATTTTAAATTACGACAGCCCAGTTAAATCAGCCCTATGCTATGTGCGTTATTATGATGCGTACTGATTGTACGGTACTATGAAATACTAAATTTTGTCCGGGCCGCGATTTTATTTGTTTATTATTTTGTCACATTTACCGAAAAAAAAAATGAATTTTCGAATCTACTATAATTATTTTTTGTCTAAATTAATTCAAGTTTATGACAATAAGAAAATAATTAAACAATAGTACATTTATATTTACAGATTGATTGCTGCATCAAATTAAGCGGGATGCCAGACCTAACGCTCACTTTCGTAAATCCGCGCTTGTTTGACGACGTGTCGTTTCATCCGTGCGTTAGATTTAAACGTTGGGAGGTAAGAACAAAGTTTCCATATTAAAAGATTTTGACTTGTATAGTTAAACATTACTAATGCCACTTGTCTTTTACAGGCCGAGAGAATATTGTC
Source organism: Acleris laterana (assembly GCA_963966035.1). Lineage (NCBI taxonomy): Eukaryota > Metazoa > Arthropoda > Insecta > Lepidoptera > Tortricidae > Acleris > Acleris laterana. Next base: position 68,058,353 of record OZ014438.1, on the reverse strand, counting down.
ATTCATCCCTCCCGACGGTAATTTCCGTTTGATGTCATACCACATTGGGTCTCAAAGTGTTGTAGCCATACCTATTTATGTGCGGCACATTCTTGCGCTGCGTATTCACGGAGAACACGGGAGATTAGACGTGACTGTTGGACCAAAACAGACCATGGGGAGAACTTTAGAGAGTAAGTTTAGAAATCAAAGTAAACGTAATACTAGTATAGAACAAAATATTACTTATGAAGCAATCAATTTAATTATAGTTTTTTATTCATCCAGCCTGTACGGAAATAATATACAGCGTATAAAATTATAAATGTTATATGAGTAAATATTTTAACTTCACGGAGGTTTATAGCTCTTCTACAAATCATATTAAAGAAGGAATTACGTTAATAGTTCCATTAATTTTGGGGTATTTCATCTTAAAAGGGTCCATCAAAGCTAAATGTATAGGGTGTATAAGTAATTTTACACTTCTGTTCAGAGCAGCTGCGGTAAATCGGTATCCAAACTATTGTCGTATTAATCGTAGCAATGAACTCTCTTAATGAAAAAAAAAAGGTTTATTTAGTGTTATTATTGGTTTTAATATAAAAACCACGGTTATAATACGTAAACACACATTAATTAATGAGGTAGTATAGTTAATATTAATAACAAGACCGACTATACAGCGTGTCCCTGGGTAAAGTGCACAAACGAATAGGGATGAAACTAGATGGAATTAAAATGAGTTAAATAAATAAATAAAGATTTTTGTAGAATAATTGTTGATTGCTGTGTGTGAATCCTATTGTAACAAAGTGAAATATCTCACCTCATATGAGGTATTTGAGATGAAATAAACGGTTTTATAATGCCAGAGCATCTCCCGGGGCAAACAAATAATACAAATAATTATAGCTAATAATAACGTAAGGTAATATGGGCATATTTTTATGGAATTATCAGGAATTTGAGGAATTATCAGGAATTTGAGGAATTACCAGGAATTTACAAAAAACATTACACTAATGTAATTTCGAAGAGAAACCTGTTTCTTTTTGTTCGTCTTTTATTTTATTCGTATGACACAGGAAATGCTCTGGAAATAAGAAACCATTTATTTCAACTCAATAGGCGTCATATGAGGCGAGATACTTCGCATTTTTCCGGTAGGGTTCAAAGCAATCATTGTTTTTTTTTATTCTTAAAAAATAAAAGAATGACACAATTTTTTAAAAATGTTTTTCTGTCGGTGAAATTGTATTTAGTTCCATCCCTTTTCGTTTGTGCAGTTTATACAGGGAAACACTGTATACACACATAAAATTTATGTTAATGTAAAAACTCTCATAACACGATTGATAGTTAAATAAATGTATATGGTGCAGTGTGGGGCGGCGCCGGCTCGTGCGTGAAACTATCTTAACTAATGCTCGTAGTTTTCAAACAAACATTCTCTCCGAATTTGTCAAAGGCATTTCCTCGCATTGTTTGAGAAAAGCATAATATTTTTTTTTTAAAAAGTGGCTATTTTTACTTGTACACAATTTTTTCTTGAGATTTTTGTGAAAGGCACTATATTTGCTTTGGCAGGAACGGCAGTTGCAAATTAAACCAATACTCGGCCCGCAATTGCCTACCTCCTTGCCTAGACAATAATGTTCTATTATTCCGTGTAAACCGGATGTGACAGAAAAATAAACAAACATTATTATTAATACTTTACTGGAGAAGAATCAAAGCTTATTTTGAGCAAACCGTTTTGGACGAAGGAAAAAGGTACACAATTCTTGTCATTGCTAAGGCAAAGCGTAAAAATAACAAGTCACTGGATTTTATCACGAACAGCAGTAACACCGGGTGGTGCACAAAACGCTCCAAAAGTGTACCCCTCTAGGAGCAAGTAAGTTAGCAAGCTGCGCTGTATCCTGCGGGGAACAGCGATCACAAGGAAGACATTTGTCCCCTGGAGAATTCATGGCGTAAATTAGATCAAACATACAAAAGAAGCAGATATCAATAGCTCGAGCTGGAGGAAATAATGGGGACATCGATCAATCACCGATCGTCACGTCACCGCCGGAATCAAGCACCGCTCTGAAATATTATGTAGGTAGGCTTCGAATAACGGTACAGGTTTAATTTTTGACAAATCCAATTACCGCGGCCTTCGGCCCTCACTAAGTACTAACCAGATGACCAATCACTAACCATATGTCACGGTTGACAATAATGTGTCAATAAATTAATGTGTTTATATTATTTCTTACCACTGTACCAAATACGATCTCTCTGTTGAGGTGTTGAACCGTGACGACTAAACAATCAAGCCATTGCTTTCCACCTTTTGTAAAGTAGATATATTTACCTACAGACTGGACCTGTGTATTTTAATTTTCGATTTGTTTGACGATTACAGATGTGGCGTTAGAAATATGCATGCCGAAGTGTGTTCTGAATTGTTCCCTGACCACCAACCAGGGGAAGTACTCCTACGACCCCGTCAGTAAAGTGCTGTTATGGGATATTGGACGTATTGAGCTACCGAAATTACCAAATATAAAAGGAAGTGTAAGTACTTGGCCAAAATTGTTACTAAGTGTTATATTACTAACAACGTGCGTCAGGTTCGGGACCCATTAGGAGTCCTTCATCAGGGGATGCGCAGGCGCGCTAAGAGCGATAATAAACATCAAATTTAATATAAAACCTAATGATAGAGTTGACTTCATTGGAATTTGAGTTACAGGAAACTAAAATGTTTATAGCTGTTGTAAGTCATATAATATAGCACCAAACAGGTAACTTTTTATCGGACTATAGCTTGTACTCATGGTTTGTTAAGATATATTTTTTCGTTTGTAGTAATGGTGACGGAACTCTACACTTAGCATAAATGACAGCATTACAATTTTGAGACAACTCCAAATTCCTATAGGAATCGAAAGGATTTTGCCTCCTGAACGCGGCAAACTATATATTTAAGTTTATTTTTATTTATTATAAAAAATACACGAAAATGAAGAAAAATCTAATTTTACTAATACGGCCAAATAGATATCATATCATATAACACCATAGCATTTTTCAAAATAAAAAAATATATTTCTTAATTTGAAACTTGACACACACATACATAGATACATTATCGTATATATCTCCAGTTCAGTATCAGTATCCGTTATTATTGCCATTCGTTGTAGGTATAGGATGTTTTAGATATTACATATTCGGCTTTTTGTGCAGCAGGGAAAAGGACGTTGACCTGAATTATGAGTATAATCGATCAGTTCACCTTCTTCACCATGTCTGAGGCTAAGCGATTATTTAAGGCACAGGTTATAGCACGGGCTGCGGCCCGCGATCCGGTACATACTGATCAAAATAGTTTTGCAGTATTTTGGTCTCATTTGGTATGCATTGAATAGGGAATAAGTAGGCTACTGTGTATTTAATTATATTAATTAGGTCGTGTCATATGTCAGGTGACAGTGGCGTCCAGCGCGGACATGAGCAGCGCCACCCCCAACGTCAACGTGCACTTCACCATCCCGCAGCTGGCCGTCAGCGGGCTGCGCGTGAGCCGCCTCGACATGTACGGCGCCAAGTACAAGCCTTTCAAGGGCGTCAAGTACGTCACCAAGGCGGGCAAGTTCCATGTGAGGATGTGATGGGCAACCAATAGAGATCTGCCGTATCTCTTCTTGAGTATGCAATCACCATAAACACTCAATCGTGCAAAGTGTTGGACTACATATGTAGAATAATAACTTAACTAATAATGCGACTTCTTTTGTACTTATTGTTACTACACTTTTAAATTCCATGTATACAGGGTGTTAAGTAATGAGTGGATAATCCTTGAACTACGGATAGAGGGCACTTAGGACGTTATGAAAAAGCTAAAATAGGTCTAGTAAAAGTCGCACGGTTTTCGAGATATTTGGACTTTTAGGTTTTTTTCGAAAATTAACACCCTTGTTCAATGTTTCGATTATAGCACCATTATAAGGTATTTTTTTTTTGTTTTTGCTCTATATTATTGAATACTTGTGTTATCAGATAGGAATCACCATTTTTGTGAGACATCAATAGATTAAAAAAAAAATCGCAAACATGAATTTTGCATTTTCAATCGTACATTGATCGAACTATAAACTCTCATGGTGAAAAAAAAATACACTACCGTCTAGTTGCCCATAAGCTTAAAAATATGCTTATTTAATGGAGATTTTAAAATAGTAAACATTTGTCGGTACCAATAATAAAACTTTTGAAAAAAGTCGGGTAAAGGACAGAGCAGCTGATACTATTAAGTCTAGTTTGAAATGAAATGAAATGACTGAAACGATGCCGCCGTTGAATAAAAAAATAGACAAATGGTAAAAGTTTTAATAAATTAAAATAAAAAAAAGTTAAAGTAAGTGCTCAAATTGCCGTCCGCCAACCCTGATACACGCTCTGCATCGTCGCATGAATGACCGCTTTGCAAATTTGGTGTATCCTGAGTCGCTTATTTCTCGAGCTGCAATTCTAATTCGCTCACGCAGTTCACCAGGGGTTTTTATTGGACGGCTGTATACTTTTTCTTTGAGACAACCCCAATAAAAAAAGTCCAAAGGATTCAGGTCCGGTGAACGTGGAGGCCAAAGTATTTGCCCGCGGCGACCGATCCATCGCTCCGGGAAAGTGGCCGACAAGTACTGTCTCACTCGTGTAGCGTAGTGGGCCGGGCAACCGTCCTGTTGGAACCACATTTCTCGCCTAAGTGCTAGTGGTACATCCTCCAATAGGATCGGCAAATCACTTTGGAGAAACTGTAAGTAGCTCTCTCCATTCAGAGTAGGTGGTAACTCGAAGGGGCCAATCACTTCTCCGTTCAGGATACCAGTCCACAAATTTACCTTGAATCAATATTTTTTGTATTGAAAAATTGCAATTATTAGCATAAAATAAACACTATTAATATTAATTTTAAATCGTTCGTGAACTTTAGTTAACTTACCTTAAATTGGTATTGCGACCTATCCTCTCTCATCAGGTGTGGATTATCTAACTGCCAACTGTGCAGATTGTGCAGATTCACGTATCCGTCTCTATGACATGATGATTCATCTGACCACAGTACGTTGTCGAAAAATATTGAATCATCTCGGATGCGACGCAGCATTTCGCGGCAGAAGGTCAACCTTTGTGGATAGTCTCTAGGCAATAAGACCTGTACACGTGTCAGACCAAGGCTATTTGCTATGTTCCGTACGGACAAAGAAGGATTTTCCGCTATTAAATCCAGGACATTTTCACCGTATCCCTCCCTCGGTCTACCTTCGCTATGTCCTCCTACACCCTGGCCAAGAACTCTGCCTTCACTGTCCGCGTTATGGATGCGAAGAATAATCCGGTAATCGGGATGGCGTCTGTTTGGGTAGCGTTCAGCGTACAAAATCGCAGCAGCACTAGCGTTGCCTTGGCACTCGCTATAAATGTAATGCATTTGAGCATATTCATTGGACGTGTATTGTGTTCTAAACATTAAAACCAAAAAAATCAACACCACAATCTAAACACAATTCACCATTCATTACGCAATAATAGCGAAATTGAAAATCGAATTCGAATAAAAAACAAAAAGCAGGCGGCATATTTTTTAAATTTGGAATAAATGGCATTTAAATTAGTGGCCAGTAATGTTAATTTTGCAACAAAAAGTTTTGAACTCTACGCCCGGGATACAAAAAGTAAATCGGGAAAAATGGGGGTGGGCGTGTATTTTATTTATTTATTTGGCTTTTAGATTTTAAATTCAAAAAGTAGTTACTATTTTGAATTCGTCAATAAATTGGCATGTTTTTAAGCTTATGGGCAACTAGACGGTAGTGTATTTTTTTTTCACCATGAGAGTTGAAAGTTCTATCAATGTACGATTGAAAATGCAAAATTCATATTTGCGATTTTTTTTTAAAAAATCTATTGATGTCTCACAAAAATGGTGATTCCTATCTGATAACACAAGTATTCAACAATATTGAGCAAAAATAAAAATTAAAAAAAATTACCTTATAATGGTGCTATAATCGAAACAATGAACAAGGGTGTTCATTTTCGAAAAAAACCTAAAAGTCCAAATATCTCGAAAACCGTGCGACTTTTACTAGACCTATTTTAGCTTTTTCATAACGTCCTAAGTGCCCTCTATCCGTAGTTCAAGGATTATCCACTCATTACCTAACATCCTGTATATCTACTGCAATGTGAATAATAATTACTAGTCTGAGAGCCGGCCGCTCAAAGTCCTTCTTTACCAAGTTACCGGATACAAGTAATTTGGAGGAAAAGTAAACCATTGGTGCTCCTAAAATAAGTTGGCTGGTGAGGTGCAACCTGGGACTGTTTTTCCAGTGTTTTTACAAGCTTTTCATTAACTTGCACTGTTCGTACAGTGCGATAGCTCGTAGAAGGTGCTTCAGGTTTATACTTGTCCCTCACTCGCTCTCATACGCTTTTATTAAAAGCGAGTGAGAGAAATTGAAATTGAAATTGAAATCTTTTATTTCAGATCATACCATCGATCCATACTTGTGTTAGTTATACAAAATACTTAAGAACTATAAGGTTAGTACGATACAAATTCTTACAACGAAAGACAGAAAATAAAATAAAAATATATAATAATAATCAAAAAACAAGAGGTAAAAGTAAAAGTAAAATAAAGAATAATAAAAATAACAATTGCCAGCGCAACAGCCCATACTACCCTAAACCCCCCGCACGTGCAGGCGCACCCAATGCCTCTGGTAAGGGCATTCCTGGCTGCTGGCAACAACGGCCATGATGCTATTAGGGCTGCCACGTACACGAGACATCATGGAGGCGGCCCTTTTGCGAATAACGGCGTAGAAGCCATCGGTATGCGCCTCCTCAAACATACCAGATGCACTACAATATCGCGGCAGCCCCATTAGCATCCTGAAAGCGTTATTATATTGCACTCTTAGGACATTCAGGGTTCTCTGCGTGAACTTCGCCCACAGTAAAAATTTTGGCAATATGCTTTAAATAATGAGATTTTAGGGTGAATTGCAAAAATATTGTACATAGTTAAGGGCTCAATTAAAAAATCCTTAACAATCCTTAACTTTTTCCTTTGTATAACGAAGATTAGTCATATAATCATATGGATAACCTTCGTTACACAAAGGAAAAACAATCGAAGAAAGTTAACGTTGTGTCAATTAAGCCCTTAACTATGTACAATATTTTTGCAATTCACCCTTTAACCTCTCTGGAACAGCGAGTAAACCTGCGGGCGAGCATATTGCATCTAGCAGATAGAGCTCTTCTCTCCTTCTCCATATCAGCACTATCGGATAAGTCGTCGGTTATCCAGTGGCCCAGGTATTTGAATTGAGAGACACGACTTACCTCGTTGCCATAGAGAAATACCGGTGGTACAGTTCCCACAGAACCTGCCCTCGGCTTAAACACTAACAGCTCGGTCTTTTTCGTGTTATACCTAAGCCCATGGGCCCCCGCATACGTCTCACAAATCCTGAGCAGCTTACCAAGGGCGCTGATCGCAGGAGTCAGCAGCACCATATTATCAGCATAGCTGATATTGTTAATGAAAGTACCATCAATCGAGCAACCACCCTTGGCACCGCTGAGTTCCTTGATCAGGCCATTGATATACAGGTTGAAAAGCGTAGGCGACGTAACTCCTCCCTGTCGCACTCCGCACCTCAACCTGTAATCCTCAGAATATGCTCCCACCCACCTGACACTATTTCTCTGGTTGTCGTACCAGTAGTGGAACAACTCAGTGACTTCATCAGGGAGACCCGTCTCATATTGCAACTTCTGCCAGAGCACTTCGTAAGAGACAAGATCGAAAGCTTTGGACAGATCCAAGAAGCACGCGTACACGGGCGTGCTCCTTTTTGTGCAATATTGGACTGTATGCTTGAGGCACAGCACCGCACTCTCCGTGGATAGTTGCACATATCAGACACGTCTCCCGTCTTATTTTTCACGAGTGGAACCACTACCGTACGCATCAGATCTGCAGGCAAATAGGAGTGCCTTATACACAGATTGAACAAAAGCGCCAGTACCCGTGGCAAGTGGGTTCCCGCGTGCTGCAAGTGCTCAATGCTCAACCCGTCATGCCCCGGGAGAGAGAAGTACAAACCCGAAGCAGTTACTAAGCGCTCATAGACTGTATATATGTTTGTAAGTTGTCCGTCAAAATTTGCAAGTTAATTTTGAAACAGTTCCCGTTAATGGAATAGGCTGAAATTTGGACCACGTATGTAATACGACGATTTTTTTTGGCGGTCTATTAGACGTTTGTCAGTCGCAGAGGGTTAAAACTTGGTTTGTCTCTGCTGAAGTGCTGATGGTGGCGGAACTCGCTGGTAGGCCAAATTCAGGACAGGTGTCATCGAGTTACCGAATGAAACCAACGTCTTATGATAGATCAGACCAAACTGTTCACCAGACCTAGGAATATTCGGGGCAAAATTAAATGACAGCTAGGGATTGCCTATATCGATAAACTCAATTATCGATGCTTTTCCCATAAATATTAGTGATCGCTCCAAGTTTTGTTTGTAAAAACAAAATTTGATTGAAAGTATGGAATGAAACAAAATAGCAAAATAATTCTGGTTATTCTTTATTTTAAAAGGATTTTTTAACCTTCACTCATCATCATCATATATTTTTTCCGTATTGTGTATTTCAGAATGACTGTCCCATTTACTATTGTTAAAATAAACGACTAGAATTTGTTAGGAGTAAAAACAATATGACGATGATGAGTGAAGCTTATAAATCCTTTTAAAATATAGAATGACCAGAATTATGTTGCTGTTTTGTTTAATTTGCATACTTTAAAAAATAAACTATTTTTACAATCAAAACTTGGAGCGATCACTAGTATATGGGAAAAGCATCGATAATTAAGTTTATTGATATAGGCAATCCCTAGCTGTCATTTAGTTTTGCCCCGTATATTCCTAGGTCTGCTGTTCACCTATATTTTGGTCCGCCAGCTTGCAGCCAGGCAGTTTTTTATCACCGACCAATTAACTAAATTTAATTATATTTATTAATTATTTTCACAATACTAAATAATTTTAGCCGGTAAAACTAATTGCAAATTTGCCTGTAAGTTAATAGGATCACCAATGGTCAGCTTTTTCTACAAATTGCTTTTATCTGGTAACTCAATAAGGTAGAATTTTGAGCGGCTGGCCCTCGATCTATATGTGTGCGCTTGTAATGTTTTAGCATATTTTTTTAAACCATAAATTGTGCGGCCTTAAATAGTAATATTTCTACGTTCCTTTAATTTTAAACTTAGGTACGGAATAATTAAAAAATAATGTACTTCGTCTCGTGTTCACGCATTAGGTAGATTAAGGACTTATATACATGCTTATTTTTAAAATATTAAGATGATGATTTCCTTTATTATGATGGGTGTAATTATCATATACAAGCGACCCGCCTTCGCTTCGCTTCTGTTTATGTGAGTATGATATAAAGCCTATAGCCTTCCTCGATAAATGGGCTATCTAACACTGAAAGAAGTTATCAAATCGGACCAGTAGTTCCTGAGATTAGCGTGTCCAAGCAAACAAACAAACTAACTCTTCAGCTTTATAATATTAGTATAGAAGTATAGATTGTACAGTCGTCAATAAGTGTAAAACATGTCGTTATAAATGTCATTGACGAAATCGTGCTTGTCGTTCTATGTATAATAGCAATAATAGCTCAATATGCTTCAAGCATTTTTTTTTGTCCAAAGCTTAATGCTTCACCTTAGGGTGCGTGTTTTTACCGCGATTATTTACTAAGGACGAGGTTAGGAGTGTAATATTTTAGTGGTTCATATATGTAACTTTGTCAGCTTTTTACATCTTTTATATATTTAAATGTCTTTACCAATTCTGAAGTGTGTAGTGTACCTAGATAGTATATTTGTTGTATTGGGTAACATAGGACGTAAAATAGCAATAATAGCGGTCGTGTTTTAATTGTTTAAAAACAATAGGTACTGGGGAGTAATCATGACATAGCTATGCAGTTCAATATACACTGAGAAAAAAGGACAGAGCTATATAACTGATATTACTCTTTCCTCTACGCTCACCGTTAAATTAAATGCACAGTCATGTATGTCATGATTTCGTTAGTGGGGGTGGTGCGAGAAGATGTGTAAAGGTCATCGCTCATTATATCGCCGCGGCACCGAGCGTCGTACTAACAAAGATCAAACCTCACTTCCAATGTTCCACTTTGAGCTGAGGCGGTGTTGTCCAGATCAGGTGCCTGCTCGTTGTAGTGTGCGATGACCTTTAGGATTTCAAAGTCCTAAAACATCAAGATAGTACAGTCTACTACGCAGAAATACATGCAGTAATTGTGAAGTCTGGGTTCCTTTTGTACGCCTGTTTAAAAACAAATTAGTATACATTTCGTAGCTTAGTTCGTGATGTTCACGAAAAAACCTAAAAGGTACCCTTTAACCCCTCTCGCCGAGCGCACGCGACTCTAGGCTGGGACATTTAGTATACAGTGTGTTACCAGCATCCTGGCTTTTTTTAAAGTACGTTAAAATAACGTATATCTGTAACGTAACTATGACATTAACTTAATTATTTTAATAATTTAATTAATAAACAAATTTTCAGGCTTTGTTAACTTTCTAACAAAATTTTAATTGCCAGCAATGTAAAGCACAGCAATTTGACAAGTGTAATTTGACAGTCGTCGGTTACTTTGATTATTATGATCTGCCCCCGTACCACGACATGCCTTGTACCAAGCAACAGCGATAGGTACTGATAACGATGAACACGCAGCACATGCACTACATTGAAAATGGACAGTATCTAAGAAAATTAATTGTGAAGTTATTTTAATTATTTTTTAATTGATAATACTTGCAAAGAATTGCTAAAGCAACATATTATCGGTAGTTTTAATAAATGCCCGCATGCCGGTAACACACTGTATTATACCCGGGGGTCACACCTAACACCGAAAGTAATAATTAAAGCCCAGACTGAACAATTTGTTGTATTTATTTCCCAATTTCGGGTGTTTGTTGACTGAGCGTATCCCCGGTTTAGATATAAGTCATATAGTATTATATAACACATTTAATAGATTCACTAAATATATCGACAAAAATGGCATGTTAATATAATATAATCTCATTTTAAATAACACCATTTTGTCATAGGTTAATAATAGTTATATATCATTCAAATGTAATTAAATATAGTCCATGTTGATAAAGATCAAAATGATTAAAAGTGGTTAGTTAGACTTATCATCAAATATCGGTAGCTTCTGTGCAGTTCGCGGCGTCTTGGTTGGGTCGGCAGGCTAGTACTGAATGAGTTTTTTGTGATGTTAAGCCGATCGATAAAACAATATGTCAACCGCGATAATTTGTCGATGATGAACATGTTTTATCACAACGATAAAATAAATGATAATAGGCCCGCAGGTCATGGTGTGGTGTGCCTTCTCGATTTATCATGAAATGACCTCTATGATAAATACTTCAATTAATAATTTAAATTTTAATGATACTCAAAATTAATATCATAGTATTTTGAAATGACGTAAAAATATGTTTTGGGGCCGTATAAGCGAAACGAAATAAAACGACATGCTTAATTCTGGAGAAACACTAGCTGCCTCTCTATGACACCTAAAAATCAACTTTCGCGCAGGTTCATGTTACGCGGTGCGCATTATACCGATGTTTGGTAACGATTTATTTTATTATATTTAATACACTCAAATAGATAACTCGTGTCACTATTATAGAAATAAAAATTCTTTTTGGCAATCTAGACGGTTATTTTTATTTACGAATGTTCGATAAGGGTGAATTGCAAAAATATTGTATAAAGTTAAGGACTTAATTGAGACAACGTTAACTTTCTTCCATTGTTTTTGCTTTGTGTAACGAAAGTTATCCATATGATTATATGACTAATCTTCGTTACACAAAGGAAAAAGTTAAGGATTGTTAAGGATTTTCTAATTAAGCCCTTAACCTATGTACAATATTTTTGCAATTCACCCATATGGTAAATTTGGGCCGCGCTTTACATCCGACTGCTTAAGGGTTACTTAAGACTGCGCTGAGCGTACGCCGGATGTACAGTGGCGCCCTCATTACTTTTATTGTTTTTTCTAATAAACTAAATTATTTTCTTGAAATTGGACGAAATGTTTTTGTACTACAAATGAAAACACAACTTATATGGTAAGTATATCATATAGTTGGAGTGCCCCAATCGCCGGGAGTGCCCCAATCGCCGTTTCGCTGGTGGCATTGAGGGTCTCAATGAGTGTTCTGAGGCGGCTATAGACTGGCTGCAAAATCTAGACTTGGAATTATAATGAATATCGCAGGATCTTCTCAGGCCGTACGATAATAATAATAATAGTTTAATAACAATTCACCTTCGAGTTATTAACGTAACGGAAAAAAGTGGCCACCTTTTCCCGTTAAGCTGACTACTCAAAGGGTAATTGTTATTAAAGTTTGTTCCGTATCCCATAAATTGTGTTTTTACTTGCACTACAAAAACATTTCGTCTGATTCCAAGGAAATTCTTTAGTTAATTAGAAAACAATAATACTCGTAGTAATGAGGGCGCCAATGGACGCTCGGCGTTTGCTCGGCGCAGTCTTAAAGATTAATTCGACACAATGGACCAGTGTATTAATTGTTAATTCGTTATGAAATTAACCTTAACGTTTTTTTATTTATTTCATAAGCAGGCTGGTTTCCGCAACTCGACGTCTAGCGCCTATTTTGCGTGTGGGAATCCCTAACGTTATGTTTTGGTCTAAGATCTGAATAGGGGCAGATTTTCACCGGGTTGTTTATTCGATAAAAAGTATTTTATGTCAAATTGAATATGCTAACTAATGGCGAATAGGTAGGCTGAAAATGTTCGGTCCAGTACTTATATAATTAATAAAATAAAAAAACTAACTTTTTTAAAAATTGCGATTTCTTGTTTTAACAAATTACATACTAATGGAAAGTATGAGTACAAACTTAAGGTTTGGTGCAAATTATTAGTACCTACCGACTTGCGTGTTTAACATGCCTACCTTGTTGGTAGAAAAAAAACGAACTTTATTGGAATAATGGCCCCGAAACTTGGAGTTTTAAGTCTGATTTACAAAAAATATTCGGTCATTTGGAAAAGATGGATGAAAGAAGATTGACGAAAGAGATATACAGATCGAAAGTGAATGGAAGGGTCGGAAGGGGTCGCCCTAGGCGTACTTTTTCGAATCAAATCGGAGAAATACCGGAAATGGGCCGAATCTTAAGTACCCGAAACCGATGAATGTGGAAGAAGCGAAATAAATTTGTCAAGATCGTAGCAAGTGGAAAGGAGTGGTCTCTACCTACCCCTCTGGGAAACGGGTGTGATTTAATGTAATGCAATGTAATGGAATTAATGCCTAAATAAATACCGTATTTACCTTATTTTTATTAATTTTATCAGTGTCATAAAAGTAGATTGTTCAACAAGGGACTAAAACGAACCATAATGATAATGACACGAGAAGTTTAACCGCGCGAGCTCAGCGAGCGAGGGTGGCTAAAGTTCGAGTGTCATTAACAGTTATCGGATTTCACGGTGCAAAAATGGCATTATAGTTGGCTTGTCTCGCGTTAAAAACTCTACTTTTCACTTTGAATGCGAGTAAAAAAATGATGTTCTATACAAAATTACAATATTTATTATAGCCAAAGTTTCTTACATTGTTCCGCGATTCTTTTTTTGTGTAAAGTAACGCTATAAATGCTTGCGTATTTAGCTAACAAATTCAAACTTGAAAATTTTACTAAAAGTAATAGCACCATGCATAATAAAATGAACTCATGTTCAACGTTTTTTTTTATATTTTTCTACAGTACCATTTTGAGGTTATTTCCACGCTCAAAAATTATCCATACACTATCACTGAAAATGTCGATAATTCTCCATACACAAACACCGTGATTAGTTGTTTAGGGGTTTCCCAAGTAAATTAAAAAAATATACTTAAATCCCTAGAGATTAATAAGGTGCTTTAGTCCCGATATGCAGAGACTAAAGTAACATTTTAAGGGCATAAGATGTCAAAAGATCGTTTATTTTGGTCACAATTTGTAAATTACATATCGACACTGGAACGACTAATTGACTAACGAGCCATTTTTGGGCAAATGGAGTTATATTATCGTATCGTTGAAATCAGCGAATTTTTCTGCGTCTAATGAGCCGGGTCTCGCACCAATTGGAGAACTTTTTTGGCTTGTTAGCAATTAAAAAAAATACTTTTTTCAGAAACTCATGACCTTCAAAGCCAATATTTTATCACATTTTCAAGAATGTGGTCGTTGGTCTACCTAAGAATTATTTTTTGTTTTTTAGTTATTTTGTTACCATTTGTTAAATATCCCTTGGTTTGTTACAAGTTTTACCTGAACTGACAAAAATAATCTGTGCACGTTAGACCTTTTTCATAACTTAAAGTTTGTTGAAAATTGCACGTTAACAGTTTGTTCTCACTGGTACTAAAGAAAAAATATCACTTCACCTCACACCATAAATGTCAAAACCTGAAGATAGGATACGGGAAACGATACCTTCTTTAAAAGTTTTAAGTGTGTATACTTACTCGTCTTCCTTGTAGTAATAGATGGTGTGTTATGCCTTTTTTAGGGTTCTGTAGTCAAACTACGAACCCTTATAGTTTCGCCATGTTCGTCCATCCGTCTGTCCGTCCAAAGCTGTAATTTGGCATGAATATCCATATTAGTCACGTCAACAAAGTGGTAATTTTTTTTTCACTGTTTTGCTCGTCTACCCCGTAGTGTGGGGTGTCGTTGGATAGGTCTTTTAAAAATATTGCAGGTTTTTAAAAATATTTTAGTTGATTAAGGGATCCGTTAATAAAATATTAGGCTTTAAAGCGCTATTTTTTGTTAGAGTCAAGTGTCCCCCCCCTACAGCCATAACAACAAATACTAAAAATCTGAAAAATATCTTAAATGAAAGCGCATACTTATAACGAATTTAAAAGGAAAACTATCAAGACTAAGTAGACTTAATTAGTTCCTGAGATACAGGCAACTAAAGTGTTTATGCTTAACAAAAAAGTGTTAAAGTTAAGTGTTTTTACTAAAAATCATCTAACACAGCACCAAATAACGTTAAATAGAAAACTAGTACATGTGGTTTTTTGAGATAGTTTTTTTGTGTTTGTCGTTTCGGAACCCTACACTGAGCATGGAACGACATGCTCTTGCCCGGTTTTTTTAAGTTCGTATCGGTTTGAGTAGTCTCTTAATGCGTTATTGAGATTTGTTGTAGATCGTATTATTTATTCACTTTTTATTTTTCCTAATTAATAAACTTTAGACGGCTCTCCTGTAAAGTTTGCAAAATGACTCGTTAGTCAATTAGTTATTCCAGCGTCGATATGTTTATTCTTGTTAAAAATGTATAGTTTATGGAGAAGGTAACACTAAAATGATATCAATATTTTACCTTAAAAATTGTATATTTTTTATTTAATTCCTATATTATACTAAATGTACCTACACAACGAAAGCATTTCCATACAATTTGATAGTCCCATAATAATTTCCTTTTTTCAACGCGATGCCGAATACAAAAGTCTTCACTCTCACCTGCCTACTGTGCTGTGGTGCAGATATTTGCGTCTGTAGTGATAATATGGTTAAAATCAACCTAAAAAACTCAGTTTTCAGTCTCATCATACGTAGGTACCTATAATAAATCCAACGATACCACCGACCGCGTTGTATCCGGTTTATAATCTTGTCGTCAATCAGTCGCTTACGTCCAAGTCACCGAATATAGCTGATGGTATTTAGAAGATCAATGAGCGGCGGTTCCTGGTTGCTTCTCCAGAAAAGTCTTGATGGCGGCGAGCTCCCTGCGCAGGGATTCCAGCTCATCTTCCACGTTGCCCGACCCCGCCGCGGACTCCTTGTCCCTGAAGTACCTCTGCACGAGCAGCGACATCAACATCGGATACTCTTTATCCACCGGCACTTCTTTGTCACCCTCCTACGTAATCAAATTAAATTCAATCAATCCCAAAAGGAACTAGCATAAACAACAATTTGGCCTTTTGGACTATTGATTAATGGTTTTATTTGCGAAATTTGTTTTGTTACGGAATTTACATTATCACTGTTTTATTTCCTCGTAATTGAAGTGAAAAGCAGAATGTATAAGGCGGTCTTAAAACTCATCATTATAACATTTATAACCTCGACTAAATTATCCACCTTCACCTGCCGGCTCGGATGGATACCATAAGTCTTGGATAAAATGGTTTTTTTATGCCCTTGTTCTACAATCTAGTATTTTTGGAATTTCAAACAAAAGTTCTATTTAATTTTGTCCAAATTTTACACCGCATACGTAGCAATGGAGATCAGTAACACGATTCAATACTTGTCTTGCGCATCCTTGCTAATTCAGGCACGCGCACGCGTGCGTGCGTTGGTCTGTGTGATGTGATGTGTTATTGTTATTGCTCAATGGTTTCGGGCCGATATTACCTGCACGACTGCGTCTGTGTTCAATCAGATATAGGAAGGAAGGCAACTCACACCACAGTAGGATTGCGAGCAGGAGCACCGGGGGCCTGTCCCCTGCTGCATCGTGAAGCGGGCCATTAGCCAATTCACGGTGGTGCGCATCCCCGACGCCGTGGGGATCAGGTTTAGCGGGGGCGGCAGTGTCGTCTGCGACATGTAGTTCAGATATACCTGCGAAAAATCACGTAAGTCCTCAGTTTACAAACTAGATCTCCGCCTGATTCAAGAAACAACAGTTTATAGAAATACAGCCTGCCTTTTAAGTCGTGTCGTTTTGTAAAATTCAAAACAGTTTAAAGATAATAATACAATTTATAGTTTCTAAAATATATGTTTCTAGCTCTGTCTACCCCGCTCTGGGAATGAAGGCGTGAGTGTATGTTTGTATGTTTGTAATCAGAATTGTCCTCCATTCTCTCTTTATTTATATTAACCCTCCAGGATGCTCCAAAATGTTCACATGTTGCACATCTAAAAATTCAATAATACGTTGAGCGGTGTGTGACTTTGCGTTTTCATAGTGCAGTATCATACGGCGTCTTGAGTTTGGTTTTCCAGAACTCAGTGACAACTTTGGGGAACTAGAGGTATTCCAGTTATTGTTTACTGACCTGCGATCTTCATGCACAATGGTGGCAACGTGACCAGTTTGTGTCACAACCGAGGCGAACATTTTTATACGTTTTCCGGGAGTGGATAATTTTGGGCTTATTTCGCTTGTCTCGGAAGACCCACCCAGACGGTCGACTAGTGCTTGGAGTATGGATCATAAGGATAAATCCTCCACTGATAATGTCGTAAATGTGTTTTGACCCTCCGAATCGTAGTTACTGAATTGCCTTACTTACAACTCAAAAAGGAGGTAAGCGAATGACATGACTTGCAAGGTAGGACGTATTTAGCATACCTCGGTCCTCCCAAATGTCCACTCAGTAGCAGCGTTGTTTATCACTCGCTGAAACGTGTTGGACATCGTCGCTATTAACATATTCAGTACGACTATAACGGATATTACTTCAAAACCTGTACACAAATCAAAGAAACAAATTATATGAAGTGCCATTGGTAGTATTTAACCGAGGCTTAACAGTGTCTATTGCCAAAGAAAAAGTTATGTAAACCACAACTGGCAAAATTCAGCAGCACACATAATCAGTAATTCAAACGAGACAATGACCATCTAAAATCCAAAACCAATGTTACATAGGAGTTGTATAGAATCATAACCATAGCCCTTCTGCCGTGCAAAACAAGTGCAGATAGCTGATTTTGTTCCTAGGTTTTAGATACTTAGTTATTTGTAACAAGAGGGCAAAGTTCGTTTTTGTTGCGAGTGTTGATTTTGAATCCCAATTGAAGCGAAGGATTCTTTAATTGAAAAACGAGCGTAGCGAGTCATCCTAGGTTGTCAAAGATACTTTTTTCTTTATTTGAAATTTCGATGGACACGTAACACATTTTAATAACAATTAAGTACCCTTTAACCCTTTATAGGGCAAAACTAAAAATAAACCTGAATTCTAGCCTCATTAGATTCCTGCTATTCACACAAAATCCTTTCAATAAAAAATACAAAAAGTATTAGTTGTAAGTGGTCATTTTTAGTACCAGGTTTTAAAATTGCCCTTTAAAGGGTTAAGTAATCAGCTTAACGGGAAAAGGTGGCCACTTTTTTCCGTTTAGTTGACAACTCAAAGGTGAATTGTTATTAAACTATGTGTATTATAAATAAGTACATATCGTGCGATTTCAAGAAAATACTTTAGTTTGTTAGAAAACACAATAAAAGTAATGAGGGCGCCACTGTAAATCCGGCGTACGATCGGCGCAGTCTTAATATTTTGATTCAAGCGTTGACACGTCGGGGGACCGCTAAGTAGCTGGGGTATTTTATATTATTTAGTTTACTTAGCGGTCCCCCGACGTGTCAACGCTATAATCAAAATATTAATACCTACTTCTAATTAAACTTATAGGGCTTATATTTTTTTACTTTTTAGAGGTTTTTCTTTTCTCAGTCTGTACTGTTGGGGGTCGGGGTTTTTTTAATTTTTTTTTCCCTAGTGTTGACATGCGCCACTTTAAAAAAAAAAGGCTTAAGTACTTTCTGAGTATGAGACATGAACATAGCTATTTCTTTTTTTCTGATCTTTGATTCCTAATACGACACGCGCACGTTCAGGCTCGTATTCCGTCCGAGCAATCTTGCCAGTTTGCGGTGTAAAGCGCCGCATTGAGACGGGTGGGCTTGCGGTTAAAAATGTATGGGGCTTGACTCGCTGATGATCGTTGGGTCCAAGTGTCGCGGAGATTAAGAGAATACTCTAGCCAGGCGCGCAGCATTTCGCACTTTAGGGGCGAAGCTATACATATATTTCGTAGGAACAACGCGGGCCCAACTTAACAGCTTTTTTCAATGAGCAATAAGAAAAAGAAGCTCGTCTAAGTAAAAGTAGGCGCATTTGACCCACTTAAACGCTATATCGTTAGGAAGAGCGCCTATTTCATTTGTCCTTTTACATATATTCTGCGACCCAACTCACATCCGAAGCAGAAATAGCCGATGCGTTCGGTGTAGGCGTGCCGGTTGGCGCGCGCGCGGTTGCCCTGGTCACTGCCATTATCCAGCACCACGTCCGCGCTCTCCAGCGGTGCCATGCAGAGCAGCGCCCAGAACAGCGTGTTCACCGTGTCCGCCAGGCCCGTGAACGAGGATACCTGGCACAACGCGAGCAAAACAAAATAAAAGCCACGCCCTACCCTTTCGCCAAATTGTTCCTATAGTTATCTCTAGTAGATACTACCAATCCAATACCAAGGTTATACCAATCTGTATATTTATGCCACACTATACAAAATATGTATAGTACTATAAAAATACTTTTTCTACTCCTGTACTTTTATTAGTCTTTTACATAGTCACGAACACTATTATAAGAACATAGATAATATGACTTCAGAAAAGTCTATAACTCTATTCCCCATAACAGCTCTCGGTGTCGTAGAGTCGCCCTAACGATACGCCACAGATTACTAAGTGTAGCCTGTTAATCATATTTTAACGATTGTGAAATAGGGACTATAAAACACCTAATGTTTTGAGAAATGATTTCAGTTATCTGATTGGTTTATTTTAAAATAGCTGTATTCTGATTGGTTGATACGAATTACAAAGTTTTTTTAAAAGATTTAAATTAGTTAAAGAGAAACACGTACCTAAAAGAACCTATCGTTCCGTTTGACAGTCGATGTGTATTGTGATTGGTGGATTTAATTTAGTGAAGTATTCTGATTGGTCAAATTAAAATGTTTTGGAATTGTAAATAATTCTTTTTTCCATTCCGTCAATTTAAAAACAAAGTAAACCATAGACACATATTTTGTCATTTTCTTGTTTCCCGCTCGTTTGTTGTTCTTTACTTCGTTCGTTCGTTTGTAAGTTTTTTCGCTTAATTTTGCATTTCATTTGAAACCTAGTCGTAGAAAAAGTATTGTATGCAACGGTGTATAACTAAGTCAAAAAACACTCGTGGCGCTTTCCTTTACGATGTTCGCCTTCGGCTCACATCGTAACTCACGCCACTCATATATTTTGACCTCTCTTATACAACTATTGCATAAACTACTATTTTCTACTCGCGTACTATAAACCGCTAATATTGATATCGCTATCGGTAATCCAATGTGGTAGAGTGTGTATTCGCAACGTTGACATTTCATTGTGAAACGTTTCACAATGTTCATTTACGCACCGAAAATGGCGGAAACGACATAAAAAAAATAAAATAAAAACCTCCGGTATAATATCTAGGTAATGGCCAACAGCCATTCTATTTTATTAACTTAATTATTGTTAAATCGACGTTAAAGATTAATTAAAATATGTTTACATAAACAATTATTAAATAATAATTTTATCGGAATAATTATGAATTTTATAGTTATTATTAAATATTATTAACATTATTTAATTTGGCTGTATCACCTAAAGTTCCCGGGTCCATTCTAAGGTTGTAAATATCGGGATTTATTTGTTTTGCTTACGCATGGAGTTCTTAAAAGTTGAAAGGAATTTAATCTATATCTGTGAGAATGTGTGCCTGGCGAATTAAGTGATGCAGAAATGTTGATGTGCCAGAAATGAAACAGGTGGCAATGGAAATGAGGAGTCATTTCCTACCTTCAAAATCGAAAAATAAATAAACTTTACTTTGTAATGTACATGTTTTATTTTACAGGTCCTGCCCCTTCTACCTGGGCAGAAAATGTTGTACTACTTGTAGATATCCCTTTAAGCTCATAGAGAAAGTAATGAATGCAACTATTCATAATCAGCCATTGAGACACTCATGCGTATCTATTATGACATTCGGCTTCGCCTTATGTCATAAACTCGCACTCGTGTCTCAATGGCCCTTATTATAAAACAGTTGCATAAACAACTATTGGTTTCCGTGGTCTGTCTTCATTGACGAGCCTAAAGAGTGTGTTAGGTGTTTTTACCCCACCGCCAAGAAGGGTTATGTTTTTTTGCGTACATACCTACATACATACGTACATACATATACATAGATACACATACATATATACATAATTTATTATGAGTTTCTGGTATCGTACAAAATGGCTACGCAGGACGGATTTCTAAAATTAGGGTATAGGTGGATTTGTCTCGGCAACCCACGTGTCTTAGGATAAGTGACGTCAAAACAAATTGACAGCGGATTTTAGGTGCCATAATGATGCCCGACTTTCTTTTCTAGTTTCAAATTTGAATTTCAAAAATTTCAAATTCAAATTCATTAGTGATTGCTAAAATATACACATCACATTATGTTTAAGTACCTAAATGTAATTTAGTAAGGCAAATTGCAAAATGAACCTATTCATTGAACCATTCTACTTTTATCTCGAAATTGTCAATACTCTAACAACAAGCCTAGCTGTCAGTTTTCTTCGCCCTTAAGACTACGCCGAGCGTACGCCGGATGTACAGTGGCGCCCTCATTACAAAAGTAATGAGGGTTGGTTGAAGTTATTGGGTTTTCTAATTAACTAAAGAATTTCCTTGGAACCAAACAAAATGTGTTTGTAGCGCAAGTATAAACACAATTTATGGGATACGTAACAAACTTTAATAACAATTCACCTTCGAGTTATTAACTTAACGAAAAAAAGTGGCCACCTTTTCCCGTTAAGCTGACTACTCAAAGGGTAATTGTTATTAAAGTTTGTTACGTATCCCATAAATTGTGTTTATACTTGCGCTACAAACACATTTTGTTTGGTTCTAAGGAAATTCTTTAGTTAATTAGAAAACCCAATAAAAGTAATGAGGGCGCCACTGGACGCTCGGCGTTTGCTCGGCGCAGTCTTAATAGTTGTTAAATCAACTACACGATCAAAATTCACTTATGCCCGGTTCCTATATTCAAGAAACGAATAGATTTCCTTACGTCTCGTTAAAATTTGACACATTTTGTACGTAGCAAATGTCAAATTTTAACGAGACGTAAGGAAAACAATTCGTTTCTTGAATATAGGAACCGGGCATTAAAGAATTTGACCTCTTACGCAATCAAAAAATGTTAACGAAAAGATTTAAAATAAATACCTAATTTAAAAAACAAACAATCGGGCTCCAAATTCATTATGCAGTTGGGATGTTTGTTTTAAAATAATTTGGTTTATTTTTAGATTTCATTTTTACTGTAGGAACAGTTCCGGTAAAACTTCCTTTTTTCTCAAAAATTACTTGCGATGACACCTAACAATATTTTTACTAACACTTACTTGTACAGTTTTCAATCCAAATTCGTCTTCATACACCATACCATCGTAATATTGGTACAACCGAGTCATGCCGGCTGTAAAAGCACTTATTATAATGGCGAATATTGTCAGATACTTGAATATATCCACAGTCATCTTTCCTAAAGACACCTAGGCAAAAGATTTTTCAACATTTTTATAAAAACAAACTGTCTCTAATTTTACCTTGTTAGGTGTGCACATACTTGCAGGGGTCCGATGTGATAGTTAAGCTGACACAGGAACATGAGCCTCAAATATGCAAATATAGTTGCCAGACAGAAGGTGCCCTCAGCTAAAAGAGTTGGGTCGTGTTGGTTCCAATATTTACGCTCTGTCAACAATAAAAATCGGTGTCAACTAGGTCCGCTTACGAAATATTATTTTGTCGGTTTCTATTTACTAAAAACCGGGCAAGACCATGTCGGACGATGCTCAGTGTAGGGTTCCGAAGCAGTTACGACAAACACAAAAAACTATCTCAAAAAACCATGTATCAACTAATTTTCTATTTAAAGTTATTTGATGGTTTTTAGTAGGTATAAACATTTATTCGCCGTTTCTAGCTCTAAGGGTCTCTGAGCTAGGATGCGGACGGACGGACGGACGAACGGACATGGCGAAACTATAAGGGTTCGTAATTTGATTACGGAACCCTAAAGACGATAAGTACCTACGTACTTCCTTATAATTTTTTTAGCCCAGTTTATGATACGTACTTTTGTCACTTTACAACTCCTTTAATTTCTCCACTAGTAATTACCAATCACCTTAAAACAGACTTCTCAGTCTCCATGAAAGCCCATTATTGTATGACATACAGTGTAAATTCCTCGGTAAAAACAGTCAGTCACCCAAATCCTCATCATCATTGATGGCGACGTCGTTGGCGGCGGCTAGCCAGAACGCGAAGGTCAGTCCGAACAGTGTGAGCATGATGACGTTGAACAGGTTCCACGACTCGGACAGGTACCGCCGCAGACCCTGCGTCACGCACATGCGCGCGGCGGACCACGCGTAGCCGCACACGTACAGCACAACTGGAGCTTCGGCCCCTAGGCACAGACCACGACAGGATTTACAGGTGTGTTCTTAAACCAAGTTGTAAGTAAAGCGTGATATAAATCTTAAAAAATCTGTCAATTTAGACCAATTGTTAAAACAGATAAAGCGGTTGCTCTAGCTATCCCGAGTGTCAGACGCGAACAATCCATTACGATAATCTTGACAAATAATTTCGCCATTATTGTCATCAGCCATCAGAATAAAAGTGAGCAACCTGTATTCGGCGGTCCTCGTTTCTGTCTCATTTTATCTTGATTAGAGATGTAGAAGACCAGAGCCAGGAACACGAAGTACGCGGCCGTGTGTGTGATCAGCTTGTTCAGCGGTATCTGGTAGTGCTTCACGAGCCGGTGTCTCGGCGCTACCTGGAAAAGTGCTCAGCACAAGAAGGGTTTCGTACGATTCTTGTACGAGGGCCACTTAACATTTTAATTTGTTTATTTATTATTTGTTGTCACAGCGGCAATGCATTTTTCTCAATTCTTGATATTTTCATGTGACAGCGATTGTTGAGGTCGAGTAAAAAAAGCCGAAAAATCACGTTTCACGAATGGAGGAATGTTAATTTTTTTTTTAATAGTTGTAGCTATTTTGACACATTCTTTGAAAATATCAAGAGTTCAAATTTTTTTTTGTACTTGTAATTATGAGATAAAACACTAATACTATTAGACTAATATGCTTTGAGAAACGGGCCCCTGGAATGGATAGTGTAAATGATTTGCACTCAAAACAATCGAATAGTGCGAAAAAAAGAACCGGATGGTTTGTAACTAAAAATATAATAGTACATTGTTCAACAAGGGACGTTGTGGTTTGTGTATGGACCAATTTATATGTTATCTATATTAAACATATCGTACGAAGAAGTTAATGTTGTTTCATTTTAAAAGTGATCTAAACTTCGATCAACAATATACAACTAGATAACAGGTCAGAGAACAAAACACGGCCCAGCGAATATACTAGGTGACACTTAAGACGTAATACAAAATGTAATTTCCCGAATCTACTCATGATTACAATCAACTATTAATATGGGACCAACTTCGAAAACGTAAACACAAAATCGACGTCTCCATACAAATTGTGAAACTAGCTGATTGCTTTTAGTATGGGAGATTAAATTTTTTTCTACCGATTTCGATATTAGTCCCATAGTAAAAGTAGATCGTACTGATGAGTAGATCTAGAAAATAAAATGTTGTATTACGTCTTAGGTGTCACCCTGTATATACCCACTTCAAATTGGGAGCTTACTTGAATTTAGTTCGCTTTCAACTGCGCCAACAGTGACACGTGTCACAATGCCTCAATGCGTTTTCAAAAACTGCAAAAATAATCACCGCAACAAAAAATTTTCAGACGGAATATCATACTTTCGGAAAGTAAATGTCGACTCGTAATATTAATTAGCAAATAACTAATTATAACAATTGTCAATATTTGGTTGTTGCAGAACAGTTGCGTCTATGGAGTACTTTAATACTTTATATTTTTTGCAGTCGTAAATTTAATATTCATTTGTAGATTTCCTGGTGATCCATTTCACTGTCCGGTATGGAATTCCATCGTCGCGAGTGAACGGCAGGAGGAGTTTTTTAGACCCGGAAAAAGTTCCGTCGTATGCTCGATCCATTTCGACAAATTCGATGTCGTGGGAAATTCGCAAAGAAGTCGATTGCGTAAAACGGCTGTCCTTAAATTGCAGGTTATTTACCTTGCCATTAATATAATATGCTACTTATCATTATTTTTGTGACGTGAAACTGAGGCTAAGTAGATATGTCACTTTAATATCATAAATTATAAAAAACAGATTCTACCACTGTCCGAAAACCGTGCCTCCGTAGGCTCCGAACTGTATCGAATTCGAAGATGATGATGTAGTTATTGTACCTAAAGTGTTAGGATTGCTAAAGTACCTGTCTGTCTGTTACTTTAGAATGGCTAAACGGCGGCTAGACCGATTTGTCTGAAATTTGGTTTGTAGAAATCCCAGGAAAAGTCACATGCTACTTTTAGAGCAGGAAAATTACAGAACTCATTTCTACAGGAACAGCTTAGTAAACGTGCCGACATTGACACGGGACCTATATAGATTTTTTATTTAATTTTAATATATTTGTATCACAGATTATTAAGTTACAATTGTGAAATTTTATAGGTTCAATCCCCACGCCAAGATGATCTGATTAAAAAAGTTCCAATACATCAACAAGAGATACCAAATTTAAAGGTTAAGGAAGTTATAAATTTTTCAAGTAGCTATTAGGGTTTTTGAAAACGGTTCTATGTCTTGTTACAAAAATATAAATATGATGATTTACAAGCCCACAATATTGCATATTATCTATACTAATATTATAAATGTGAAAGTGTGTATGTTTGTCCGCCTTTCACGCTTCAACCGCTGAAAACTTGGCACAGATCGAGATGAAACTTGGCACACATATTGTTTAGGTCCTGGAATAAGACAGGATAGTTTTTTCTCGGGCAATTGGACAGTTCCCGAGGGAGCAGCGATAAACCACTTCTACACGGACGGAGTCGTGGGCGAAAGCTAGTCTTAAATAATGAAAAAATAGCGTGAGTTGTTGTTTATATTGAACCGACCTGCTACCCACCTTAATAATATTAAGTATAAAGCTACTCCATTTGTACTTTGTTCGCGGTGACATTGGCACTCCGCTAGTAGAAGCTGCATAAGGTAAAAATACGAGCCTCTAGTCGAAGCAACATAAGATGATAAATAGTTTCAAGCAAAATTAAGCATTGCGTTAATGACATACCATTTAAATTAGAATGTTTTATTTTGACAATGATTGTATACAAGTAGGTATGAAGTATGTATAGGTTTACCCAGACTGCTATATGGAGCCATAGTGTGGTGGCACAGAGCTAAAATAAAAGACATAGAGAAGGAGTTGACGAAGGTCCAGAGACTAGCATGTCTAATGACAACCGGGGCAATAAGGACAACTCCCACACAGGCTCTGGAGATAATGCTAGGACTGAACCCTGTACACCTTGAAGTGGAAAAGAGAGCCACAGAACAGTGGTATAGAATGAAAATGAGCAGAGAGTGGATCGGATCCGAGGTGGACAAGAGACACGCAAGTATACAAAGAGAGTCAATGGTGAACATGAATATGCTCATGATTAACAATGACCTAATAAAGAAAAGGAAGATCTTCGACAAGAAATACAGAATCCATATAGGAGAGAGAGATAATTGGGAGACAGAGGTACCGGAACCCAGAGCGACATGCTATACGGACGGTTCATGGAAGTCCTCAACAAAAAGAGCGGGGGCAGGTATCTACAACCTAGAAGCGAATGAGCATACAACGATACCACTAGGAGGCTTTACCAGTGTGTTCCAGGCGGAAGTGTATGCCATCATGAAATGTGCGCAGGATCTCAAAGAAAGAAGCGATATAACGGGAAGCCACGTTATAATCTACTCAGACAGCCAAGCAGCACTAAAAGCACTAGACAATCCGGTCATCAAATCCTCCCTGGTACAGGAATGCAGGAACGAACTGAACAATCTAGGCACAGAAACCAATGTAACACTAGCATGGGTACCAGGGCACAGTGGAGCAATAGGAAATGAAAAGGCAGATGAACTGGCCAGAGCAGGGGCGGATCAACAGTATCTGGGCCCGGAGCCAGCCCTTCCGATATCCGCAACGGTAACGAAAGGAGTCATCGCCAGAAGAATAGAGACAAAGACAAATGAGGCATGGATAACAGCTCAGGGATGCAGACAATCCAAACTCATGATAGGAAGGGTAAATAAGAACAGAACAAGGTATCTACTAAATCTGGGTAAGTACAATCTAAGCATACTGACAGGGATACTGACTGGACACTGTCCACTCAACAGACATCTGACGGTAATAGGAGTCAAACAGGATCCTCGATGCCCACACTGTGGCAAAGAGGAAACTAGCCAACACGTCCTAACCGAGTGTGTAATGTACTCGTCACTGAGATATCGCACATTCGGGGAGGACTCATTATCAGTAGAGACACTCAAAAGCATTAACCTACAGGACGCACTTTTGTTCTGTAGGAAAACAAGAAGATGGGATCAGTGCTGGATGGGAGCGCCGCCGGGCCAATAACCTGAGGCCTGACCAAGGGGAACAGGGCGGAATGACTGGAGAGCCACTCGACCGCCCGTCTGCCTCGGCTGCGTCCCCACTCAACATCATCATCATCATGTATAGGTCGCCCTGGGACACTTTTCGAAGAGAATTTTGTATAGATCCCGGCGTCTATAGGTTGGTATGTCGATGGATCTAAAGGATGAAAACTATAATAGAACAGGATTAAAACAAGCCATAATGACACGAGATGTTTAGCCACGCGAGCGAGCGAGAGCGGCTATAAGTAGTTCGAGTGTCATTAATCATTATGGTTGTTTAGTCTCGCGTTAAACACTTTACTTTTCACTTTGAATGCGAGAAAAAAAAAACGACGTTCTAAACAAAATTACTATATTTAACAAATATAAAAAGTTTCTAACAAATTTGTTACGCGGTTGTTTGTTTAGTAAAGTAACACTTTCAATGCTTGCATATTTAGCCAACAGATACAAACTTGAAAGCTATTTGGACTATTTGCATAATAAAATAAAATTATCCTTAATATATTTAAATGGATATATGTAATCATTATTCACGTTTCACAAAATTAACTCCTTTTTTTAATATTTTTGCACACTTGATATTTTGTTGATATTTTACGCCGTAAATATGGTCCATACACAATCACTGAAAATGGCGATAATCCTACATTCACAAACATTGTAATTGGATGTTTATCCAAAGTAAATTGAAAAAAAAAAACTTTAATCCCTAGGGATTAATAAGGAGCTTTAGTCCCGATGTGCAGAGACTAAAGGACATTTTAAGAGCATGAGAAGTGAAAAATAATGTGTTACGGTCATTTGGAAAGGATGGATGAAAGAAGATTGACGAAAGAGATATACAGATCGAAAGTGAATGGAAGGGTCGGAAAGGGTCGCCCTAGGCGTACTTTTTCGAATCAAATCGGAGAAATACCGGAAATGGGCCGAATCTTAAGTACCCGAAACCGACGTGCGGGCGTGCATGACTCGATGTATGAATGTGGAAGAAGCGAAATAAATTTGTCAGGATCGTAGCAAGTGGAAAGGAGTGGTCTCTACCTACCCCTCTGGGAAACAGGTGTGATTTAATGTAATGCAATGGAATTAATGCCTAAATAAATACCGTATTTACCTTATTTTTATTAATTTTATCAGTGCCATAAAAGTAGATTGTTCAACAAGGGACTAAAACGAACCATAATGATAATGACACGAGATGTTTAACCGCGCGAGCTCAGCGAGCGAGGGTGGCTAAAGTTCGAGTGTCATTAACAGTTATCGGATTTCACGGTGCAAAAATGGCATTATAGTTTATGTTGGCTTGTCTCGCGTTAAAATCTCTACTTTTCACTTTGAATGCGAGTAAAAAAATGATGTTCTATACAAAATTACAATATTTATTATAGCCAAAGTTTCTTACATATTTGTTCCGCGATTCTTTTTTTGTGTAAAGTAACGCTATAAATGCTTGCGTATTTAGCTAACAAATTCAAACTTGAAAATTTTACTAAAAGTAATAGCACCATGCATAATAAAATGAACTCATGTTCAACGTTTTTTTTTATATTTTTCTACAGTACCATTTTGAGGTTATTTCCACGCTCAAAAATTATCCATACACTATCACTGAAAATGTCGATAATTCTCCATACACAAACACCGTGATTAGTTGTTTAGGGGATTCCCAAGTAAATTAAAAAAAATATACTTTAATCCCTAGGGATTAATAAGGAGCTTTAGTCCCGATGTGCAGAGACTAAAGTAACATTTTAAGAGCATGAGAAGTGAAAAATAATTTGTTACTCTAGAGGTATACAAGTATGTTTATCCTTGTCTGGTATGTACCAACAATATAAGCCTAGAGCTTAGCTTAGACAATTTGTGTGATATGATGATGAAGGGTAAGGACGAAGGTCAATCGAATATTGGGATATTTGGGTGAGATTATTCCTTAACATACCTACATTTTGTTACTTATCACCGCAAAAGAAAGAATTCTAAGACATTTTGAATTCTAAGAATTCTAAGTCGTTTCTCACAGTAAGCTATAAATGTAGTCGCGATGGGGCCACTTCTGGCGCCACAACCGGCCTCACAGAAGACAAAGAGCCGAGCGTACATGTCTAAACTAGATGACCCATCCGTTGGATGGTATCTAATCAAATATATTACCTACGAGCTACAAAAAGGACGACTAGACGATGTTTTCTAAGAGAATACCTAGCATAGTGGTAGCAACACATTTTTATATCTTGTCGGTTTAACGCCTTTGACAGATCAAACACATGACGGTATATTATATTAAAAGTGATAGAGCATTAAAGTGTGCAGCCACTTACACTGTTTACATACTACATGTTTTACGACTGCAAACTTACCACGCACATAAGTAAAATAACTGGAGTTATGAAAACTCTGCTAAGTATAATAAATCCTTTTTCTAAGAAGGATTTACTCTTCCAGCTAAACCAGTTTCCTAGCCAGTATGATTCAAGGACCTGGGAACAAAGTAGGAACAAATTATTTCTATTTTACGCTTTTAATATCATTATGTACTAACAGCTAACTGACCACTAGTGAGCAATATTTAAGGCGACAGAATCACATTAAGTCACAAATGGTCAGTTAACTGTGTTGCTGTTTGTACAGTAAATACTTTTTTATTTTACTTTTACGGAAAACGATTCGGCCGAGAGCAAAAACAAAACTTCGCGCAAGAAGTATGTGGGTTTGACCTCAATGGAAATTGCTCCATATTAGTTGTTAATAAATTCCTTAAAGAGTGATATAGCAAATAACTTCCCACGCGACCTGATTCCTTACCAACTAACGCGGCAGCACGCCCGTTTTTCGTTGCGGCGACCAGTGTACATGATTGTTAAAATAGTACATTACCACAGAGGCCGGGAAATAGGGGGGTTGCTGGGAACCCCTTTTCACAGCGAGGTACGTATAGTGCTTATCTCAAACATAATTATCACTCAAAAAAGTAAATTGATATAACGTCCACCCTAGGGAACAAAAGTATTTGTGTGTTAACATAAAGTACCAGGAGCGCAGCGGTTATTAGGAGGCATATCAATCATAGCGCAACTTACAATTGTCTAAGTAAAGTTTTTGAAAGAGTTGTAGATTATATTTTTTTTCGATAGTCGTCATCCTAAGGATCAAGAAAGTGCGGCTCTTTTATTTTTATTTCCTCTGATATTTTAGAAATATTTTTTTTAGTTATGAAGTTGACATTTGTAAACTTTAATGACCGACAAGCTTGTTGCCTTCGTACTTAATTAAAATAGAAAAAAAAACTGTCACTTCTATATCTGTCAACGTCATGTCAAATCAAAGTAAACAAACGGTTCAATTCAAATAAGTAAATTCAAGTAAATCTTTGTAATACTCCATTTCCAAAGTCCGTGTGGGATTGCCGAATTCATTGCGTGGAATGTACAATTCAAAGGGGCTCTCTTGGCTATCAAAAAGCAGAGCAAGAGTCGTCGTGAAAGGAACAAAATCGGTGTCCAAGAAGAAGTGCCAAAGGGGTCGAAAATAAATTGTAGACCAAATATCGTGCAAAGGTTGCTCTACAAAGCGGCAAAATGAAAGTCCGGAGTTCGTTCTGAGATCGTTAAAAATATTTCTAAAAACACTGGTCACATGAAACTCAAGCAAACAGAAAAGAGCCGTTGAATTGAATCGTTTGTTTACTTTGATTTGACTTGACAGTGACAGATGTAGAAGTGTTTTTTTTTCTTTTTCATTAAGTACGAAAGCAACAAGCTAGTCAGTCATTAAAGTGTACAAATGTCAACTTCATAAGTAAAAAAAATCTTTCTAAAATATTAGAGGAAATAAAAATAAAAGAGCCGCAGTTTCTTGATCATTAGGATGACGACTATCGAAAAAAAATATAATATACATATCTTCCAAAAACTTTACTTTGCCTATTAGATCGCAGGCGGAGCGGTGCGGGCAACCGGCGGGCGGGCGGCGGCGGGCGCACACGACACAGCGCGGAAGTCTCCCAAACCTATAAAGGCTACACACCTAGTATTTGACGTTATTTACTTATAACCTTTTCTCAAAAATGTTAAGAATACAATTTAGCTATTCAGCCTGTTCATAAGCACAGACGTCAGGTTTACACTAAAATAAAAAAATAAAAAACTTCCTGGCCTAGGCCTTAATTTTTGTATGAAATTCCATTACAGTTCTCTCGAGTTGTTCCGCCCGCAACGTGACACTTTGAAGCCAAAAATAACTAACATACATAACGCCAACATTTTATTGTATGTTTGAGAAAAAACAATTTACATGTGATCCACTGAATTCCATCAATAAAGAGACACGCAAACATTGAAAATTATGATTTACCAAATACGAATATTTTTCATCGCCTAAATACCTATGATTATTACATGTCATGTTTCGTCGTGATAATATTCAACCAACTGTTGACCTGACCTGGGCAACACAACAATGTAGGATTTACGATTTACAATGTAGGATTAGGTACAATTAACATTTTTATTTTGGTATACATAGTTGCTTTATTGAACTGTTTTTCTACAGTTTTGACACTTTACAAATTTATCGGTTTATAACGATTGGATAACAACAATTTTGCAGCTTACAAAACGGTTTTTATCGTACAAAGAGATAATTTAGTAGGTATAACTTTTTCACAAATTTGTCAGATAGTAAAGTTTATTACTTAATACGGCAGGGCAGCAGGTAAAACCCGCAGGAACCCTACGGGTGTGGGCGGGACGGGACGACCCTCGCGGGGGCCGGCGTCCAGTAACGGGTGTCCGTGGCTGTGGTGGCTGGCTAGCGCGATGATGAAGAGGTTAATGTTCGACTTACCAATTGCGTGTTAGGATGCGCGACAAACGCCTTCTGTCTGTAGTCGACCGCCATCAGGAGTCGCGGCAACTTGAAGTGGTGGCAACTGTTGCAGCTGCACTGCTTCAGTATCAGCTCTACCTCTTCCGAAGTGCGGCAGCAGCCTATTTCATTATTTGAGCATAATGAATCGCGTTCTAATTATAAATAACATTGTGCAACAAATAAACATTTATCCTCATTGGGGTTACAATATTATTTATTTTATTTATTTAAATACACACAACCAACTTTACAGGCTATCCTATTTCGTCAATGTGGATAATAGTACATTGTGTATTAAGGGTGGTAAAGAAAGAATTACAAACGAGAGTCTGTTAGAAGCCCGAAGCCGAAGGCTGAGGGCTTTAATGACTCGAGCATTGTATTTCCTTTACCACCCGTGTAACATACAATGTTTTTCATCACAATTGCGAGGAAATGAAATAAAATCAGACAAAAGATCATATTTTTAACTTATTAGCGGCAGACTACATCATTGTCTGTGACTTACCACAGATAATGTCAAACGTGTTCGGAGTCCGATTCTAGTGACATATGAGATCAATCGTTTATTATGCGAGATTGTTAGGAAATAGTATTCAACTGACATTTCATCTCGAATGAAACTTCATATCGAATGGCACAAGAATTGGGGTCCTGACGTATTGTGATAGTTTGAGTCGACGTATAATATTTAAAAAAAAAGCTATTACGTACTTTAGTTACGGAATGGTAAAAAAAGGCACGCGGGTATTATTTTGGATTTACGGTCGATTTTTCTAGCATGTTAGGACACTATTTACGAGCAAGTGTGATGAAAAATTTTTCAAATCCAAAATAATACCCTCGGGCCTTTTTTTACCATTACGCTCCTAACGTGCGTAATAGCGTTTTTTTTAATATAATACGTGGACTCAAACTATCACAATACGTCAGGACCCCAATTCTTGTGCCATTCGATATGAAGTTTCATTCGAGATGAAATGTCAGTTGAATACTAATTCCTAAAAATCTCGCATAATAAACTAATTGATCTCATATGTCACTAGAATCGGACTCCGAACACGTTTGACATTATCTGTGGTAAGTCACAGACAATGATGTAGTCTGCCGCTAATAAGTTAAAAATATGATCTTTTGTCTGATTTTATTTCATTTCCTCGCAATTGTGGTGAAAAACATTGTATGTTACACGGGTGGTAAAGGAAATACAAAGCTCGAGTCATTAAAGCCCTCAGCCTTCGGCTTCGGGCTTCTAACAGACTCTCGTTTGTAATTCTTTCTTTACCACCCTTAATACACAATGTACTAATACAGTATCTGACAACTTTATTTAAACAAAACATTTGTACTAATCCACGATATGGTAGCATAAAATATACAAAGTTATTTTTGTGAATTCATACAGAGAACAACAGAATAGGTCAACCTCGAACGTTACGCGGATTAATGCGCGCTGCGCCCCGCTATGGGCGCCAGCGCAACAGCTGCGCGCGCGCGGCTCGGCCAGCAGGCGCGACCGCAGCTAAGTTACAAATTATAATTTCACCTCAGCAGCTCAAACAAGCAGGTTTTGCTGCTTAAAAACAGTGAGCAAAATTCAATTTTGCTGCGAGCGAGAGGCAAAGTAGCTTTTTAATTATTTTTTTTAAATGCCGTGAGCAGTGCTGGGGCTACTCACAACATTCGAAAAAATTGAACTTCACTTTGTTCTGTCACTTTCACTTCGATAGGAAAAAAGCGAGAGATAGAAACAACTTGATTCGAAGTTCGATTTTCAAATTCCACACATAGTAGGCCCAAAAAGAAACGCACGTTCGGATGCACACATAACCGTAAAATTGCAAATAAAACTATCTGTTAAACTTTGAAATGTGTTTATTATAACTATTTTATACAGTAGGTACAATCATTTTTTTTATTTAATGTTTTGAAGACAAAATTAATGAAAAATAAGAAGTTATGTATAGATCTACATAATTTTGTTATCGTTTTAACAATCTTTAATTTCGTGACATAAACCGCGGGGGCAGTTTCAGAACGCATTTCAAAAATAGCGGGATTATTGTACTTAAAAAAAAAAAAGTAATGTAATGTAAATGACGATGTAATTTTTGTTAATTTGTCCGCCATAGCCAATAGCCATAGACAAGGCCTAGTTAGGTTTTTTTTAAAGCCACAGACTACATAAAGCTGTATAAAGTTGTGTTTGCACTACGGCATTATCAAGTTGAGTGACAGGTTTTATCTGTTTCATGTTTATTTTTTCCACTTTTTATTTTATTAGTATTTTGCAAAAATGCTTGTGATTGATATTGTCGTTATTTAGTCGTGTATTCACCAAATGGTCACAACGGAAGACCTGCGTTGGCACTACCAGCTTCACGCTGTGTTGTTCTCGCTGCTGAGGTGAAAAGTTGTATGTCTCACACGAGACCAAAGTTTTTTACGTCTCGTATCTTTGAATCCCTCGCTACGCTCAGGATTCTAACCTAGAATCACTCGCTACGCTCGTGATTCAATAATAGAATCCTTCGCTTACTCGGGATTCAAAATCATCACTCGCAGCAAAAACCAACTTTGCTCTCTTGTTGAACAAATAACTATTTATAGGTAGTCACTGCCAACTTAGTTAATGTAATACTTAAATCGTAATAAAAATGTAATATATCATAGTTTAAGTAAGTTTAAGTCAATGTGGTTGGTAGGGGTTAAACATACATTTGTCACATTTTAACCTGCAACCGAATCTATCAGCGGTTTAAATATTGGCTAGGGACCGCGTCTTCAGTAAACGACAAAAACATCAAGATAGTGGAATGATTTGAAACGATATCTTACCTAATAAATCAACAGTGAAAGTGCTGACTTCGTCCCTGAGCTGCAAGTACTCGGCCGCGAGCTGCCTGTGGGCGGCGGCGTTGTCGGCCAGCTCCTTGGTGAGGCGGAAGGCGGCCAGAACGGGGTCCGCGGAGACATGCACCAGGAACGCTGGGGCCGCCACGGCGCGATACATGGAGAGGCGAGCGCTGCTCGCACGGAGAGGGTCATCACTTTCCATGGATTGCCTAGAAATAAATAGGCAAACCGTACACTGCGATTCCGATGCGGTGGACGCACAGCTTTAATGCAATCGCGTGGTTCCTGCTTGTCTGAACACAGACGACGACGCGCTGGCCTAGTGGGTAGTGACCCTGCCTACGAAGCTAGTGGTCCTGGGTTCGAATCCCGGTAAGGGCAGATATTTGTGTGATGAGTGCGAATATTTGTTCCTGAGTCATGGATGTTTTCTATGTATTTAAGTATATATTTCTCTATATAAGTATTTATATCGATGTCTAGTACCCATAGTAAAAGCCTAGAGCTTAGTTTGGGACTAGGTCAAATGGTGTGAGATTGTCCCCTTAAAAAAAACTACCTAAATGTGCCATAGTGGAGAGCGGGTCAATTTGGGACGGTGTGCCCGCGGCGCACCAGCAGCGCCACGGCCTCGTAGTCCCCGTTCTGCGCCGCCGGGATCAGTGACGTCACGTGCTCCGGGAAGTAACCCAAGTATGGTTGGCTAGGCGTACCATACATTTTACTGACTTGCATTGTTCGCAGTTGCACTTGGGCGAGTGCGGGTGCGGGACGGTGTGCCCGCGGCGCACCAGCAGCGCCACGGCCTCGTAGTCCCCGTTCTGCGCCGCCGGGATCAGTGACGTCACGTGCTCCGGGAAGTAACCCAATTAAGTATGGTTGGCTAGGCGTACCATACATCTTACTGACTTGCATTGTTCGCAGTTGCACTTGGGCGAGTGCGGGTGCGGGACGGTGTGCCCGCGGCGCACCAGCAGCGCCACGGCCTCGTAGTCCCCGTTCTGCGCCGCCGGGATCAGTGACGTCACGTGCTCCGGGAAGTAACCCAAGTATGGTTGGCTAGGCGTACCATACATCTTACTGACTTGCATTGTTCGCAGTTGCACTTGGGCGAGTGCGGGTGCGGGACGGTGTGCCCGCGGCGCACCAGCAGCGCCACGGCCTCGTAGTCCCCGTTCTGCGCCGCCGGGATCAGTGACGTCACGTGCTCCGGGAAGTAACCCAAGTATGGTTGGCTAGGCGTACCATACATCTTACTGACTTGCATTGTTCGCAGTTGCACTTGGGCGAGTGCGGGTGTGGGACGGTGTGCCCGCGGCGCACCAGCAGCGCCACGGCCTCGTAGTCCCCGTTCTGCGCCGCCGAGATCAGTGACGTCACGTGCTCCGGGAAGTAACCCAAGTATGGTTGGCTAGGCGTACCATACATCTTACTGACTTGCATTGTTCGCAGTTGCACTTGGGCGAGTGCGGGTGCGGGACGGTGTGCCCGCGGCGCACCAGCAGCGCCACGGCCTCGTAGTCCCCGTTCTGCGCCGCCAGGATCAGTGGCGTCACGTGCTCCGGGAAATCCGGAGAGTGCGTGTTCCCCGCGAACTCCAGTCCCGGGCACACCTCACGCTGAGTGTCGAGCAATTTTACTGAAACAATATTTAGTCAATATTTGGCGCAGCGGTTAGCTAAGTCGATGATATAATGTGCAAAACGCTTGCGGCCTCGGGTATAATGTGTGATGCTGATAAGTTAAGGTTTTAAGGTGGAGGTTGGGCCGTGGAGGTGGTTGTTCGTGGAGCTCGTGTCGAGCCAAGTTGCCCCTCCAGCGCCCTCTCCGACGACATAACAAACATGTAGCTGACTGTTTGTGGCGCACCATCGCCGCATATTCCGTTTTCGAAAATTTGTCTATGTACCATTTCAAAGGCAGGAATTTTCGTAGCACTTTTTAATAACGCTAGTCAATTCTCATATTTACTTACTTCCGATACCTACATATATATCGATACAATACAATACAGAATATAATATACAAATACAATATACTAAATCAAAAAGAATATTAAGAGTAGAGATAAACAACAGTCATATCGCTGAAGAGCGATCTCTTCCAGATAACCATTTGGCTGCTGAATATTTGATATGACATGTGCAATTAAAAATTCAAGTCACAACGAAAACAATTTCATGTTCAAAATAATACTAGTTGCTAACAATTATTTCTTTACTTTCTTCATAAATAAATAAATTGTCCGATTTTTTCCATATTATCTGGTAAACTATGTACTCGGATGTATATGCAATGATTAGTTACAATCAATCTACTTAGAAGCTTAGTATGTTGATACGAGTATGTACATTGAAAGTCAATAAATGAGAAGTCGCTACGACCGCCCAAAAAAGCCAAGATACGAGTAATTCCAGTCTCTGACCATTTGTTAGGTTCCCTAGGTACCCTAGGTACCCTAAAAACAACCGTGGAGTTGTTTGTTTCAGCATTTATTTGGTAAAAATTTGTCTGCCTTAAAATGATTATTTTTAATAACTCGTATCATTGTTGTCTATTTAGGCCCTTAATAAACAACATACCTACTATAAGACGGTGGTAGCGCTGATAATGGATATTTCATCTACGGTAAGTAAATTAGTATCTGTCCCTTTTAAGTTTCACTCCGTAATGGCGGGAATCAATGTGAAACTGTGGTGATGTTAACCGAATCCCTGATTCGGAGCTTCTGGATATAAAGCTAAGTTGATATCTAAGTAGATAAACGAGTGATGTCACTATCGATACAGTTTTCCACATATTTATTAAACTGTTAATGGTGTGGTAGCCGGATTAGAATAGTGCCACTCCGTATCTTTCCGTGGATGTCGTAAAAGCCGATTAAGGTAATAAAGGCGTGTAGTACTGTTAGGCGATGGACTTGCAACCTGTCACTAATACACTGGTAAACATCTTCGCCTAAGTGTGCAAAATGTGGTTACAGAATTATCAAAAAGTTTTTATAGTTGTTGGAAATTCTGTAGCTCTTCCTACCCCACTCTGGGAATAAAGGCGTGAGTTTATGTATGTATCTTAATGGTCCTAACTCCTAATCATATTGCAAGTATTTGATGATCGTTAAAATATTCTGATCTATTAATTGTGAAGAGTTATCATATCATCTTGACTAAACCTTGACGTTGATACTTATGACTCGAGAGTGTGACTAAGACATGACACATGTGAATTCGGGCTTTGGACCCTCTTATTTATTAGCACTAAATAAATAAATAAATATCAGGGGACAATGTCACACCAATTGACCTAGTCCCAAACTAAGCTCAAGGCTTGTATTTTGGGTACTAGACAACGAGATAAATACTTATATAGAGAAAGACATAGTAAATGTATGTAACCTAGAACTAACTGAGTAACGCTATCAAATGGACATTACTGTAACGATAGTATGACTTCATTGTACTAAAATAAATATTTTCATTTATCTGTACACTGTACAATTGATAAAGTCATTTCATGTATCAATCCAAAAACGACATGTGAACTCAATCCCATTCTAATCGCGGTTTGATAATAGTTGTGTACAAAACTTGTATAGAATTTGGGGTTCCTTGTTTTGCCGTAGTATCGTTTGTCCTAAAATCATTTACCATAACACTTTTGTCATAATGGAAGTTAGCCATAATGTTCAGTACCCATAATGCTTAATTCCCATAATGTATCGATAGCCCTAAAGTATTTTAGTCATAAATGTGTTCGCCATAATGTCTAATGTCCTAATTTTGTTAGTATTAAACACGTGACACCTAAATTAGTAAGATTATAATATCGATTGTCCTAACAGGACCGAATCTGTCAACCCCGATTCCACGTGGTCCTATATCTGCCCTACCCCTAGAGTGTATATAAAAAGCCGGAGGCTCAGAGGAAGGGCAGCGCCCGCCCGCTGTAACCAAACGCAGACACCGTGTGAGCCGCAGCGGCTGAGACTGGTCGCGCGAGCACTGGTGTCGGCGTTTGGGTACGCAAGGGCGGAAGTGATGCACTTCCCGCAGTGCCGGAGCAGTCGCATATTGTTAGCTTTAATTATCATTTCGTCAATTTATGTCCCCCTCCATGTGCAGGATGCTAAAACCAAACTATAAGGAAGCCTACGAAAGCGCACACTTACACACACACACTGTCATGTGTAGTACACATTGTCATGTTATAGACAAGTACGACAAATGATAATTAGGAGCCAACACGTTATGACAAGTGAAATTAGGATTACAAACGTTATGGTAGAAATTAAAAAGCCCAAGTTAATCATTAGGACCAACGATTATTAGGGACAAAAACATTATGTCAAGAGAAAATAGGTCGATAAACATGATGTCAAGTAATCATTGGGATAAACGGTTATTATTACCACGAACATTATGGTAAGTGAAATTAGGATTACAAACGTTATGAGAAAACATAGGGAGCCAATTTACTTAAGTGTTTCACCTATACAATATCTTTATACTTGTAAATTAGAATGTACAGTCAGTAGACACGACGTGTTCTCTTGAGAATACCTATAGAGTCGAGTGCAGATTATTTCGACGGCTTCGGTTGCGTAGCGACTTCTGCTGCTGACTGTAGATACTCAATTCATCGATCTTGTCGGGGACATTTCAATTTTGATACTGTTATCGTAGGAACCCAAACGTACTAAGAACTTGACTGTACTTAAAAGGCTTAACTTTTTACTACACTACACAAGTTATGTGTAAACATTACCCAGCACTTTCAAGTTTTTCTCTCGAACGGCGTGCATTATTGTGTCACCGATTTCTATATTTGGCCGTTCCAAGAGAAATTCGACCATTGCTTCGGATCGGTTTTTTACAGCTATGTGAAGTGCCGATACGCCCTACATTAAATAAACATAAAGTTTGTGGTTAATGCAATTGCAATGAGCTTGTTATTATCAGGTTATTTGGCAGGTAACCTGGAAGTTGACGCAGTTGATGTTCAGGCGAGGGTGTTCCTGGAGGAAGGCGCTCACGGCCGCCACGTTGTCCCCGGCCACCAGGTGCAGGAACTCTGTCTCGGAGGGCAGCAGCATGGGCAGGCTCACACTCTCTGTCACTTTCAACACTAGAATCTCTTCATTCGACTTCATATGAAATTATTCAACAAACTAAAGCTAATTACAAGAAACTTTAATATATAGGTACAAGTTATTTTAATTTACTTACCGAATCTAGTTTCTCGTAGGGAACTTTTGACCATCTATTCCACAATTTACTCTTTTGGTATGAATTTGAGTTAATTTTCGTTCTTATATTATCCGATTGATTCCGGCTAGTACTACTGTGTTCTCTTACTGTCGAACAGCTGCTTATCAAGTTATTTTGAGCTGCATACACTGGGGAGGAGGTAGTTTCGGCGAGGGGAATGGGGTACTTATGTTTTCGTACATGTGGATTCGCGTGGGGAACCGGGTTTTCTTCATTTTCATTGTTCGTTAACTGTTGCATGTGTATTCCTTGCTGCGGGGCGGCTCTTGGTGGAATACTGGGTAAACTTTTATTTTCTATAGACTCCGTAAAGCTAGACGCAAACGATTTCATTGTCTTACGAAGTGTTTGAGTATTATATTTTTAAGCTTGCCACTTTTTAATAAAAGACCTAAGTCTGTGAGAGCTCCAAAGACATCAATATTCTTAGCGGAGCTGAACAATTTAACCGTTCTCTGCGTGGAAAACTAAAATCACTGCATTTATGCGTACTTTTATCATAAAACTTCTGCACAAATTGTTTACAGTTGAGAACTCTTGTAAACACGTCAAGCGTCAAAAGTGGCAAAAAAACCTGCTGGCTGGTAGGTGCTTATAGAAAGTAGAGAAGAAAAAAAACTGTAAAACAGTACCTATTATATTTGTTACACCGGTGGATTAGGGCGTTTAATTTTAAATCGTGATTATTTGGTGCTTTTGGATTGTTTTCGACTAAACTAAATATCGTTATTAGGTCCGTTTCTGATCACAAACAAGATTATCCAAATTTCAAGCAACTTCCCGTGGTGTTCAGGCGCCTGAAACGTATTTTCAATCCATTTCAGGTCAGCCTCTATGCTATATATACCCTGACTTGCAAATGTCAATACGAAGATTGAGGGAGATAGTATTATAGAGTTCTCAACTAGAGCGACAGAGAACGAGATATTTATTTTTGTCTTTATCATAGACGCACTTTTTTTGCTGGGCTCAATCGGATTTGTAGCAGGCAAACCTCTTGGCGGGTCATAACATGGATCTAAATCTCATTATGACCCACTGGTTAGCCGATGGCTTGGCTATAATGACTTACTTTAGGTGTGGGCTGCATTGTATATAATTGGACAATTTGGAGATGTGGTGTAAAAATAAATTTATTATTTCAGAATATTATATAAGCGTTCGGCCATTGCTTATTACATAAACTTAAATGAATACAGCACTTTCTGCATGAACCTTGTTTCTAGAGTAGAATCTAGGGTATCGATGTCACTTAAGCTCCAGCATTACAAAATCAAAAAGTCTGTATTGGTACATTTTATCAAAGACTACTATTGTACACTGGATTTTATGTCAGGGTGAATTCTTGTGCATAAATAGAGAAAAGTCAAACATAAGTCTCTCGTAATTCTGATAGTCCGGGTTCTATGCTAGTACTTATTATATCGATGGCTAAAATGACAATTGGCGTAAAATACAACTAAATTGTACTGTAAAATTGTCCTAATGGCAATTAGCGTAAAGGACAGCTAAGGTAAGGGCACCTATTACCGCCCCCCCTAAAATCGGCACCCATTATCGCGGTATTTTTAAAAATGCGTTTTATGAACAAGTCGATTTACTCACTTAGAAACTTATTTTACATGAGAAAAGCGCAGTTTGTAGACTACCGGTTTTTTGAGCGCTAGTATTTATGCATCAAATAAACAACTCGCAAACCGCCAGTATCCGCGACGCCGGCGCAGGAGCAGTTTGTGCCATAGAAACGCGAGACGCCACACGTAAGGGAACACACATTTTATTTAGTGATTTGCGTAATAGTTATAATGACTAACCTAATGCTAAGATTTTTAATTTATTGATTATTGTTTTCTTTGCTACTTTCAAATACTATTTTTTTGTATTTTTGTCTGGAAATACGTTAAAATTAGAATATTAAATACCGAGGTAATCGGTTTCGTTTTTCGCTATGGCTCCTAAATCCGAGGTATACCACGGTAATAGCTGAAATGGTACTTTAGGTTCAATGGCCTTTATTGCTTATATCTGCTGTCGGTTATTAATTTTTTTAGTGGTAATAAAAACTTTATCTATCTAAGCAGTTAAAGAGCAATTTCCGTGGTATGAAAAATACTAGTAAAGGCCGTATTTTTTATTAAAAACTAGTGCACTATATTACTTGTTTCCATAGAAAGCCTTAAATTTTTGAATCGTTTTAATATAAACATATATTTAAAAATGTTCTTATTAGTTTTATGAGTTTGGTTTTATTAGATGGTTAAAATGTTAAGGTTTTATTTGTTTAACCAACGTCACGATAACTTTATTTTTTTATGGGTCGTAATTAGGTTTTGTAGAATCGTGAATTTATCCTATTACCGTGGGTAAGAAAAGATAACCCTCGGTAATAGGATGTATGGGAACCTAGTTCCGAGGTATTTAGGTTTTTTATGGGTCGGAGTTAGGATCCTATACTATCTCCTATTACCGTGTGACAGTAAATGAAATATCAATTTTAGGGTACCGTAGTTCGGATTCCTTAATAAAATTGAACGTTTTTTTTTATAGTAAAGCTTACCCGTAGGAAACTGTTGTACTAACTGATGGTACAACGCTTATTATGGTAGACTGGGATTATTATTAAAAAAAAAGAACAACAATAAACGAGAACAAGTTCTTTTATTATTATTTTTGATTAGACAGATTATTTAATTATTAGAATGTTAATAAAGGTCTTTGTGTAAGTATGTTTATATTATTTTTTTATTAATATTTTTTAGTTTATCACCAGACAATTTTTATTGAATAAGCAGTTTTAATTCAAAATAAATCTTTATCCACTTTTAAATGTTTTATTACTTAAACAAGTTTTACTAAAAAACAACAAAATATTCAATATTCAATGTACGGAACCAAAAATACATCAATCGTCTACCCTCGGTAATAGGAGCCTCATGCGCGGTACTAGGGTCAAAGCTCGTCCAATACCACGGTATTAGGAGAAACCGACTTTTTGGGTTTAATATTTATTTTATCCCAAATAATCACCAAAAATGAGGC
The DNA here is from genome assembly GCA_963966035.1 of Acleris laterana. NCBI lineage: Eukaryota > Metazoa > Arthropoda > Insecta > Lepidoptera > Tortricidae > Acleris > Acleris laterana. The sequence continues at coordinate 68,014,633 of OZ014438.1, read as the reverse complement.
CATAAAGGTGCAAATTACAAAGTTCAATCAACACACTATTGTAAAAATAAAAAAAAAGATCGTTAGGGTGTCTTGATACCCTTAAATTTTGGCTCTTATTTGAAAACTACCTTAACTCCCACGGTAATAGGTGCCTTTACCTTAAATGGTAGTGTAAAATTGTCCTATACGCAAATTGCCATTTTAACCATCGATATGGTAGTGCTATTGATTGAGCGCAAGCCAATACTCCAGCCAGTAGGTACTCCTCTTCACGGCAATGTGGTGGTCGTCAGGAGAGTCCCAAGCTGCTCCGCAATTTCAACAGTCGCGTACCAGCCAAAGCTTTTGTCAGTGGATCAGCCACAATCTCTTCAGTGCGCAGATACTTGACCTCTATTACTGCTTCGCGTATACTGTTCCGAATGAAGTCCATTTTTAGATCAATATGTTTTGACTCACCATTTCAATTTGGCTTAGTTTAAGGGCTGGGAAAAAATCTGGCCGAGGGGTGTCATATTTCGGGCTCGGCTAGCTGACACTGCGAGAGTGCTATAGTAGTTATGTTAATTTCCAGTCATATATTGTTATGTATGTCAGTCTGTAAGGTATTTTGTAAATATGGGTCTTGTTGCCCGAAATAAAGTTATTGTATTATATTATATTCTATTCTATATAGATTCATTGGGAAATCTTGCATTTGCGATGCAGAAAACGTCATCAAATGAACGGTGACACATCTAGTGGTTTAATTATAATTTAAACTGCCTTAGACTAATTTTGTAACGCTATGTTTTTGTGCAGCGACGGTATCTATATACTAGATCATACATAATGTTATATGCAAGTGTTATCTTATCAGGCTTCGGTGGAACTATTTATAGTTAAGTAAAGCTCGTGCTTCTGATTTACAAAACCGGAGTCGGTATTAGTACACCGTGATGATGACCACGGCAGTTCGGGCGACGGTAAATACTATTATCGTACATAATTATACATTGCGATATGGTTTTGCAACTGTTATCAGGGGGGTTATTATGACATAGCTATGCAGTTCTGTTTACGCTCAGAGAAAGGGACAGAGCTATGTAGTATCTATAGCTCTGTCCCTTACACTCGCCGTAAAATGAACTGCATAGCTATGTCATAATAACCCCCCTAGGCCTCGTTGGAACCAAGTAATAGTTACCTACATCCAAAACCATTTAACTTTTCAGGGTGGTTATAAATCAAAACTTTACTAAGAGGTTCTATCTTTAATTCTTTTGAAAAGTAGATGAATTCACAAAAAAATGCATTTCTAAATTATTTCTAATTTGGCCAAATATAACAGTCAGGGGACAAAACTTGAGGACTTGCTACAGGTTACCTTTTCAAAGAAAAAACGAGGTAGCTTTGTGACACAAGTATATTATTTTATTACTACGAGTACTACATTTTATTCTAGGTATGGCATACTACACGACTATTAAACCTTGCTCCATTCTACAAAATGGTTCAGTTCCTTCTTAACTATTACTGTACATTGTGTAGAGAAGTGCAAAGTAGGAGTAGGACCTCGTCAGGATCTGAAACATAAGCACCTTCATTAACCATTCATTACCAAAGAATACCGATGTTTATACAGGATGTTAGGAGTTAAGAAATTTTATACCGGTCCAGGATATAGGTTTAACTTTCCAATAAGTATGTTAAATAGTTTAGGAGCTATTTAGGTTTTAATGATACTGGTAAACACGCTTACACCTTTGCCTCCCTTGGCTAAAAAGAGTCATACGTAACTTATGTTTCCAAAATTTGATATCTAACTTTCAGTTATACTTAGGAATAGTCTAAGATACGGTATTATAAATATATACCCCCATCAGTTAAGTATTAATGATGAAAAAATATGCAAGATAACATATACATTGATACATCGCCAATAGGTTGCGAGCAAAATTAGCTCAGGGGGGTTATTATGACATAACTATGCAGTTCATTTTACGGTGAGTGTAAGGGACAGAGCTATGGCAGTTATATAGCTCTGTCCTTTTCTCTCAGCGTAAACAGAATTGCATAACTATGTCATAATAACCCCCCAGTTGGCTTAGCATGCTGGAACGCGAGAATACGTCAAACGCGAGTTAGTGTCCAATACGTCTATTCGATATTCTAACGTAAGTGTTAACGTTTAAGGTTTAAAATAAAAGTGTATTTTGTGTGAGTCAAGTGACATCTCCTTCCTTTTATTAGGTACTAAGTTTTTTTTTGGTATTGCTAGCATCATTCAAATCTATCAAGAAAGTTGAGATAACTTTGTGTTTATCTTGTTTTCTTAGTTAATTTTAGTACCTGCAGGACATTTGTAGTTGACTCTCTAAGAAAAACAGTACTAAGACATTTAGCTCAACATATACAAGTGTTGTTAAGCAGGTACAGACAAGTGCAAAAATATGTATCGAAATGAACCTCTCATAAATATAATTACGAAGTTCTAATTGCACTGGAACAAGATGCTTTGGTATATATTTTTGAGATATTGCGATCTCCCATATTTTTACATTTGCGTGTACATACAAACTATTTTAAATATTTAAACTGTTTTTTCGGACTCACCGACGAATAGGTAACCAGCGACAAGTTGGTGAATTTCATCGCCGTAAACGCTATTGGCTTTTGAGCTCTGAAACAGCGATTAGATGACGACTAGAAAAAAGTATAATAATTTCCGTGAAGCGATATTCCCTATCGCATTTTTCCCATTCTTAATTGACAACATTTCATTTTGGTGACACCTGCAAATTACTATACGAATCGAAAGGGTTTCTACCTCCTGAACACGGCAAAATATTTATTTAGATTTATTTTTCTTTATTTACAAAATTACAAGTAAGTTAATAAAAATATCGAGTTTTACCAATACTATGCCTGAATAGATATAATACCATTGCCTTTTTCACGAGAAAAAAATCTGTCATACTTCAAATTTGATATTGACACTATTGACAGATGGATAGATACTTAGGGGGACTTGCGCGGACCAAAGTTAGCCCTTAACCCAGAGTTAAGCGTCTACTTTTGTACGTGGTTTGCCGCCTAACCTCGGGTTAAGACGCTAACTCTGGTCCACGCAAGTGGGCCTTAGGGCCACTTGCACGCAGAATTTAACCCTGGGTTAAGACACTAACTCGAGTTAGTAGACGTCAGATTCATACGAAAACTGTCATTTTAACTCGAGTTAGGCGGACTTGCGCGGACCAGAGTTAGCCCTTAACCCAGAGTTAAGCGTCTACTTTTGTATGTGGTTTGCCGCCTAACCTCGGGTTAAGACGCTAACTCTGGTCCGTGCAAGCGGGCGTTAGGGCCATTTGCACGCAGAATTTAACCCTGGGTTAAGGCACTAACTCGAGTTAGTAGACGTCAGATTCATACGATAACTGTAATTTTAACTCGAGTTAGTGTCTTAACCCAGGGTGTAACTTTTCGTGCAAGTGGCCCTTTGTGACTTAACCCGGGGTTATACTTTTCGTGCAAGTGGCCCTTAGGCCCTCTTGCGTGGACCAGAGTTAGGGCCACTTGCACGCAGAATTTAACCCTGGGTTAAAGCACTAACTCGAGTTAAAATGACATTTGTTGTATGAATCTGACGTTTACTAACCCGAGTTAGGGTCTTAACCCAGGGTTAAACTTTTCGTGCAAGTGGCCCTTAGCGTCTTAACCCGAGGTTAGGCGGCAAACCACATACAAAAGTAGACGCTTAACTCTGGGTTAAGGGCTAACTCTAGTCCGCGCAAGTGGGCCTTAGGGCCACTTGCACGAAAAATTTAACCCTGGGTTAAGACCCTAACTCGGGTTAGTAAACGTCAGATTCATACAACAAATGTCATTTTAACTCGAGTAAGGGCCACTTGCACGAAAAGTTTAACCCTGGGTTAAGACACTAACTCGAGTTAGGGCCATTTGCACGCAGAATTTTACCCTGGGTTAAGGCACTAACTCGAGTTAGTAGACGTCAGGTTCATACGATAACTGTCATTTTAACTAGAGTTAGTGTCTTAACCCAGGGTTAAACTTTTCGTGCAAGTGGCCCTTAGTAGACGTCAGATTCATACGAGAACTGTCATTTTAACTCGGGTTAGTGTCTTAACCCAGGGTTAAACTTTTCGTGCAAGTGGCCCTTAGTGCTTTAACCCAGGGTTAAATTCTGCGTGCAAGTGGCCCTTAGGCCCACTTGCGTGGACCAGAGTTAGCGTCTTAACCCGAGGTTAGGCGGCAAACCACGTACAAAAGTAGACGCTTAACTCTGGGTTAAGGGCTAACTCTGGTCCGCGCAAGTGGACGGAGAATTATCGGTTGACATGATACTTTTTTATATACAGATTGGACTAACGTAATTATCCATTGTGTCGTAGAAATGAAGTTACGCCCTTTTAGAATAAGTACATCTTAATAAATTAATACTTAATAAAATAATTATTCATTCTAGAGAAAATTTAAAACTATTAGTGTCTTCCTCCTTCCAAATAGTATCTATAAAACGAATAAAATTAAAGTCTTGAAAATATGAAATCTTGTAAATTTTACCCTACATACTTAGGTAGTTTGCCCTGTTCTATTTTATTACCGTCGCTTTTGTTTTCTTTCGACTTTTTTCCCGGTCGCTTTGTTTCTCGTCTGATTCCTATCCGACTGCGGAGAAGCTTAAAAGGAGGGTTATACGTTTTACGTCTATGTATGTATGTATGTACGTCCGTTCCTATGTCCCCTCGTAACTACTCAACGGGTCAACTGGTTTTGATAAATGATAACGCCATATAGATTCGTCTTGATGGCGACAGTGTTACTAAGTACATAAAATGAAATTTCATTTATTAACAACATTTTTAAATTTCATGTGATTTAGCGTTTTTAACATAGTTAAATATATCGATGACGATATCTAAAATGCAGTCGGGTTTCCAAATCTTAATTTTTATTCAGTTATTTCCAAAAGTAATTACATCGTAATGTAGGTAGGTTTAAGTTCAGTTAGTTGTGCCGCAGACCTGGGAGCCCTCCCAGAATAATCCAGAAATAGGAGCTCCGTCGACTCTATCAAATTAGGTTGTTGTAATGGAAAAATACGCATCAAAATAGCTTCGAAGAAAAAATGTGTTGGGGTTCCGTTTGCATCTAACCAATTGTCCGTAGCGGTAGTTGAAACTAGGGAAGCGGCTCTCTCGCCCGCACACAATACGAGAAGGTGCCTCAAAAGGCTATAACAGGGTCGTTCCGCGCTATTACATTCACAAAACGTTTGTATCCGCGGTTCTAAATTTACCAAAGCGGGTATTTGTGAATAGTCAAATAGTGCTGGGTTATATACCCGTAAAGTTCGGTCTACAAAATTGAAATAATACTTAATGCACATTAATAAATAAAATAAGGCAAGCAGTTTAGGACGAGAAATAAAACGAGTTTAATTAAAACTCGGTAGAATCTCATTTAAGTACAGAGGCTAAGATCGTGTGGTTTCCGTCCGGCACCAGCATTTATTTATTTATTTATTTATTTATTGATAAGTATATTTACATGGTATTACAGTTGGTAGACTAATGCACCATGAAACAAAATATGAAATCCTTTAATCCAAGGCCTGTATTCCACTGGGAAAACCATAACGTCTTGTTATTGTTTGACATGTTATCGTTTTGGCAACGTTACGATAGCTCTTATTTAATTGACAATAATGGGGGCCAAGTTGAAAACTATACGATAACAAATCAAAGGCAAATACGGTTTTACCCAGTGGAGTCGAGGCTGATCAATGACACTATAACATCGCATCCCAATCCGCAGTCACGTTCAAATGGGTAGGTACAAAATGTCATCTTAATTGACTACCTAGAAGTGGGTTAATTTGAATTGATAACATACACTCAGCGGCACAGAATTTAACCCAATTTGCTATTTTAATTTTGTTGACATTGTAATTAATATATTACCATTATTTAATCATGGGTGATTAAACAGAGTTATCTAGAGAGTGTTTTGTTTGATTTTACGATTAAAAGATGAAAAACTTAAGAAAGAGTCAATACTCAGTTAGTGATAAAACAGTAGAACTTTAATTAAACAAAATCAGTACCGCGTGTTACCACCTCTGGCTCTGATCGCTGCTTGCATACGGTCCGGCATACTGTGGATAATGTTTTTGATGTCAATTTGTGGAATCTCTTCCCAAGCAGCCACTAAAGCAGTTTTCAGCTCACGAAGGTTCTGTGGTGGGTTGGAACTTCACTTCACACGCCGTTTTAACATGTCCCAGACGTGCTCAATCGGGTTCATGTCCGGACTTCGGGCTGGCCACTGAAGTTTCCGAATTCCAACATCAGATACGTATTGCTCGACGACCTGTGCACTGTGTGCTCGGGCGTTGTCTTGCATTAGTAAAAAAGATTTGGCTCCGATGAATTCCGCGTATGGTATAACGTGATCTTGAAGAATTTCTTCGATGTATCGTGTAGCGTTGAGACGACCTTCCACAATCACTAACTCTGTGCGAGCGTTTGAACTAATCCCGCCCCAAACCATTACAGAACCCCTATGAAAACTTACTGTTTGCCTTGTGGTTATTGCAAGAAATCGTTCACCACGTCTCCTGTACACACGTTCTCGCCCATCTGGTGCTCTCAAGGCGGCTCGGCATTCGTCAGTCCATAGAACATTGGCCCATTGCTCTAGAGTCCAGTTTGAATATTCCCGTGCAAACTGAAGTCTCGCTACGCGATGATGTCGCTCGAGTTCGGGGCCTCTGGCTGGCCTACGGGCACGTAGGTTACGTTCTTGAATTCTCCTTCTAACCGTACGTTCACTCACATTCACGCCTCTTGTTAGTTGGAGTCTCTGTCTTATCTCAACGGCTGTGAGAAAGCGATTTCGAAGCACTTCCAGAATAATGAAACGGTCATCACGGGCGGACGTGCACCTCACCCCGCCACTGCCTGGTCTTCTCGTGTAGAGTCCTGTCTCTCGGTGTCGTTTTAATGCGTACTTCACGTTAGAACGCTGTACATTTAAGATGGCGGCCACTTGACGCTGAGAGTGGCCTTGTTCTACAAGTAATACTGCTTGAGCGACTTGTGCGGGTGTTAATGACATATTCGATAGCTTTTTGTCGTTAAAATAACGTGGCGTATCTATTGTAATGCAATTAATTGATAAAACAGCAATTAATACACATAAAGTCGTAAAATCTTAAAGTGACTTAACAACGATTTGTGCGGTTTTGCAATCCGTTGACTTTTTATTAAAAAACAAAAGAAATATACGGGATATAAGTAGACAAAGAAAAGTTACTGTCAATAACCATGCACCATGTAGGATTGATTGTCATTAAATAAAATGAGTAGAACATAAAAAAAATCGAAGTTATATATTTGGGTTAAATTCCGTACCGCTGACTACCCAGAAAACGGGAAAAGTGAAGAAAACAGATTGCAGGATAAGTTGGACACAAACATAATATAATGTACCTACCTAAATGTTAAAATTAAATTAAAGTCGCATGGCTGTGTTACACTTCACCCGACCATTTTTATCTTTTTTCGAATTTTAAGTATAACATTATCAGAACAGAGTGGGAGTTATCTTTATTATACTATTCAGAAGTGGTTAATAGTACATTGTGTATTAAGGGTGGTAAAGAAAGAATTACAAACGAGAGTCAGTTAGAAGCCCGAAGCCGAAGGCTGAGGGCTTTAATGACTCGAGCTTTGTATTTCCTTTACCACCCGTGTAACATACAATGTTTTAAGGCCCACGGGTATTATTTTGGATTTACGGTCGATTTTTCTAGCATGTTAGGACACTATTTACGAGCAAGTGTGATGAAAATAAATAAATGCGACGCTATCAAAACGACAACAGCCCTAGCTAATTTCTAAAGTTTTTTAAAGGAATAATCACGGTCTCGCCGTGGGATATAGTGCGTTTACACTTTTTTGTAGTAGCAGTATCCAACCGACCTCCGAATAAGGAAAATCAGGGCGCGGCGGCACCGTGGGTCCGTACGATGCCACTCGCTGTTATAGACTGCCAGCGCCACGTCCGCATTCTGAAAACAATATTGCGCTGTAGAGCTATTGTAACAAAGCTTTAACAGTTTTGCAAAAACAATACTAAGTAGCACGTCCATGGATCTACTACTGTACCGACATCTAATCTGGCGATGAAGCTTATGTTGCGGTTCGGTACCGATCACGAGATACCAATCGTGACATTATGGCACCAAGCGCATGGCTTAGAAGGAAGGAAGGCGTTTATGTACTTTCATTCCATCGTTTTAAAACGTGAACCGATCTTAAAAAAATGCCTGGTTTCGTTATATATAAGATAAATAAAAACATAAAGGGTCCGACTCGCACTTGTCCGGTTTTACTTGTTGTGGAACTATTTAAGGCGATGTAGCGTTGGCTGCTGCTCTGCTAAACCAACTAGCAGCATCGCCTGCGAAACATCAGGGCGCTTATACTACATTGTCTTTTAACCCCTGACGTAAAAAGAGGGGTGTTCAAAGTTTAACCGCTATGTATGTGTGTCTTTCTGTGGCACCGTAGCTCTTAAACGAGTGAACAAATTTGTATACGTTTTTTACTGGAATGCAGGTTTTCTAGCGGTGCTCCTTGCCAAATTTCATGAAAATCGGTTGGGCCGCTTAAGAGATATCGGCTCTGGAAGAAGGGGCGCCATATATCACGGGTTTTTATCTATGTAACAGTTATAGGCATTAATTTTAATTTACTTATTTTGAAGTCCCCTGTCGTCTGGCCATATAAAATTTGGATGTATTTTTAATGAGATATCATGGTAAACGGGAAGAACAATCCATTGGAACAAATCCTGCTTCACCATACCTACGGAATTTATAAACCGCAAACTACTTTGCATGTAGCAAGGCGTAAAGCGCGGTGGAATCGGACAAGTTTTAGTTCAAACGAATACCGTTAATATGCAGTAATGTTCTAAATAGATGCTGTGGTTGCTGTTGGGTAAACCAGCGCATAGCTGAATAGTCGTAATTGTTACCTATTAATAGTTGGCGGCTACGTACGGAATGAAAAATGTCGTCAGCATACCAGCACAGCATACCGATTTGAATGAGGGCCGAGCCCAGGAACAGCTTGTTGCTGATGGCCACGAATGGTTCCAGAAGCTGAAAAAGAGGGTTGTAGGTTGTAGTAGGTATGCAGTATAAAAGAAATCGTGCCGCAAAAATTAAGCCATCGTTGCCATTAAGCCATACGTACTTGGCAAAACTGGTTTGCTTTTTACATGTTATCGTATTGTCAACGTTACAATAAAAATAATTTGACATGTAATGTAATTTATACTGTGTTATATTGAGTAATAAAATGTGAATCTGAATCTGAATCAATGATAGCTCTGATTTACTTGGCGGTAGTGGTGGCCGAGTTAAAACTTGTCAAAGGCAGTTTTACCGAGTAGAATAGAAATAGATAGAGTGAGCAGCAGAAGTAGAATCCAAAGAGGTCAAACTACGATCTATTTCCCCTCCTTGACATCTATATTTATTTTCTACACTTTCGACACGGCGACAACTATATTTTCCCAGTCCTCAGTAGTAATTGTTAATCGTTTAGTTGCTAAACTCATCAATCTCATCATTCTTTGCATGTTTAACGAAATGTTTCTTTTCACTACATATATCTTTATATCCATAGACCGAATAGTAAAAGATGTGACAATTGGTTTTTCTTGTTCTTTCGTAGGTATTTGATGAATTGATAAATAAGAAAAAAAGAAATGTTTAGTTTCAAATAAAAATTAAAACAACGATCGAAGTTAAACTAAGAATGGCATGAGTGAATTCCTTTGAAACCACTTATATTTGAATAAATATCCTTAGTAACACCCGCTGAATATCGAGTAAAAATCCACCAATTAGTTCTGCATAACATAAGACACCGTACAAATCATAGGTATTCGTTTTTGGTTAACATGTGAATTTTTTTTTACCTCAAAAATCAATGCGACGAGCACACTTACAATTTATATGCGCCACTATCATTGTTGCCATTGGATAAAAAATGGTACATCTTTGTAGAGGTTAGAAAGTAAGCAATCGATGGACGAGTTAGTTCGAGGCCCGACGTGTAGCTCCTCTAAAAATACACATTTTTGTTATAGAGTAGTAGTTATCAAAGCTATCCCGTAAATCAAAGTGGTCGGTTTACGATACCCATTACAATGAAATCATATTTTACTTCTGTTTAAATCTTCGCTTGTTTCTTTATGTTTCTTTATCAAAATACTATTTAATTTTAACCACGTGCTTCAAAAAATGTTAACGTTAATGATCTGCACAGCGAAGGTCCACTCGTAAGTTATGATTATGTTATGAGTGTTACGAGTGTGACGCCCTATGCATAATATGTCTTTAATTTTACAGCTTGCAGCAATACGAAAACCGAAGCCTATTAAACTAATAAAGCGGTTGTTGTTAAGACTAAAATCTAATTACCTATGCAGAAGTTATCTCGCCATAAAACTTCAAGAACCTACCACAATAACGAACACGACGCAGCAGATATTCATGGAGCTGAACACGACGTTTATGAGGTTCACTATTGTGAATGCTTCCTCCAGATCGTTGCAGTATCTGTAATTGACGGAAACCTAATCAAGACTATCCTATATATCAGGCAAGATTGCTTCCAATACTGATATTAAACAATAAACCACCTATCCGTTACAATCGTATAACGGATTTTAGATTTTTTTAAAGTATTTCTTTAAGGTACTCTAGAAACCCTATTAAATAAATATGTATGTATAGGTAGGTAGGGATTTAGCGATTTAAAAACAATCTTTACTACTTAGATATTAGGTGCCGATAGTTTTGATATCGGTTATAGAAATATGTCTATTATTAATTAAATCATAAATTAAGCAAACCTGATGAGTCGCTGATGCAGTTTAATGTTCTCGACAATCTCTTGGTAATACTGTTCCTGGGTCTTCTCTTCCAGGGCCAGGGACTCCAGCCGGAGGTGCAGCAGCCGCAGCAGCAGCGCAATGTGGCTGGCCAGCCCCGAAAACAGCAGATCCGTGCACAGCATTATGAACACGCATGTCTGCCCTGGAGTGATATACTCTTGACAAATATACTGTCGAATGACTTGACCGGCAATCGTCTTAACTTGATAATTATACCTGCATGTGCATGCAGAATAGGCGCATAAAATATGCGCCTTCTAGTCGCGGAAAATTAACCGGCTCTAACCTCTGACCCACCTCTCTACTTATGTCTGCAGGTAAGCATTACACGGCGGTAGGTATCTACGAAAGTTAACGTAATACTTACGAGTACACGATTTCTGGGGATCTGTATGATCACCGACAATGAATCTAACCTAACCTAACCTACTTAACTGATAGCAGTTCGTTACTAATATTATACGAGGGTACAATAATGCCATAATAAATTCGACGGAACTAATATTCTACCTACTTCATAAAATACTGCGGAAATAAAGTCAGCGATATTAGTATCCTGCTATTCACAATTCTGCGAAATTAATATTACCTATGCGTTATGATATGGATATGACAGTAAAGTTATGCTAAGTAAACAATTATGCTAAAGTATCATTCGGCTAAGAATGTTTCTGCGATAACTGTTATTGGAAGTGTATTTCGGACAATAGATCGTAAGCAAGACGAAGGGAACCCACAATAAGCAACTTACAAAAATAAGTGAAGTCCCGCCAAAACATTTTCATGTAAAATGTTGCCAAGACGACCATATGGCTCGCAGAGTTAGAAGCTTGGCTTTACATGTCCTCTGATAACTTTTTGACACTGCGAGCCATATGGTCGTCTTGAGAACATTTTACATGAAAATTCTTTTGGCGGGATTATACTGTCCATAACCCGTAATTAGAGCACCGTAGAACAAGGTTTTTTGATGAGCTCGGGGGCTAAACATCTTCTGTTATTATGATCTATTTTGGTTTTTTGATAAATAATCTACTATATTATTGAATTCGGTCTACTACTCGTATTTAGACTAAAAGTTTACTTCAAAATTCGATTAAAGAAACGTTAGGTCCTGTGGACACTTCTGTGGACAGGTACTATATGTTTTTTGCAAATAATCATTTTATTTACAACGCTGTAATGATATTGCTGGCAATTTTGAAACAAAAAATGTGGCGTACTAACTGTATGATTGCGTGATGACGATGACAGCAAGAACCAATTTTTAAACTGTCGAAAGTGGATTAAGTAAAGAAAGTGAAATGATGTTTGTTTTGAGCACATCATGCGATAGTAAATTGCTTCGTATCGTTTTTTTTGCTACTTAATAATGAATATAAGGTGGCAATCAAAACGCTGAACTGGATTAATTGTTACCTACGTCCGAACAATAGTGAGTGCTGCTCTCATTGCGATAATTGTTATCTCGAACACTTCTGTACGTTCCTAACTTAACGCAGACTTTCACTTCTCATTCTATCAATTCGGGTAATAAATCAAAATCATTAATAGGAATGATTAAAATTTTTGAAAGCGAACATTTTGCAAATGGTACTTCAATGCAAGTGAACGACGTATCTCAATCAAGTGGCATGTGAAACTTCATGGTGTTTAATGGTGCGTGACTTACCGGCGAATATCTCGAAGATGTAAACCAATACGTGGTTGAGAGGCTTGTGTTTGTCGAAGGGGTACCACGAGAGCCAGACGAACCCGACCTGGGCCTCCTGGCCCTGCCACGACTCGAATAAGTACACGCAGATCGGAGTCACATTGTAGAACAACACGCCTCCCATGTTCATCGCGAAATACCCTGTACACAAAACAATGCCGTGCTCTTGTTCGTAAATATCCCGAGTGCAACAGATTATTTTTGCCCCGGTAAACTGCACTTTTGTTTTGTGAGCCCATAAATAACCGTGTGTATTTATAAAATTTACATTGAAATTATGAAAATCTTGTGAGATGAGCTATGAAATTTTTATTTTCCAAAAACTCAGTAACTTTTTATCACGCTGTGTTAGTTATGAATTGCTTACATTTCCAACACAAAAAAGGATATAAAAATGTAGAGTTTCGCCAATGTCTGCCAAAGTAATTCACAGACGTTCAATTTATTTTCATGCTGTCACTCGAGCTTTCTCGGAAAAGTCTACTTTTGTGTGTTGTTGAGTTCCTACGACCATTATCAGCTTTTGCTGAACGCTCTCCATCTCTTCTCCATCCTCCCATACGTTTGTAACGCGGTAAGCACACTTTGTAAAATAAAAAAATCGGCCAAGTGCGAGACGAACTGGCGCACGAAGGCTTCAAATTCAAAACACGTTTGTTGTATGGGAGCCCCGTTAAATATTTATTTTATTTTAATTTCATTGTTTATTGTTTCATTGATAACAACTAAAGGTTCTGTGAATATTTCAAGCGTATTTCTGTTGCCGTTATTAATATCGAAAAATAACCGCAAATAAATCACCTTTGTTGTACCCTTAAACATTAATTTTATTCTTTTTTTAGTGTTTGTTGTTATAGCGGCAACAGAAATGTATACATCATCTGTGAAAACTTCAACTGTCTAGCGATCACGCTTCATGAGATACAGCCTGTTGACAGACAGACGGACGGGCAGTCGAATCTTAGTAATAGGGTCGCGTTTTTACCCTTTTGATACGGTACCCTAAAAATGTATAACAATTAAATTAAAGAAAATACTTGAGAAGTAGTTAATTAACCTTGTTAATATGTACGAGTATATGATACGAAGGAAAATATTAGTCCCAGAGCATAGGAGTCTATTTTTTTCATTTAGATTCGCACACACTAAGTAAGTCTCTCGCAAACACACACGCACATGCGCGCGCAAACATCCACATTTTTTTAAATTAAAAGTTTTAGTTTCCGCCAGTACCAACTTAATTTCGGTAACATATTGTAAACCATAGTCTACTTTTCGATTGTTATAACTGGGGTTCCGTATCCAAAAGGTAACCCACAGGAACCCTATGAATATATTGCCTACCCTGTGCATCCGTTTAAAGAGCTGTATCTTTTAAACCGTAGGTAATAGATGGCGGGTTTTATTTCTTCAAAATATGTATTATTTTACTATGGCGGATTTGTGAAATTATAAAGGTGGTCGCAATACCTACGTGAAACGTTTAGTTTCAACGTATTTTTATTGTTTTTGTCGTAAAAACGGTAAAACTTACAAGCGTCTGATATGATTATGTATTATGTATAGTAAAAAAACCTGAAAAAAATTGTGATTTGGGTTCACGCTGATTCCATTCGAAATCGAATTCAATTCGGAGTTTAATAATGCAGCTACTGTGCGGCGGTACGGAACCCTCGGTGCGCGAGTCTGACTCGTACTTGACCGGATTTTCGAGCTTTATGCCTCGATGGACACCCTCTCATAAATAGTGAATCAGCCGGTTTACATCGGTGTACGAGCCTCAGCGCGGAGATGCTGGTGGCCTTGATGCCCTGCGCCTGCGCGTCCAGCGGCGGCATCGGCCAGATGCCCGACAGTTCCCGAAGGTGTTCCGCGAATACCTCCTTCTTGTACCACAGCGCAAACACCTTCGCAATACCTGCCGGTTAACAGTGAGGGGAAATAACAGATTCTATTAACATTCATGACAAAGATTGTTAAAGAGCATTCAAAATAAATAAATAAAAAATTAGATGTAGGTAAATAAGCTTTAATAAATGTTATACTTCGGTATTTTTAGTATTAGAAATTTAGTAAACAAATAAGCACGTGTCGTTAACCTTTTTCTTTTAAAGATAATGTGTTAATACGATAATAACAAAAAGAACAAAATTTAACAGAAAATTAAACACAACAACCCAATACAACAAAAGATTGTAGGACTAATAGGTACCTAGAACGTATCACACTTGCATGAGATACGACATGCCGTTTAGTGACAAAGATGGAAAAACAAGGTAATGGCGGACATATTATGCAACGAATTAAAATTTCAAAATGTCTAATCCTTCGACTATCGACTATACCTGTGGTCTCTTAAACCGATGCGAAAAGACTACAGATGGTAAAATTATTATAGTACCTAATCACAAACTGCTTTTAACCCTGAGAAATAAAAGATATTCCAAAGGAATTTTGCTAGGTGAATTTCACACAGGAATCGGCTAATAGACAACAATGAAAGCCCTAAAGAAATGAAGAGTTGTCAGTTTGCCAACGCTACCCGCACTCAACTTACTCAGAGCACCGTAGCCGAAAGTGTGAAAAAGCGGAACAACTTCTTCGACTCGTGGCGAATTGGATAACGTGAGGCCAATGTAAACGATTTCACTGAAGACGTGGTAGACAATGGTGCACACGGACAGTATGAACATCAGTTTCTGGCCCAGGCGCGCGCCGGCGCTGGCCGGCGGCTCGAACGACACGCCTATGCGCCGCATGCAGAACGTGCACAGCGTCAGCGTCCCGTCTATCTCGCGCCTCGCCTCCTCTGCTCTAGAAGCCATGTCTGCTTCGCAAGTGGAACCAACCGGTCCACAATCCACTTTTAAAGGCTCAAAAATGATAAATTATAAATCAGTTTCAGTAGATAATTGTGTGTTAAACCAGCTGAAAGTTGGAGTTTCTGACAAGGTTGATTAGGTGCCACGCCTCGCGATGTAAACTTTGCGTGTGAATAAATAAAGTAGTTTGAATTATTCGTTTATAGAGTTGCTAGAATATTTTAAAGACTTGTGTTCAATGTTTGTGTTGGACACATTTAAATATTTTTTATGTAGCATATTATAAATTTATAATATCTACATTTCGTTCAGCCGTGAATTATATAAGCACATTCTACCCGATCTATGTATTATCATTTATGACTAACATAGAATAGGTATATGTAGATATTTTCGACGTCCTCAGCGCGTACGCGTTTATGACCCACCGCAGTAAGTACCTAGGTATAATTAACATAAAACCTGCCTGCGCATCGTGTACTTACGAGGGAGATATAACTGCATCCATATTGGAACGCGAGTACGCCTTCGCGTGATTAGATAATGTCTAGCAGAAGTACCGTAATGGGATAAATCTCATAGTTTTCACGGCGCCGTGATTGAATTGACGTGAACCCGCCGTTCCTCATTGTTGCGGTACTCGCGCACACGCAAACCAGATTAATTAATATGTGATAGTCTATAACACCGCTCTACGAGGTAGGCGGAACAATATCAACATTAATTTAATGTCTATTGTTATGTTCATTCTGACTGAAATTGATTTATCCCTTAAACACGTTTTTATAGAGCAATTGTGTTTTAACTCTTAGACACCTATTTATCACATGTGTAGGTTGAGTCGCCAACCAACTTTTTCCAATCAAGCTCTTGGTAGACCAAAGAATGCCAAAACTACTCTAACAACTGGTGATTTAAGAATGGCCTGACCTCGCCACTAACAGGTATCGCCAGTATTTCACACTGTGCTACGCAAATTGCAATTGAAAACATTGATTATGGAATACCTTTCCCGTAGTAACTACGGGCAGGTTTTTTTATGTTCCTGGGCCCGTATTCTGCATAGTTTTACCCCTATTGTATTCGTATTATTTTTGATTAATTCATCATTATTGTGAATAAAATATAATCTCTCAAAACTATAAAAATGACAATACGATATTATGTCAAAAACAATTAAGAATAGAGCCCCTGTAATGTACAGAAAAAAAAACTATGCACTGCCGCACATTAGGCCAATAGTGGCGACCACAGTAAAGGCATTTGTAGCCGCCACAAACATCGGGCGAGGTTTTTCATGCATTTTGTATAGCATCGGCGCAAAATGAGCGTTTGAGGCCCCGCGCTTGGTGGCGGCGACTAGTGGCCTAATGTGCGGTAGTTCTAAACGAAGATGTTTGTGTCTCTGTCACTCGTTTGACATTATATCCCCTAACCGAACAAATGTCTCGGGTACAATCATCGAAATATAATGGTACAATGTAGGTGGTTGAAAAACCGAACAAAATCAACCGCATCGTCAAAGAGTCAAGTCTACTCGACATCTTACTTACTTATTGTTAGACAATGTAAAACGCATTGGGCTTTCATTTAAAACATCTTAAAGTCAATAAAAATATCAGTACACCTACTCATACAGATGAGAATGATATATGTATATGATTTTTATCTTTAACTACAGTTTGTTAATTTCAAAGTATACAACTACTCACAGTATGAGTAGCTTGCTCATCGTGTTCGCTCTCGTATTTTTTAAATTATAGTTCTACATATATTGAATAACCCGTCGACTCTAAAACAGTATTTTATCTATTGTACAATTATTACATTATTTATCAATTTGATGGTGCTACTAACTAAATTCGTTGCGGTGTTGAAGTGTTTTGCCGCGGGTCTCCTTAGCAATGCAACGATGGTCTAGTCCGAAGTAAACTTGCTCGAGTAGATTTATTCCATAGAAGTGACTAATACCAACCGACCGAATTACCGACCAGTAAGTAAAAGAACCCTAAATTCGTATATTTTTAATGACATAAATAAAAAGCAGCTTAGTTCATAAAAGGTTAACGAGTCGAGAGAGCGAGAAACGTCAACACATCCCACGACACAGCCCTAGCATAGTGTGGGTTAAAAAAATCATACCTATTATTGATTTTTGTACTTTACTCTAGGGAAATCATTATTTTACTTACTTTACTTACATGGATACAATATGCGAATATGACACAATGTTAAAAGGCTTGTTTCCATTAGAGCATCGACACGAATTAGAGTGATTTAAGATGTTCCCGCTACGGCGCTGTTTCGGCAAATTTAGCACGAGGCCCGCGGTCCGTGGCGTGCTTTACAGTTGGCCACCGTTACGCGGCGATTAGGCGGCGCACGCGCCTGCCGCGCTTATCATCAACATAACTGCGACTACGTAAATGTTTCTTCCTTGGTTACATCACAAGAGCGTTATCCGTCCCACATATTTTAATCATGACCTACCTGCTTTCAGTTGGAATAATAAACCTGTTTAGAACATAATCCCCCCTGTGGTTGCCGGGTTAGAATAGTGCCCCTCCATGCCTTCCCGTGGATGTCGTAAGAGGCGACTAAGGGAATAAAGGCTTGTACTACTGTTAGGCAATGGGCTTGCAACGTGTCACTCCTTAATACACTGGTAAACATCTTAGCCTAATTTTGCAAAATGCGGTTATAAAATTATCAACAATGTTTTAGAGTTGTTGGTAGTTCTGTAGCTCTGCGTACCCCAATCTGGGAATGAAGGCGTGAAGCTATGTATGTATACCTCACCTCTGAAACGACCTCAATCGGTGGTCAGGCATGGACATTAAGGAGCGTATCAATAAACTGGTCTTGACTGAGATGCCCGTATCAAGAAATGTCAAGTCACATAAATCTGTCAATTCAGACGAGTCTTCGGACGGGCGTCGTATTCATCAGCCTGAGAGCTTCCTGCAGGCGCCGCCCTGGGTTACTTATACAAAGCAAACAGGAATGTGCAGCGAAGTGAAATGAAATGACACTACATACTTAGTGTTCTCCTTACATTATATTATAACATTTAATACACAATATAGGTCTACTGTACAGTCACAAGCATAAATAAGTGATCATTTATGTACCTTGTCGCTTTCAATCGTTTCACAATTTTGTATAACATTTCAAACACGACGTTAAAGTGACAAGGTACATAAATGATCACTTATTTATGCTGTTGACTGCACCTATAGTGACGACAGCAGTATTACGGTTACAAGTGGCCAACCACACGCGATTTCGTTCCCGTTTATCATCCCACGGGAAAAGTATTTTTTTTTACGATCACAGGTAGCTTATCCCAAATTTCACCCAAATCCGTCAAGCCATTTCAGCGTGAACAACTGACAAACAGTCACACAAACTTTCACATATATACATCCCACTTATATTATAATATAAGTGGGATGTGACAATGGCTGTTTACGTTTTAATATGTATTCTAAATGAAGACGTCATATTTTTTGGTACGAAAATTTGCTAAAATTATGATCGAATTAAAGCGTAATTTTTAAATTGAATGACCATTTGTAATTCAGGTGGTCTATATATTTTCAAATGGTTATCGATTTCCTGTTTTGTAAAATAAATATGTATTGTATCCTATTGTGGATTTGATTACGGAACCTACATCACGTTCGGTTCGACATTATGTTTGACATTATAAATACAATACAGCTAACCATAAGTACATTAAAATTAAAACTCATTTAAGCATGATACTTTAAATATTATCAATCAAAAAAGTCAATTGATCAATTCCAATTAGGAGAATTAAAAAAATCTAACTTTGACGATCTCTCCCCGAAGTAAAAGTGATATGTATTATCAATGTTTAGTTAGACAAGTGAGTAGCGACCCAGTTCTATAGACTAACTGACATCTAGAGTGCCGCAGCAAAAACATCTCCCGCGCACGCCGAACCGACCAAATAAAAGGTGCGAAAGCGAAGAGAATTCGGCAGGGGGAAGTAAAGCAGAGCGCGTCATGGAGGGTTTACTGCGAGACACTGAATTTGATACTTTATGACACTCCTTCTCAAGTCTTTATGTGCTTGAGTAACAGAGATGGTGTTAGCGATTTGTATTTCGTGTATCGGAGCTGTGGCCCAGCGCGCGCGCACGCCGTGAGCGACGAGCGTGCGCTGGATCAACCCGTAATGGATTAAGTGCCCAAAACATTAACACAATAACCCACATCATGTGCATTAAAGTAACACAGGAAATTGCTCTCATGCTAAACAACATGTAGTATCGCAGTAAATGTACTCGGGCTCGGCCACATCCCACATCGTAGCTGCAATGGAATTCTGTCGAGCGCAAGTCAGCTGCGCGTATTCCGGGTCTGGTGCCTTTTTATTATTATTTATAGTGATAGCTTTCCTCCCGAATCACGAGTGAGTAAGAGACAATAATATTATATTTGACTAGCTGTTTGTCAGCAGCTTCTATCATGGTAATCTATCCCCTGCAAAATAGCGCATTTTACTAATATGATATGTATTATTGTTTTTTTATTGGCCTTTACTCATAAATGCACTGGTGCACTAAAACAGCTAAAACAAGAACAAACATGACTGTTATAAAGTACCTACCGTTGGTCATTAGGTCCGCAAGTTTTACTTTACTGTGCAATGCTGCAAAAGTCACGCATGTAAAGATCCGTGAAAATGTATGGAATAGACATAAAAGAATCGATCGAAATGGTTTTTATTTATCCGATATATACAAACTAGTGCACATTAACCAATCATAAATGTACTATTTCACCTCGTGTATGTGTGTGTATATCCGTGACAGTACTATACTCGAACTCCAAAAGTACGTATATGGTTCGTTTGGATGTTAGTGTTTTGTTTGGCTATAATTACCATGGGCGAATTCACGACATGTTACGCTAACATTTTTTTACGGCTCATATTTTTGTCATTTATTCACTTGTTTTGTCATTTATTCATCTTTAGGTATTATGATTTATGATATACCAAATTAGAATACAGAACTATGAGGAAAGTCATAATTATTTTCAAGTGTTCTTCAACTCGGTATGACAGACGAACGGATATACCTACGTTAATAAGTTTTCGTAAATACGTAAAAAATAACATACAGCCAAACATAGAACCTCATCCTTTTGTAAAGTCGGGTAAAGAGTTAAAAATACTTAAATGTTAGTAACTACGAGTGAGCTTTAATTAACCTATTTATGTATGATTTGTTTTATGTTAAAAAGCCAATCATCGTGATTATGTTCGCACAAAATGAATAGCTAGAAATGAATCAATAAACATCGACACGAATAGCATGTTGAAAATGAATACATAATTATAAAAAGTTCCTACTATTTCGGATTAACCTACTTGCGGTTTTTTTTCTATTCTGTAAGTAAGGTACTTACAGAGGTTACACCTAGTTTAGTGGAATTTGTTTTGAGTTAGTTCCGTACGTCCATTGCTTTATAGGTATATTTTGTTTATTTATTGTACGCTGATGAGTGATGAGGTTACTAATACCACTTTTTGACGACTTTTACTAAACACTGAATACGTTTTTTTAATGAATTTAGAACCCAAATCTTAATGAGAAGAAATAAACTCGAACTCAACATACTTATTTTATTGGTCTCTGCGTATGTATGTACATAGGTACGAGTACAGTCGACTGCAAAGACCTGACATGTATTTGACTTTATCTTTATTGAAATAAGGTGTCGTTGTAGCCGATTGTACGTAATGTTTTTTATTTTAGCCAGTACAAAGAACTTTTGTGAATGTGTTGCGATTTTGATAAAAAAAAGTCGATTTTAATCGTTTTTACCTGACTGCCGGGGAGGAGGGTAATGTCAAGTAATGTGTTAATCAGAGGAAAACTTTAAAATTCCGAATATTCATTTGTCCTTTTTTGCATTTATCCTAAAGCTATTTTAGATTTAATGCATAATTTAACTGTCATACGTAGAATATAGGTTAGGTTTGATTTATAAGCGAAAAAGTTAAGTCTTAGCTATCCAAAAATTGCGTTCCGAATTATGAAAATTTGGAATTATGACTCTTCGGAATTACGTATTGTATCCGTTTATCAGCCTGTACATAATTTTTATTTAACTTGCAATGTATGTATGTATGTATGTAAGGGTCAAATCTTGCAAGTTAAATTTGACCCACTTCCCGGTTTTCGATGAAGCTGAAAATTTGCATAAGCCTTTAGTTAAAAAAAAAAATGTTAGGGCTTGTTAGAATCGTCTTGACAAGTAAATGACGACAGTGCAAAAACCAAAGGCCATGTTGTAGAAAAGAATAAATAAAGGCGACGAACTATGACTAATGGGATATCATTGCATAGGTATTTAAAAATCATCCTTAGGTTTATTTCATATTTTTGTACTATTAATGGTCATTTAGAATTTATAACGATTTAAAGTTGGATAGCAACAGTCGGGCTTTTTAAAGCTTGCTTTTTGTTTAATTAGCTATTAAGTGGCGCTCAAGCGCCCTGGTTCCAAGAAATAAAAGCTTGTAATAATGAATCAAGAAATAAACTTTTGTTTTCTGAGGTTACACAGCTTTATTGCCACCATCGGTTGTAAAAGGAAACTACACAATCCTGTTTAATGTTCCTTCTCACCTACGTACATTTATTATACTTTCAGTAGCTGAAGAATAATCATAAAAAACAAGGATTTGCGTTAAAGGCTAAACGACTTGCTTATTTAATTGGTTAAAAAATAAAAGGTAAACTCGCGCATAGTCATTGGTCAGTGACCATTAGGTGGGGATTCTAAGACTCGCATTAATACGACTACCAAGTTAGACTAAATGATGTAAAAAAAGGGGTCGTCACTTCTCGACTCTATTTCAACACACTTAAGGTCCAAAAGGGACGAACCTTTTCTTCCCGTGACTATACACTGGGCTGGGCTTAGAAAAAGGCTATAAGTCGACTTAACTCGTACTAAACAAGGGTATATACTGTATTAGCCTTAAATCCTTTTTCACTTAATCTTCAGGAGAGTTATTCTCATTTTCACTAGGACACCAGCATTATGTTTAATTACTTAGTGAAAAATAGCGCAAGGAGGGCTTCGTTACAGTAAACTATTATTGTCCCTGACACTCACTGGCCTGATTATCAGTGAGAGCGAGTCCCAAATTCTACTCGTATTACTTCCCAGTTATTTTACTTCATAAAACCATGTATACGTATAATCTTGTATGTCATAATTCGAATGTAGTTATCTGTAGGTAACCTTCTTAATTACGCTGAAAGTGTGTGATACGTACATACATAATGTTGAGTTTCATCAAGGAGGACCAAGTGTTTAACGACTGCAGCTGGTATAAGATGTGAACTAATAAACTTTACAAAGAGTAAGCCAAAAAGGCCTATGTATAAGAATTACCTAATTCTTGCCAAAAAAATACGTTTGCTTTGGATCCTTAAGCTAAGACGAATAAGATTGTGTTAGCAAAAAAACGTATTTTTATCATCATCAGCCGACAATTAAAAACGACTAATAAAATGGACGTAATATTAATTTTTCCCTTATATCCTGAGGAAATCTATGTATAAAATACTTAACAAAAAGTCGTATACCTTTACCGTTATACCTTTGCGACCAAATATTTAAGTGTCCATCGTAGTCAGAATATACGCAACCTAAGTCAATTAGACGTCTCGTTAAAATTGTATGGAGTTTTTTCGACAACCAGGTCATTGGGGCTTCGAAAAAAAAGAAGTTAAAGTTTTCAAACTTTCAGTAGTATCAATCCCAAAAATAAGATTAAGTTTTGAAAAGGTTTAGTTGTAACTGAATCAAAGACAAAGTTTTTTTTTGATTTAATCTTTTTTAAGAGTTCTTTATTTATTTACTCATTTGGTTGACTCTGCTTTAAACAAGTTAAGTGTATTGTTGCTTAACCAATGATATTTATTCATTATAAAGTTAACATTTTTCATTTTACACTATACATACGAGTAAATATAGTAGGTAATTGAGCTCTCAGGAAGGTCGTAATTATAAACCCGGCAGCTAAAAAAAACCATTGCATTTTTTTAGTTGAAATATTTTGGCACGAATATGGATCCAATTCATCAGTTATCCTATGGGTTTATTTCAAAATTCAAGTAATACGAATATTTATAAGTATATGAAATTCGCTCTAAAATGGTGCTTTTTGAATATATGGGGATCGATTTGTTAAAGATTTAATGACAATATTTTGGTAATGGGCATTGAATTAAAATTTAATTTTATATGTATAATTTATTGTTACAAAGTAAAAGTAGTTAATAATATATTTTCCTTAAATTGTGGTGACGTAATATTAACGATAGAGTTGACTGATTATTAATTTCTTAATTTCAGTTAAAAAAGTTAACTTTTCGTTTGTTTGTTTGCATACTTAAAAAAAGTTTTTTACTATAGGTATAAGTATTATGAATACATTATTCACTTATTTCGATTAACATAAATTTTTGATGTAAGTTTTTTTTACTAGGTTAATTCACAACAACTTTTTTCGTGGACTTATGTCACAAAATTGGTGGAATGGTTTTTTGTAGAATAGGGGATTACACGTTGTTTAGTTTTCTCGTAAAAACCTTCAACCTTATTACGAATTATCCAAGTTAGCAATTCAATCTTATAAATAAAACAGGTCTGAGAAGATATCCATCCAGCAGATGAGCAAATGAGCGGCACCACGAATCTACGCATTAACTTTCACAGTAGGCACTGGCCTTAAAGCCTCCTTTAGAAAACCACAGGAGCTCATTATAAACATGCATTCCGAGTGTGTTTTATTACTTACAAAAATACTGGCGGCTCAAGTTAATATGACCATAAAAACTGAAAATAGGCTTTTGAACATCGAATTGCAATGGTTATTACCACGGGTTATTACCGACGCTATTATGAGCGTGAAGCCGATTGACAATCAGCGCAAAGGCATAGCTGTACTACAGACAAGAAAAAACACCGCTTCTGTAGTTGTAATGCTAAGTGATACAATGACATTAAAGCTATAGTCAACGGATAGTATGGGTGACATGTACGAGTATACTACAATACTAGGGAACCACTTCACACAAATTGATCTAGTCCCAAAATGAGCTCTACTCTAGATACTAATAAACCAACATACTTTATTATATCGAAAACATCCAAGACACGGGACAAGTACTCGCTTTCTTCACACAAATATATTGCTCTTAGTCGGAATCGAACCTGGGACTGCTAGCTTCGTATTCACGCTCCCTACCGACAGATCGAAATAGGCTAACCGCGTAGTCCGCGAAGTAAATTAGTTTTGTAGGTAATGCAATGGGTGGAGAGTTAGTACATTTCATAATTCCCATACTTACCTTATTCTGAGGACTAAAATTTATTACGTTCTTATAGTTGGAGTTGTGTGTACATTTACTTTCCTTGATTAGTTTCCACCCTCGACCTGGATTTTAATAATTATGTCTTCCCATTGGTCACTATATGACGGGATAGAAGCTTTCCGCCTACATCTCGATATGGCTAGGTAGCTGATACGACCAGATCGCTTTGTGACTACATCTCGATCTGACTACATCGCTGTTTGCCTAGATCGCTATACGACCAGATCGCTTTGTGACTACATCTCGATCTGACTACATCGCTGTTTGCCTAGATCGCTATACGTCCAGATCACTTTACGACAGCATCTCAAAAAGTCCGAGTCGCTAAATGACCACATTATTTTTTTCACCTTATGTCTGTCTTAGCTGCAATATTCTATTCCTGGGTTATTTGCCCTTCGGGCATTTGAAGTTACCTAACGAACCTAACCTACCTAGTAACGCAAACGAAGTAGTCATTTTGCAACTCGGACTTTTAGAGATGTAGTCGCAAAGCGATCAGGTCGTATTACGATCTAGGCACAAAGCGATCTAGTCAAATCGAGATGTAGTTGCAAAGCGATCTGGCCGTATTTGCTACTTAGCCCTAACGAGATGTGGACCTAAAGCTTCTATACCCATTCTTTAAGCTCTTAATAAAAACGTTATACTTACTTACAAACCAAAACATTCAGATCAATGAGATTATTTATAAGTAAGGATGATATAATACCACCCAGAACGAAATAGGATCTCTGTCGACACTCATTGTTTTGAAATTAGACAGTCGACGGAGCTCCGGTACCTTGTCCTTATGAGAATCTGTCCTAATGCGAATCTGTCCTTTCCCCTCCGCGACGTGACAGCAACAACTTGTTTTCGCTGGAGTTGCACAAGGGACACATCAACCCACACAAACATTCTTAAAGGTACTTTCTCATGTTATTTGTGGGTACGATGCACACGTTCAGTGGCGACTTTATTTCTGGCATAAAAATAGTTCAAGGAATTAGCTCCAGGTGCTACTTGGAGTTGGTTTATTTTGTAAGATTATAAATTCATGGTGAATGCAAGGATTTGGTTTTCTAGATGTTAAGGTGGGCTATGTACAGTCCAAGTCATAAATATACACATGTTTCCAAAACGTCAAAAATATCTACACGCCTCTATTGCTAATAGTTAAGGTTAACATGTACAGTCACCAGCAATAATATATTATCCAACACTGCACTTAAATGTCTAACATGCCCTTATGCCGCGAGTAATAATAAGGACGTGTCAGATATTTTTGTGTCCATTGTTTGATCATTTATTATTGCTGTTGACTGTACATATTGAATGCAATGGCGGTATGGATATTGGATATTAATGGCTTTGACTCTACCTACATAAGTTGTGGACACTTATTGAATCTTATGTGTTCTAAATAAATTAAATTAAAAAAAAAAAAAAATATGTGTATTTGATCAGAATGTTCACTGATGAGGTTGTAAACATAATTATAATTAAAATTCACCACACTTAGCATAGTCCGGTAATTTGAAAAGCATCTATCTATAACAAGCTTCTGCCGGTGACTTCATCCGCGTAGATATCGACTACCGTTATTCCTTCAGGAACCTTTAAATTTTCCGGGATGAAAAGTATGTGTTAATCTAAATTCCTTCCATCCAAGGCTCCGAATACCATTTTGTTCATCTTGGTGTCGAGTACCCATGGGTCCGTGTGGGTCCGAGTAGCCGTAAGCTGTTTTCGGAGCTATGTCGGTGGTTTAGATATCATACTTACTTACTTGCCATTATTATATTTCTTTGTAAGATTTATTGAGAATTATTATAGCTAGCCTTGTATCCACGGCGCACGGAGCTGCATTCAAGTTCAATTCTTTGTTAAATGGCTACCGTCCAGTGGGACCATTCTGCCAGCGTCAGGGTTGGAACTTACACGTGATTGGTGAAAATGCTTTTTCGGAAACAGATGCCGATTCATCAGTTGGAGTTGCATTAACGCACCTCTAATTACGCAGGGCTGCAGGTGCAGGGGTGCGCCGCCATGGACTAAAAAGCCATTTTCAAAAAATCTAATCGTGAATGCACTTTTTGTTTAAAAACCTACTGGTATACAAGTCTGGGCAAGATCGATTCAACACTGATTTAATTACTTTTTTAAGCGAAAGGATTTGGATGTGAAATTTTGAAGCGAAATCAGAAAGAAATGAGCTGTCTGAAAAAAACCAAAGCATAGATGTGTTATGTATAAGCGAAACTTTTGTAAAGCGGGGATCTGAAAACAATATTAAGTTAAATAATTTCAAACTAGCTTCATCTTTCTGTAGGGTTAAAGGTCGAGGAGGGACAGCTATCCTTGTTAAAAAGCCCCTTGAAATTAAGCCGATTGCGAGTTTATCAAAATATGCTGCTGATTTTTATTTTGAATGTTGTGGTGTCGAGATCGTAGGTGTTGATTTGATAGTGATTACTGTTTATCGAATACCCATGCAAATAAAATCTCACATAGGTTTATTTATGCATAAACTTGATAATTTGCTTTATTTTATATCTTCGAAATACAAAAAGAAAAAAGTCGTTATTTGTGGTGACTGGAATTTAGATGTTTTAAAGATTAACTCGGCCACAAAGGATCTCACGAGTACTTTGTTGAACCATAATTTCACAATGCATATTAAATCACCGACAAGAATCGGGGCTTGTATTGATCAAATTGCCAGTAACTTGAAGCAAGTTGAGTCTAATACACATAGGCCCGTATTTATAAACTCATCTTGGCTGAGATGCGCGTCACAAGATACGTCAAAGTAAACGTCAGACCATAGAACACTGTCATTTTTGACACATCTCAAGACGAGCATTAGAGTTGAGATTAGTTTATTAATACGGGCCATAGTCTTTATCTTTCGGATCACGATACAGCTCAATCTATAACTTTTAATTTAAACAGGCGCAAAGCCATTCTTACATGGTTTGAGTTTCATAGAGATTATAATAAGGACAATATTCGTAAGTTTAACCAGTGTCTTTCAGCCCTTTCTTTCTCAGAAGTATTGGTCTCTTCACACGTCAATGAAGCCTTTGATGCATTGTATGACTCAATTCGGCTTTATTACAATTTATGCTTTCCTATTATTAAAGTCAAAGTAAATAATCGACAAAAGAAAGTGAAATGGTTATCAAAAGGAATTCGGAAATCATGTATTACTAAACGCAAACTGTTCCTAAAGTTAAGATCTTCCGAAAATAACATATATAAGAATAAACTTAATGTTTTTAAAAATTATAACAGAATTTTGAGAAAATGCATAAGCAAATCGCAACAAATTAATAATATTAAATACATCGCCTCGGCAAACAATAAATGTAAGGCTAGTTGGAATATAATTTCATCAGTGACGTCAAGTAATATAATCAAATGTGACATCAATTTTTTACGATTTAATGACATTATATATAGCAATCTTAATGATATTTGTATTTTATTCAATGACTACTTCATTGATATATGTGACATGTCACACGTCACTAATAATTACAATTATAATATTATATCGAATAATCCGTTTTCAATTTTTCTAACGCCGGTAGATGAAATAAAAATTCAGAAATTAATCATGTCACTGAAGGATAGCAAAGGTAGTGGAATTGATGAAATCACAACAAAAATAATTAAACTAAACAGAATTGCTTTAAGTCGTCCGCTGGCTCATATTATCAACCTATCATTATGTCAAGGCATCTTCCCTGAGAAATTAAAAGTATCAATAGTGAAACCTCTATTCAAGAAGGGGGACCGAAGCAATCCAAATGATTATCGACCTATTACTATTGTTCCTATACTTTCAAAAATACTTGAAAAGGCTATGTATGAAAAGGTTAATAATTTCTTAACAAAACATAATATTATCTGCCCTGAGCAATATGGCTTCCGAAAAGGCTTTTCTACTGAACTTGCTTATTTTGATTTTATAAAATATGTTACGCAGTCTATTAATGATAAAATTCCAATTATATCTATTTTTCTTGACTTAAGCAAGGCGTTTGATTTTGTTGATCATGCAATATTGCTTTCAAAATTAGACTCTTATGGAATAAGGGGGCCAGCTAATGATTGGTTCAAAAGTTATTTAAGCAATAGACAACAATGCACAGAATGTACAAAAATTGACGAGGAGAATAATCATTTTGTAAAAAACACTTATAGATCTGGTATGCGTATAAATGGTTCCGGGGTGCCACAAGGTAGTATTTTGGGACCATTATTATTTCTTATTTATATAAATGACCTCCCACGATCCTTATCAACAAAGTGTATTCTTTTCGCAGATGATACCACATTATTATTTAAGGGACAAGATATTAAAGTGCTTGAGGATACGGTAAACAATATTTTAATTGATGTCAATAATTGGACTAACGCTAACAAATTGAAGATTAATATACCTAAGACAAATTATGTTCTATTTCGATCACATAGATCCAATTGTATACATTTAAATTTAATTTATAACAAAGACACTATAGAAGAGGTTGATAGCATTAAGTTCCTAGGATTAATAGTTGATCAACATCTAAATTGGAAAGATCACATCACCTCAGTATGCTCTAGACTGGATAGATTTGTTTATGCCCTTAGGAGGCTGAGAAGATCTGTCTCTGCTGAAGCGGCTGTAACTGCTTACTATGGTCACGTTTCATCTATTTTAAACTATGGCCTAATCTTGAGGGGAAATTCTGTAGATGTTGATAGGGTCTTCAAACTACAGAAA
This sequence comes from Acleris laterana, assembly GCA_963966035.1. Classification (NCBI taxonomy): domain Eukaryota; kingdom Metazoa; phylum Arthropoda; class Insecta; order Lepidoptera; family Tortricidae; genus Acleris; species Acleris laterana. The sequence goes on along the minus strand of OZ014438.1, from coordinate 67,984,948 downwards.
AAATGTATACGTGCAATATGTAATGCTTGGATAATGGACAGCTGCAAACCATTTTTTAAAAAACTTAAGATATTGCCTTTGGCGTGCATGTATATACGTAATATCTGTTTGTTTGTTAGGACGCAAGGCCAGTACTTTAAAGAGCGCTCCACCGTGCGCAGTGGCAAGCTCAGGGAGCAGTATAGAAATCTCCTGTATGAACCTCGTTGTAACACTGATATATATAAAAGAAACGTTTATAATATGTGCATCAAAATATACAATAAACTGCCACCGGAGCTGAAATTGGTACAAGGTAAAACATTCCGAACTTTGTTAACGAAATGGCTCTTGGATAAATGTTTTTACACTGTCAATGAGTTTATCCACTAATAATATTAACTAGTATAGTATTGTAAGATAATGTTTGTAATTTAATAATTTTAACATGTATAAGAAATAGTTAATTGAAAATGATACTAGTTAACAAATTTACAATGAGATTTTAAGATGTAATTTATTTATTAAAATTTGCATGTCTAATTGACGACTGTAGTCTATGTGACGACTGTCTGTGTGTATTAATTAACCACATATGAAACATTTGTACGCCATACTATGGCAAAATAAGGATGGATAACAATGAAATGTAACACCAATTTATACCCTTGTTTCACAAATAAAATTGATTTGATTTGATTTGATTTGATTTGAATATTTTTGGATCGCCATGTAGGTATGATGTAAAAATAACCTAAACCCTTGTATTAAAAAAAAAAATACTTAAGATTTGAAATATTTTTTCAATTTCAAATAAAGTGTTTTCAAGTGCTGTTTATTTAGTATAATACATTTTAAAAGTAAAACAATTTTTACAGGACAGCGGTAAGTTATGAAAGTCGCAGAAAATTGCAGAAAGAGGACACGAAACTTAATTTTCGTCTAATGATATCAGTCTATAGCGACTATAATAGTCTACGCCGAACTATTTTCATCCGAAGTAGCCAACAAGGTGTACCTTTTGAATTATCAGTTTTGTGGACTCCTGTAAATTAGCACCATTTAAATAAGAATATGTTTGAATCGCCATGTAGGTATTCAAGTAATATAACAAGTAGGTAATCCGAATTCCTGCCTTGTTTTCGAGCTATATTCGTTCGTATAGTGCTGGCAAATTGCAGTGTTCAGCTTCGGGCGCTTTATTGAAAATTCGATCTATGTGTTCCGGTGAGAAGGGGTGCGTTAGGAAACTGAGTTTGAGACATATGAGGACTACATAGAGTGTAGGTTAGCGTGGCTCGCGGCCGGCAAGAGCCCGTTATCCGGCGTCAGGTTACGGTCACGTCTATATAAGCCCGCGGCGTCTTCTTCAGTATTTCATTCCGTTGAGACGCTGGCCGGTGCGCGCCCGCCACTCGCGCCCTCTCCGCTCCGCGCCCGTGCCTTCCGCCACCTTTTGTTCGTTCCCCATTACTTCTATTAGCCGGTTCACTCGTTCGTCCACGGTCTAGTGCTTGCGTGTAGCCGGACACTCATCAGTTCGTGTACTCTAAACATTTGTCGTGAAACCACTGAAGACAGTAACGCGGCTGCCTGCTCAGGTAAATAAGTGATAATTTACTATCTATTTCATTCATTGTTATTGCCTAACCTTGTAAGGCGAAAATTTCTACGCTTTTCTTCGAAAAATGGTGAAGCAACTTAACGGCTAGCGCTTTTATTTGATTGTGTGTATTTAGTAACGGCAACACGGGGCTGCTCTTTTATTGAATTTCTTGCAGATTAAGCCAAGGGCTGAGCTGTACAAATAGTCTTGCCAAATTTGCTTCTCGATAATGTCTTACGTTGGCGTCAATGTTCCGGGAGACTTCGTTTTTGTTTCATAGTTTTTTTGTTTTAAGTGGTTTTAAAAGTTAGAGAAGTTACAAGGTTAATTTACTTATCGTGATGTTTAAGATATAGGGGTAACCGAGTGTAGCGTTGTGTCCAGTTACAGATTAAAGTTATAATGCTGAATTATATAGAATAGAATCAGTGTTTTAGCGAGTTGTTTTTGTTAATTATTTATTAATATTTTTCAACAAATCATACATTTACAAGTGTTTTTTGAAATACTAAAATGTGTAAATCTATGGTTTACTTCACTCTCTGATAGTTCTCATGTTTTATTTTTGCTGCCAAGCGAATGTTTCAATATTTGTAGGTAAGTAATACAAAAAAGATACATAATAGGGCCTATATTTATGTAACTTACTATACATGCCTCTGATGTTAAATGCGGTGAGATATGTGGCCCCCACAGTTTTACAAGGCTCAGTCTGTTAGATGTTTGAATGGAACGTTTGCTGCAATAAACTTTAGTAGGTACTATTTCTTTATTGGCAGCAATATTTAAAGCTCGTTTTTGCTGTAGCCTATAACTTCTATTTATAAGGCGTCATCAAAATCGTGTCCCCATAAAAGTAATCTTATTAAATTTTCAAACGACTGAATAAGACTGCAATAAATCGTTTAGTCACGGTAAAGAAATGACATGTATAGGGGAAGGTTGCTATCATTGGACCACTTAATTTCGTTGCCTTATAATTTACACAATTTATGTAAGAAATTAAAACAAGATTGATAATTTTGAACCATTTAAATATATTTATTCGTTACCTTATAGAAAAATGAATACAGTACAATAATGTGGGAGAAAAAACGTGAAAAGGATTTTTCGCACTGTTGCCTTGTTTGGACCAGGGTCTCCTTGATTGGACCACCGAGTCACCATCAATGGACTTAGGATTTTTTCGCTGATGGTCCAATCAAGGAGACTTATAGAGATTGACATTTTTATTTATTTTAATATATTTTTTATTAAGAGTGATTAAACGTTTTTATATAAATCAATAACAGAATACCATCTGTGCACCAAAACAAAAAGTGGGACACTTCTCTACATAAATAAACTAAGTCTTATTGACAATCAAACATGTACCTACATTGACATGATAATTTAAAGTAAGAAGCCTCGATAATGTTATCACAATATAATATTATAACTGAAACGAAATAATACTTAACTTAACTCAAATAATACTTCTCTTTTAAATTAAACTTCTTTTAAGTCAAACGCCAGTCGTCTAATATCTATCGGTGTAATACCATACAAACTTCTTTCCATATCTAAAACATGATCACACAGTTCTTTTTCTAATTCTGGAGGGATATCACCTTCAGATCCCACTATTTGAACGGCTTCTTTGGCTTTTTGGTTGCTTGCGTCCAATCTTCGCTTAAGTGTCGCTTTGGGAACACCATACATTCTGGCAGCGTCATTTAATCCAACAACTTTTTTTCTCACTGCTTCAATAGGCTTCTGCATGCTGGGCTCATTCCACGCGTAATATTTTCGCTTTGCTTCAGACATCCTGCAACCGAAGTGAAGGAATTGTTCATATTATTGTTTCTTTTTATTTGCGTGGAAACAATTATAAGCAAATAAATATATAAATGGAAGATAAGTACATGACGTATGGCAACCTTCTTTAGACGACATTTTTAAAACTGGAAAAAAAGTTGCCATGATTGGACCGGTCCGATGATAGGACATACATGCGGTCCATTGATAGCAACTAGGAATCAAATAACAAAAAAATAAAAATAAAAATAACGGATATAACTGGCCAAAAACGATTATTATAAATTTAATGATTAATAGATTACCAACCATAATACGTCAATACACTCAAACAAATGCAAATATAATGACACTTACTTGCGTTTCTCTTTCGCGTAATTATTACATCGCCAACGCTCGTAACACACTTGCCCACGTCATTCGTCGCCGAGAAGCGCGGCGCCACTGAGCAAGCGGTGGGGCTGCTTGGATCGCTCAAGGACACTTTGTACCTTGTCTATCTCTGTCTAGCATGCGTAGGTTTTAAAATATTTAGATGGTCCATTCAAAGCGCCGGTCCAATGATAGCAACCTTCCCCTAAGGATTGAGGTCGGAAAATATATTTTGATGAGAAAACGCACAACAAGAATAAGTACTAAAATTTAAAATTACTGATGTACCTACCTAGGTTTCTTGTAGGGAAGTGACTTTATTTTCTTCCTTTTCTGTTCTTCCGTAGGTACTTGCTCACGGTTATGAGAATAAATCCAAAGCGCATGAAAAGCCCCGTCGAATGACAGTGCACTTTTGTCACTGGTAAGAGTGTAACAATCTCGTATAATCACAGAGCCTTAAATACCTCTCGAGTTTCACCGAATGCAATAGTAGTTGATAAAAAAGACCGTGCGGAATGGAAGGATCCCTATTAGCTTCAAGCCTCGTCGCCTAATTTCATAGCGTCAATACGACTCGGTTTTATACCGGATACCATGATTGTGTTTCTTGACAATTATTTTCCTCTTATAGAAGGAAAACCTACCGTTAGCTATGAACACCATTTGCAGTTTTCTAAAATATTTCCTTTTGGCTAAAGAAAGCCCACCCTAACCATCACAAGCGTTCAGAAAAGTTTTTGTATTTGGAAATCTATAATGATATTAATGATCTTAACTATATGTTTATAATTCATTAAGCCACGTCCCATTCGTGTGGGATTGTCTCTTGATATTTATTTATTTTCTGTAGGTACTCTTTACTTAATTTTGCGTACATTGACGCAACCGTGTACCGTCAATTTAAATAGCGAAGCTCACCGTGTTGGCGATTGCAAACACAATATCCATATAAATAATGATAACAAGTATTACCCGTATACACATCGTGGGATTGGTTTCACTTATGTAACCCGATACCACACACCACAAATAGCAGCGATCACCCGGGGCTCAGATTACGTGGAGGGACGGGAACCATTCATTAGAACTTGAATTAAAACCAAACCTCAAGGAATAACTAGTAGGTAGATAAAAACCCGCGATATAATGGAGAACGCTTCGCTTAGAGCCGATATCCCCAAAACGGCCCAACCGATTTCCATGAAACCTGGCTAAGAGCCGCCGCTAGACAAACAGCATAGGCACCAATCGCTTCACCCGTTTAAGAACTACGGTGCCACAGACATTCATACACACACACACACACATTCATAGCGGTCAAATTTAGTACTTTTTGCGTCGGGGGTCAAAAATTACTCCACAAATGTAGGTTTGAGTAATAAATTAAATAAATTAATCTATATATATATAAAAAATATGTATGTTTGTCTCCTATACGTTCTTAATTAAAGCAATAATCAGATTGAGATTAAAATTTGGAAGGGGATTGTGGCGCAACAATCGACGACTACTTTTTACTTTACATGGCATGGCAACGCATGCCGGGTGCAGCAAGTAAATAATAAATGTGAGGCGACCATTTTACGCAAATTGAACCTGTCCCAAACTAAGCTCTAGGCTTCTAATGGGTACTAGATAACCATAAACATATACCTACTCTTAGTTATTTATGTTAACGATTAATTCCATTTTTTTCTTTGTAAAGTGTTTGTCATCTTTGACATTTAAATTCAAATAAGGCGTAGTCATAGCAATGGCAGAAAATATTTTCAAAGTTGCAATAACTCCGATAAACCAATGTGATTTTTCTAAATTCGATAATCACTAGCTTTGACCATTAAAAACCGCAACAACTGTAGACGCTGTTCCTACGTTCTCTTTCGTTTCACAGCCATTTTATTCTATACTCGTTCTGCAGTGCTTCCTTCTTGTTTTTTCATTTTGCGGCGTTTAGGCACTGTTAATAAAATTCGTTATTTGTTTTTGAGTTCGTACCTAAATGGTAGAAGATTCTGGCTTGGGGCTCTTATAAACTTTTACAAACAAATTCGACCTTGTCCCATCGGGCCGAAGGCTGATGCATGTATCTAATTACGAGTATTAGTATGCGGCGATTTTCGGTTTCGTCGTCGTCGTCGTCAGCCGTCGTGAATATCCCACTTCTGATCGGACTCATAAGCTGTAGCGGTTCGCGGGTCACTGCAGCTTACAATAATTAGGTAACAAATGTTTTATATGGTGAAGGTCCCCTAAACGCAAATCCATTCCATCCAGCCAGCCATCTAATCCATTACATTGATATTATACCAACGAACAGTTTGGCCGTAATAACGCGTTACACTTGATTTGTTGCCCAATAAAATTATTAGAGAATGTAATATACACAGTTACACTTACACGTGCTTAAAGATTTAATAAAATTTGCATTCAAGTCTTATAATTATATATATATATATAATATTAATACAACCTATAGAAAACCCGTAGTTGGTGACAGCACAAAAAATGTGATAGAATCTCACTCGTATCGGGTCATATAAGGAGCAAAAAAACTCGGCGGCATTACATAGCCGCACGCGTGTTTAACCAGTTGGGCGTTTTTTGCGATCAAGTGCACGCGGCCTTGACCGGGTGCTCCGCCCGAACGCGCGACTGCCCCGCCGCTGCGGCGCATACATCTACACACGTTACACGTTATCCACAGCTCCGAGTATGTACATCATAACGTAACAAATCATGGCTCCTTCGTATTACATTCTCCGATTTAACATCTGCTTTTACGTACGAGTGTAAAGTATTTTAGATTATATACAAAAAAGTTCATTTGTTAATCAGTTATAGTTTGAAGCAAAAGGTTTTTTTGTTGAATTTCAAGTTGTAGAAATATTCTTCCTCTGCGTTTAGATAGTCGATATTAAAAAAAAAGTGATTACGTGAACCCGATTCAAGAGATAATAATTTGATCTTAGTTTTTTCACTGGTAAACATCTTAGCCTAAGTGTGCAAAATGTGGTTACAGAATTATCAACAAGTTTTTAGAGTTGTTGGTAATTCAGTTGCTCTGCCTACCCCACTCCGGGAATAAAGGCGTGAGTTTATGTATGTATGTATGTATGTAATTTGATCTTAATTTTTGCTTTTCTACGTAGAACTTAAGTACTTAGAACTTAACTATTACTCCAAAACCTAACCTAAAAGAATACAATAAACGTTATTCATAAAATAATATTTTATCAATAATCGTGGATCTAAGCTTGTTCATGAACATACTCTCTTAACCAGTAGCGGCTTCTTATTTGGCGGGTCTGTTCTAATAGCTCAGGAAAGAAGATTAATACGTTTGTCGTTTTGTCGATATCGATCAGTGTGAGATTGATTGATAGTTTGCAAGAGAACTTGGCGCGAGCTATTAATCAATCTCACACCGATCGGGCTGCTGCTCTGACGGGCGTCAAATCAACACGGCCGTTACCTCCCGAAGCCGCCAAGCCCGCACCATTAATGTTAATGTGTGTTTATATACAATCTACGGTATTATAAATTATCAATTGACATGGTTGATCGATTGATTATGGATCGGCTAAGTAATCAATGTTTTAGAATTAAGGATGCGGATGTCAGCTTCTTTTGTTATGCTTTAAAGTTGCATTCACTCAGCATCCTCTTATTCCTGGTAAGAATTAAACCCGTGAAGGAGTTAGAGTCAGATTATTTAAGCAAATCTGCCATTTTAAGCAGGAGCAGGTCTGTGATAGTTAAAAAATTGTGTCTTGAATCGTGATAAAGCATACGCTCTTACATTTTCTCGGTGAACATGCGACTGTTGGCTGGCATTCAACGATCTGAGTGCATGTAGGCATGCATTGTTTTGACCCCAAAGCGCGTTTGAGTCCCAGGCCGTCGCCTTTCTACAGCACGCGCCCGGCAGCGCGCGCGCAGGCCCCACTACTTTCCCCCGACCCAGTGCCCTCCCTGCACCGTGTACCGACTCGTACTACCATTCCGTAATATCTCACATTTTATTTAAGAAACAACGTCGTTACACGATCCGGGTACAGTTAGCTTGAGGTCCACGCCAACCCACTACGGAGCGGTGACGTCACAGTTCCGACCGGCGGTTCACGGCGCATAGTTACCAACTGTATGAGATATGTTGAACAGTTATGATGGTTCTTGATTTTGCTTTATTTTAATTTAGAAAAAAACTATGGATTGTCATAAGAAATTCATAACAAACATTAAAAAAAACAGAACAAAGGACCATGCGTCAAAATGGGCCTGAAACCAACAGCATTGAGAGTTATGTCAATAAATAGGTCTTAAAATATCCTTTATTTCATTATATGGGCACAAAGTCAAATTCCATTGCAGAACTGAGATATTTGTATTTTAGTCACTTATTAATATTCTGGAGGGTAAATAAACCCAATTTAAAAAATGAAGGTATAGACCGTTCCATTAATTATGTTCCTTCGGTGTCATTTCTTGTTGAATATCGTGTTTTACCATAATAATTATTATTTTGAGTCATTTAAAATCTCTTTTACCTACCTACGGTTAATTGCATTGCATGTCAACAATACTAAATAACATTGAGATCGTCAACATAAATGTTTAATCAAAGGACATGGCCCGTTTGTACCCCAAGTTGTACACGAATGAGCGTTAGGTGATCACCGCTGTCAAAATAGTACCGCGTAACGACTGACAAGACGTCAAAACTATCACTTTTTGTTTTCGATGGCTACTTGTCGAACCCCACTGTTTTTTAATAGATCCTATTTACTCTGACTTAAATATGAATATCTCGGTTCTGCAATGGAGTTCGGCTTTGTGCCCGTATAACGAATTAAAGTAGATTTAAAGACCTATTTAATGACTTAAGTTTCGGCTCTGTTGGTTTCAGAACCAGGCTCCATACAAAGTTGCCCATGGTCCTTTATTCAGTGCTAGGCAACTCCTTTTAATGTACGATTTCCATGGACTAAGAGGGCCAGTTTGTTTTATTTACAAGTAGTTATTAGGCTCGATTTCCTTCGGTGTTGCATAAAGAATAACTGGGACCATTGAACGAAGTAAAGTGTTGAGACAAGCAACGTAACGAGGTGTGAGATTACAACAAAGCAAAAATTTCCATACAAATTGCGATAACGTTTTTCTTCCCTTAAACCTAGTCCGATTTTTTAGATTTATGAATATGTTATAGATATTATGAAAAACTACGTCTGTTTTGACTCGTATTACAACAAAAACATTTTTTTTACTTACGATACCTTAAATAACAAATAACGAATCTAATAATTTTAATACTGGACATAAATTTCATTTGTATATTCCAAAACTAGGCTATATATTCCAAAAATTAAGTATGATGGAAAATTATAAAAAAGACCAGCCGAACCTTAAATTATACATACCACACGCTTAACGTTCTTTGAGATATATTTTAAAACACTTATTAATTTCTTTGTTGCAGTGTATCTAATTTCGTAGCGTAGTACAGCGTAGATTGGTAACTGAGGTTCATTACCAAAGGGGGAGGTTATGAGGTAAATAAATAAATAAGACTTACTCCGAGATTACTCTATACAAATTCGGCGTTTTATTTAGGTATAATTTATTTATTAAGTAAGCTACACCAACAACAAACATTTTAATACAATTACAATACAACCAAATTACAAAAACACAATCTGATATGAAAGTCGATTACAGTTTACACGACATTTATAATGATAAACAAATTTAATGCAATCCTAAAAAAAACCATATTAACATATAACAATTCTAATAAAATTCAAAATATAAAACTAATATAGTCTAACAATAAGTAATTAAGACTCTAGCACAGATTTATTTAATAATAATTAAATAATCATTTTTTGAAATAAGATCTGATTCCAGTTTGATCGAATGCAACCTAAGTCAATATCGTGCATTATTATGACGTGGAGAGTAAATATCGTTTGGTCCCTATTTAGATATGCATATCTGTCAAACTCGATGGTTTATAAATGCACCGAAGATCGTCTCCGTGAGCTGAGACTGGCCGGAGGACGGTTACTGTTATATGCGATTAGGTTTTGCCAAATCTGATTAGAGCGGAAAATTACTTGTGCACAGTTTTTGTTCAGCAGAACCGTATTCCTATTACGTTAACACTGGCCTATAGAAAAAGAAGTAAATTTGATTAGCGGGCACAAAAAATAAACGCTTCGAGGCTTCTTGATTTATAGACTACTTTTAGAAAAATATAACGGCCATAGGGTAGCATTAGCACATGATTACCTACCAGCTACGGTGGTAGACCATCACGCCTGGACCTGATGCTTTCTGCAAACGTGACACCATCGGAGTCAGATGTAACCTGCCGGACGGTCACGTCGGGTGCTCATGATAATTTTGTACAGTTTGACAGTTTTAGAACCTCGTAGTCGTTAGCTTTCGTAGAATGCAAGTTGTCTAGGTCCGCAGGGTTGGGTACCGCGCAGTTCCCCGGCGACGACGGCATGGCACGTCAGCAGGTCGGCTGAGATCAGCGCAATCGCGCGGAGTCACGTGCGGCGGCTTCTGCGCGGTACAATACGCCGTGTAATTCATTCGGCGATATTTCAATATTCATCTCGAATAAAAACAAAATTGCTAGCGTATGCCTGATCACTACGAACACAATAATATGTTGTGGCGATCAAGGGCTCCAACGCAGACTCGATTCAGACGTGGAGCGCGATGTGAACACAAAGATACACTAGCTACAATAATACCGCCGATTTACTGAACTCGCGGGTCACTTCTTACCAATGCAATGTGTAATAAAATAATGTTGAGTGTGGATGCAGTCATACACTCTATACGAGGTACGAGTAGATAGTCATCATCATCCAATTAAAAGTATTTATCAATCAAAAGCTTCCCACATTACGGGTTTGCTGTATTGAAGAAGCAGTTCACAGAAGTTGCTGCGTGCTCGAGCACATGAGAAAACATATTAATGTGTCTTAGCATTAGAAAACCGGAAATTCGTGATCAAAGTTGATAGCGAACATAAACCTGACGGGCGAGTCGGCGGTGCATTTATTTTCGTAGCCGGCTCGATAGCATCTGCGAAGAAGCGACGAGTTCTATCGGCCCCATCTGGCGCTCGTCTCGTCCGGGCTCAGAGAACAGTTACTTATACAGATTTTTGTCATTCCGCCGTAGTCGTTAGCCGGACAAGTCGAGTGCGTAGGTAACGCGCGCCGTGCCCGTGGCGCGTGGGCGGCTCGTCCGCGCGAGAATTCCGACGCTTGTTTGTCTTTTCCGTCGACGCTCACGTAAAGTAAACCACTTATCCGCAACGCTACTTCGAACTGCACTTTAAATTGTTTCATTTTATAGAACTTCTAGAATCATTCGTTTCCTCATTTTACGTCTACATATTTAACATTTGAATAGAGTGAATGTCGTTTCGCTGATTTTTTGACAAGTTTAACGATTGTCATGTTATTTAAAAACTACTCAAATTCTACTTTCACTGACAGCTTAGAGCACGTAGTCGGAGGAAGAAGCATCACATTGTTAGCTGCAGACATAATGGATGTGCCGCAGCGCTGCGACTGCCGCGACCCACTAAACTGACGTGATAACATAAATCAACCAAAACTAGTAAAGAGCGTACGGTTCCTTATTATAACTATTATGTATCACGAACTAAGACAAGGCATACGCGATATAGATATTGCGGAAACAGATTTTAAGTTCCATATTAGAAGTAGATACTCGATACGCTGTAGACTAGTTGATCAGTGTATCCGGCACGGCGTGTTGCGGCGAGTTAGTGGCGCGTGGAGTCGCCGGAGCCACCCTCGATCTCCGGCGTCGTCGACCCAATTCCTGCCAGTAGTCGAGCTCGACGCGCGGCCAGTGACCCTGACCGCCCACGAGCCTCCGCCATCCCGCACGAGTCAGCATCTGCTCAACATGTGGCGACTTGTGTTGGATCCCGGAAACTTTCTAGACATGTTGAAGGATGATTACCGGGTACGAGACGATTTAAAAAAGTTCTTTACACGCGACGCGTGCGGCGCCCACGATGCTATCGCATCCGAACCAAACCGTAGTCATCACACCGCAAATGGGACGGCAAAAGACGTTACCTCGGAGCGCTCATGAATGAAATGAGTAGATTAATTTCAATGTAGTTGTTTACTGTTACGTAATCTAATAGTGCTGTGATCTAACAAATCATAACCGTGTTTATTTTGAGATGCAAATGATGCGGAGCGGGCCGTGGGCGGCGCAGGAGGCGCCGTTACACTTTTGTCTCGTGTAATCGTCTGTGACGCACACTGGCGACCTGTTCAGGTGTCGCGGTTGCCTCTCTGTAAAGTTTTCTTATTTCTACCTTGAGCAGCAATTTACGAAGTTATTACCGCGATTCTCCGCGTGCAGGCTGTGAAGGCGCTCATTAAAAAGCCTCGTCTTCTTGTTCGATATTTAACTGCTCAGTTAAAGCTTGGAATGCGCGCTTTGACTGGCTTTTATTAAATATTATTTATGGACTTCATAAAGTGATCACTGTTTTCTACGAAGTTATTTCCGTATTTTTGTTCTTTGGAGATAGTAAAGGACTCGTTTAAGGTGTAAAGTGCTGAAGCAAAATACGTATAAATTCGTATATTATAGTTCTTTCGTTCAGCCCGAGTACGTACGACTTACCTACAATTAGGTACAAATTATTTTGAAATCAAGAAATAAGACTGCAAAAAATAGGAGAAAGTCTAAGGTAATATAATCTGCTACCAGCTCAGGTACTTGTATACGAGTATATGTATACCTAGTGGAATCTCTGCTCGGAGCGCTACATTGTGCATCCCTGCAATCTCGCAGGCGCCCGGCTCGAAGCCACATCTATTATTTTTTATTATATAATAATCGTGGGGACGTCGTGCGATGCGGTCGCCGACCCCCCGCCCCCCGGGCCCGGTCCGCGCCTGCGCGTGCGCTGCCGATCAGGATCGCTTCACGGCAACTTCACGGAAACGGAGGGAAACAAAACCGAAAAATCCTATTCGGAAAATGTTGCTTCTAAAACCCGTATTAAGGAAACCTCACAGACTCACTAAAGTGATATTGTTTGTTAATCAGAATAAGTTATTTGGTTTCCCTGCTTCCATTTCTACTATTTCAATAATTTAACAGTACTAGTTCGAATATATCGTAACCCGTTATTTTTCATACGGTTTTTTTTATAAATTTGTTGCGTCATACACATTACTAGCCTATACTCGTTTCAAAACATAACAAACCAGTTACAGCATTTTCTCACCGCGCGGGCGCGGCGCTGTTCGCGAGCCTCCACTTTGGCTGCGGCAGGCAGCAGCGCAGTATGGAAGCTGTCAAACCTGGCTGGCGGCCTAACATGGCTGCGTTTATCGCGTGATACACTTTGGATAAGGCATCTGTCACCTTCTGACAGGTAAATAAGTACACGTATCAAAAAGTGACGGATGCTTTATCCACAGTTGACACGCGATATAGACGCAGCCATACTAGGCCCGCTGTTGTCGATAGTCGACTATATGTCATCTGTACTGGCCGTGATACTTAGTTTTGCGGGCCAATGTATCACTTTGGATTGAAAATAGAGTATGAAATTGTAAAAAAAATATTTTTTGCATGATAGTTTTTACACCAAATACCTACATAAATATCTAATAAATTATCACATGTATAAATATTTGGTTTAGGTGGTATTCATTTGGGTGACAAATATACTACATTTTCTATCCACGACTTCTCACCGGTCAACTTTATTCTACGGACATTGACCATACAATGTCAATTAACTGGGCGGGGCTGGCCGCCGTGCATTGTGATCACTTTAGTATTGACGTCTGTGTGACACTCGCTTCCTTACGGTCCTGGGTCGCCGCGGCACCAAGCCCAGAAATGACAGGAGAGTCACTCGGCACGCCGCGCCGCCGACGTTCACCGTCAGATTAAGTCACGTCGCGTTCCGACCACTTATTTCCTCACGCGCTGGTAGATCTAATGCGTCGCCGTCTTTTATCATTATTAAACTTCAATCAAAGTAAAATTTGGCAACTTAAGTAAGTTTGAGCAATATATGAGTTTGAGAAAGCTATGCATTGTCATTGAGCCTTATAACTTATAACTTTCTATTGTTATTTATATTAAATAGTAATCACATCCCATTGTCTGAAGTAAAAGGCAACGCTGGTAATACTTTCGAAGTTAGTGCATAGTTTGCATTATATTGTTAGTTGATAAAAAATCTGTAACTGTGATTAATTGATTATGTTCGGAGGTCGAACATACGTAAATTATTGTGAGTATTTATATTTTCTGCGGATTTATCATTTATTATGGAAGGCCAAAAATAACATCGGCAAAAACTTATTATTTTGCGACATGCTTAAAAAAAAAATGCAGTTTCAGTTATTTTTTCAACTAGCAATATAAAGCTCGTGCATCGGTGGATTTGCCCAACAAGTCATACAAGTATTTTTGTATCAAATGAAAACATTTATTATGATACAGTAAAAACATGGTATGGTAAAGTAACGTACTTGAAAGAAAAAGAAACGGAGATGATTATGGTACTGCTTCCGTTTACGAATCTCATTAATGCTAATTGCAAAGCAAACATTTCTCTTATATCAACGTGTAATATAATATGCATAATTTTGCACTGCATTTTCTAACTTGTAAATGTGGTCGATGTTGAAAAACCGATATGTTTATAGAAATTAATATCTGTTGAAACAACGCTGTTAAAGTTAAGTTCGTCGCTAAGTTAGTGTGCGCGTTGATGTCTACAGCTCAGCGGCCGCGGTCCGGCGCCGGCGGCGCGTCGCCCGACATTGTCTTCTTAGTCGGTATCTTCATTGCTGAAGGTCGTGTCTAGTTTGAACTTCTCGTGACTTGATGCACCATGTTCTTCCATGCGTTCCTGTTTTCGGCGGTCCTAATAGCTTTAGGTATCGACTGGCCAGTGAGCTTCTTAACGAGATCTGACCAACGGGTAGGTGATCGACCGCGCGGTCTTTTCCCGTCCACTTGGCCAACTACCATCAGCTTTTCCAAACTGTCCGGGTCTTTGCGAGCGACGTGTCCGAAGTATTTAAGTATCCGCTGGAAGCAGATAGTCGATAGCCTCGTGGTTATTTCGAGCTCGTTAAGAATGGATACATTGGTACGACGTGCGGTCCATGGAATTCGAAGCATACGCCTCCAACACCACATTTCAAAGGCGTCGATTTTTGCCCTTTCTTTCTGCCTTATCGTCCATGATTCGGCACCGTACGAGAAGATTGAGAAAATCAACGCACGTACTAACCTCACTTTTGTCTTTCGGGAAATATTCCGATCTTTCCATATCCTAGTAAGTTTAGTCATCGCTGCTTTGGACATCTGAATTCTCCTCAATACTTCCTTCTCACTGCCACCCTCGTTGGTAATAAGAGAGCCAAGGTACACAAACTGTGTAACAAGTTCTAGGTCCCCGAGTTCGTTGGAGCGAATTAGTGTTCCCGGTCTGTCCACTACCATCACCTTGGTCTTAGCCTTGTTAATACTGAGGCCAACTAATTCGCTCTCCTTCTCAACTCTAGAAAGCAGTTCCGCTAGTTCTCGCTCAGACGATGCAAAAAGGGTAGTATCATCTGCATACCTCAAGTTGCTGATTTTCTTGCCACCTATGGATATGCCACCATCCCAACCCTCCAAGGCTCGTCTCATGATATATTCCCCATAGATGTTAAAAAGGATCGGGGATAGGATGCACCCTTGCCTGACACCTTTTTGCGGCTTAAAAGGGCTTGGACAGAACATTGTTCACTTTTACAACCGTGCTTCCATCTTGATAGAGTTTGGCGATGAGAAAAACGAGGTGCTTGGGCACTCCCATTTCGATTAAGATAGTCCAGAGGCACTCCCACCTGACACAGTCAAAAGCTTTTGAGTAGTCCACAAAGCACATCAGCATAGGAATATTAAACTCACGGCACTTTTCTATGATCTGCCTGACGTTTACGATCTGTTCCCGTGTTCCACGTCCCTTAACAAATCCCGCTTGTTCGGCTGGAATCTGCCACTGCAGGAATGCTCTAAGGCGCTCGTTGATGATGTAAAGCAGAACTTTGCTTGCATGGGATATAAGTGCCACAGTTCTGTAATTTCCACAGGATTTAGTGGAGCCTTTCTTGTGCAGTGGTATTAGAGTGGATTCTTGCCAGTCCTTGGCCCATTCTCCTGTCTTCCAGATCTGGTTGCACAGATGTTGTAAAAGGCAAACTCCACTATCACCTATGAGTTTCAAATCTTCGGCAATAATGCAGTCGCTTCCGGCCGACTTATTCACTTTGAGCTTCTTCAGTGCCAACTCAATCTCGGATTTCAGTATATTAGGTTCTAGAGGAATATCTGATATGCTATAGTTAAGGTTGGTGGACGATACCGCATCTGCATACAAATTATCGCAGTACCCTCTCCACCTGTCCACCACCTTATCAATCTCAGTAAGCAAGCCTCCATTTGCGTCCTCTATAGCCCATGTTTTTGCTTTAAAATCCCGCGTTATAGATTTTATTTTCCTGAAAAGATCTCCAGTGTGCATCTTCTGAGCGTGATCCTCAATTTCAGTGCATATATTGTTGAAATACTGGGTCTTGTCCACCCTACAACGCCTCTGCACTTCCGCAGTGAGAGCTTTGTATTGCTCATGATTATCATCATTTGAGACGGTTTTAAGTAAGTCTTTTCTTTTGTTAATAATGTCCCATGTCTCATCTGATAACCATGAACTGCGGGGTAAATCCTGCGCATCAACCTGGCTTTCTTTGTGGGTTGTGGCCACTAGATTTTTAATTGTTCTCCAGTTCTCGTCCACACTGAAATCTTCATCCAACTGAACTCCAATTGTTATCTTCTGCTGGAACCGAGATTTGAAATTTGTCTGTTCCCCGGGTGTAAGCCTACGACTTTGCTTGTCGTAATTTCGCTGACACTTTTTCAGCTTGATTATCATTTTTGCGACAAGCAGATTATGGTCGCTTTCGCAGTCTGCACCAGGGTATGTTTTGGCGTTGATTATGCACGATTTCCATCTTTTTGGTACGGCGATGTAGTCGATTTGATTCCTCGTTCTGTCCCCTGGTGACGTCCATGTATAAAGACGACGAGGGTGCTGTTTAAAGCAGGTGTTCATTATGGACAGTGAGTTGGCCGCGCAGAACTGCAACCACCGGTCGCCTCTATCGTTCCGTACACCTAGTCCAAACCGTCCAACAACATCTCTCAGGTGGTTATCATTCTCGGTGCATCCTACCTTAGCATTCATATCCCCCATAAGAATATTCATTTCCCTCCTTGGCAGCGAGTTGTAAGTAAGACATTGTATCATCGAGTTAATCCACTGGGTGGGTTAACCCATATTGCCTTTGGCATGTTGTCGTATTATCAACAACGTTACTATAGCTCATATTTACTTTCGACATTAATGGCGGCCGAGTTAAAAACAATACGTTAACATGTTAAAAGCAATATTGTTTTACCGCGTAAAGTTAATGGAGAGTCCAATTTTATAAAAAACCGAAGGGACTAATAATCAAATAAGTTAAAGAGGACCCCCTTCGTTACTTTTTATAGTGCTCATTATTATTTATATCTTTTAAAATTTGAGTAGGTTAGTTTTATTTTTATTTAAATACGTTATGTTTGAATTTTTAATTGTATTAATGTCGAATTCTGTAATCGGTCGTTCTGAAATTGTACATATATATGTCGGTTAAATGTTAAGTAAACCACTTTGAAAAATAAGTTGTATGACATATTTTAATATTATAAGTGTTTGCTTAAATTGAAATACATGGCGTAACAGGAGGAGTGCGTCAAACGAAACAGGTCGATAGAGGACGTCTAGAAGAGAAAGACAAAACAAAAATCATAGTTTTTAATTTATTATTTAGGTAAAATTTGCGAAGATGTAGCATAGGTTGATAGGGTGTTAGTGTAATTTAACGAAAACTTAAATAACTTTGGAACAGTAGAAAATTGCTGAACATACGAGTAGGTACATGGGGTGAAATCGATAGATCTTGACGTCCCCTATCGATCTGCTTCGTTTGATCCACTCCTCCTGATACACCTTGTATAATGTATATGTAAAAAACATTTCAAGTTTAAATCTTGCAAGTCAAATTAAACCACAAAAATGTTACTATAACCTCGAATACCGTTTAATTTTTAAAAACTTTAAAAAATGTGGAATGTTTTAAAAAAATAACATTTTGTTAAGAGATACAGTACAGTAAAATGCCAGCTTCTTAAGACACATTCTATGTAATGTACAAAACAACTGTGAAAGCTTTATTGTTGCCCTAGCGAGGTATCCTTCTGCGAGCATTGCCGGGCGCGCGTCGCTCGTCGTCCGCGCTCTGCGAGATGCTATCGACCGCTTTTCTAGAGGGGCATAAAGGTCATTTCAGAAAGATTATTCCAAGAGGATGTAATCGGTTTTGTGATGTAGGATCCCTAAACTTACCTCGTTGATGATGATAATGTCCGTATTGGCAAGATCATCACGGGTACTTTTTGTTTACACTTAAAAAAAGTATTTTCTATGTAGACATATTATGTTTTTTAGGTGGTTTTGCGGTGTGCTTGTCAGAAAAAATAATCTGCACTTTAATCTTACACATTTGGTCAGAAATGATTTGGAGCGATAGCGGCGCAGAAATGTTATGGACATTCCTAACTTTACTTATTTTAGATAATATCTTTATATCCTGCCCCTTACGCCTAAACATATTTTTTAGAAAAACGGTAGGTGTAAGTATGTTAGTACCTACTAGACAGTTTTGAGTAAACCAACGAGAGCGGTTTTATGATTTTTTGTTTTGACTGATTTTGCCGTGTTTTTTTTCGGTTGGACCCATAACCCTATTTGTTAATCTAATCAACATAAATACAAAATAACTGCAAGCCGGATTCTGTTACGTTTACTAATTTAGAATATTGTTGAATTTCACTCAATCAAACCTTTTCAATAATTCATTAAAAATAAATATGTATTTTAAAAACCCTATTTAATTTTTCACGTAAATACATACACATAGACATGTAAATGAATTATTTCAGAAGAACACCACTAACTAACTTTGCCAAATTTCAAGTTTATCATGTTATACTTTGCGTAAATGTATGGTACTTGCTGAGAAAACTGTGCCAAAAACGGCTGATAGACAGACGGAAAGACAGTCATTTTCAATTTGTCTTTCAACCTATACTTATATGAGAAATAATTTATTGTAAAATCGGCGGTAAAAACGATATCGTATTTGACCTGTTATGAAATTGTTTTTAACTCGTCCGCCATCACTGTCAAGTTGATAAGAGCTATCAAAACGTTGACAATACGATAACAGGTCAAAGACGATAAGGATTTTGCGGCCTTGAATACCGGCTCTGCAGCGCCCGCGTGTTTTTAGGGTTCCGTAGTCAAACTACGAACCCTTATAGTTTCGCTATGTCCGTCCGTCCGTCCGTCCGTCCGCAGCCTAGCTCAGAGACCCTTAGAGCTAGAAAACTCTAATTTGTCATGAATATATACATATTAGTCACGCTAACAAAGTGGTAAAATAAAATCTAGTTTTTTTTTTTTAGTTTACCTCCCCTACACGTAACGTGGGGATGTATTTTTTTTCTCGTCTACCCCATAGTGTGGGTTGTCGTTGGATAGGTCTTTGCGAAAACAGCTTTTCGATTAAGGGATCCGTTTATGAAATATTAAGCTTTAAAGCGCTAATTTTTGTTAGAGTCAAGTGACCCCCCCAGACCCCTAACGCCAAAACAACACAAACTAAAAATCTGAAAATTGAATTTAATGAAAGCCCATATAATAACGAATTTAAAAGGAAAACTATCACGACTAAGGAGACTTAATTAGCTCCTGAGATACAAGCGACTTAAGTGTTTATACCTACTAAAAATCATCAAAGACAGCACCAAATAACTTTAAATAGAAAAATATTTTTTTGTTTGTCGTAACGGCTTCGGAACCCTACACTGAGCATGGTTCGACATGCTGTTGCCCGATTTTTGGGTATTAGATTTCACTTTAACTATCTAAGAGCTCAGCGCAAGGGTCAACGGCGTGTGGAAGTCGTGTAATAAAATATCATATGAAAACACCGATTCCTAAATGTCACATCAAAATTGTCAGTTTTTAATTTATGTACTCGTAGTTACACACATAGTCAGAAAGTAGTGTAAACAAATGATCAGCTTCGAACGGTATGGTAGCAAGCAGTTTTAACATTTGTTCATTACGTTGTTCGTTTATTTGTATGAGTGGTTGTCGGTTGTCAGTTGTCAGTGTCGTCGCTCGTCGCAGGCGCTCACGGAGACGGGGCTAGTCACCCTCACCGGCGTGTTATTCTGTTACACAGCGGAGGCGAGTTCGCTCGCGGCTCGCTCGATCCAAGTCCGGCCTCTGCTAACGTCTTCGTGGACATGTATCGTCTTGCAGTCCTAACGCCGACACAGTTGAAGTAAGAGCAGTTCCATCGAGTTAACTGGCCTTTTCCGCGAGAATAACACCACAGGACTCGCTCGGTAGGTAATTTATATCTGCCATAACTGACGTAATGCGACCGACCCCGCCAACTGACGGTTACACGAGCCCCGGCACAGTGGAAATAAATATTGATACCACGATATTTGTAGCTATATTGAGAGGAGTAATTTCTGCTAGAAGGGTATTGACAGGTTTGAAATGAAGTATTGGAGATTGGGGTAAGTGGCACGTTTAATAAATGTGTGGTACCCTACATTAGTCGTTATGGAAGTTTCCAAGCTTATTGATCAGTTTTTGATGGAATTAGTTTAAAGTTATCTAAACATACAATACCCTACAACCCCCATCCTGAAAACGTCAACTCCCAACAAAACAAGTCGTTTGAAATGAAAGCAATCTCAATGGCAAACATAAAAAGTAATTTTGTAACGAGAAGTAGGTACGAGTGTGCCTGTTTAATATTGTACCGGTCACGACTCCGCGGTGTCAGTGATCTTTGCGATGGTATTCTTATAAATAAAGTGATAGACATTGCGCTACAATGTCTTGGTGTTTTTTTCCAATTCGAGATGCTTCTGGGTTTCGTTACGGAATGAATTATAAGCGAAGTAACTAGTTGGTGACAGTCCTAAGAGATGAGGAGGCACGTCCTATCTGACAAGTAAATACCGAGGTTGTGGTCGGAATCAAAATAAATTGCCCTTTCGTAAATTAGTCCACTAGTAGGTTACGTAGACGTGCGTCACGCTCTGCAAGCAATAAGCAATTCGTTCCTCTCCGAGAGCTACAACCATCGTAGTGTTATTCCGAATTCGAGAGGTTTCGATAATTTGGTCAAATTTCCGTTAACCGCAGTATAGAATGCCGTTAGTCCCCAAAAAGGTGCGCAATTGTTTGTTATTTTTATGAAATCGCCGATTGACACTACGAGTGTACCAGTGCTGTTCTCCGTTATGCTGAAAAATTCTACATCGCGTAATACAGTTTTATATCTATTTGCTAATGTTTTTTTCACTATATCGCTATTACTATGAATTTTTAGTGCTCCTTACAATTGTATCCTCTCTAGTAACGTCCAACTTCGAGGCGGCACTACTGTCGGCAACTCGTGTGGAGCGTTGAAACTCTGAGAAAACAAATTCAATAGCAAACTTTGTCTTTGTTTGCTGACTGTGTTTGCACTTTGTTCATTTTGTGTTTCCAAAGGTTATTGGCCTATTTGCATCGAATTTAGTTAGTGGGTGTGTGTCAGCGTTGAGCTTGAGGTGTCGACATTTCCTCAATGGTGGTTGCGTAATTAAGTTAAAAGCGAAATGATGACGGAATGTACAATTGAAAGCAAAGTAGATCCAGTTAAATTGGACCAGTAACTTATAAACTAAAAAAATAACCATTGATTTGTGTAGATTATCTCGAGCGATTTATTCTTCGGATCCATGGCAGCTTCGTCTGCGTTTACGGTTAAGGTTGCCCTGAGCAGGCGCAGGCGGCTCGATAGGTGGCCAAGGTACTCGTGGCTGGGAACAAGGGACGCGGAGCCTTCAAAAAGCGGGCGGAATGTGCGCGCAAGGTCGTTGCGCCCTCAGCGGTCATGCGCACCCTCCCCGCGCCGCTCGCCGCACCCACCACCGCATTGTCTAGCTCGATCAGCAGCGGATAAAGGGGAAGCAACCGAACCGAAAGGGCGATAGGAACTATTTCAATGCGAACTCCTTTTATTTTTCCATTTTGCTCCACCATCGGTTGGCAATGCACGAGCGCCGCCGGCGATATTGTTCCTCGCTCTAACGCTATTTTCTAAGGTACTCTACCATAGGTACAAGAAAAGGACCATTTGAAGTCCGTCGTGGTTTATTTACGTTGCCCACGCTGACTATGTAGTACTGTAGTACGAGATGGCCCTGGCGAGATACTGTGCCGAGTCCCGGCTCTATACGTGGCTGTTTTTTTGGTTTGATTGTTACGAGTTAGTTGTTAAATAGTTTAACCTGAATACATTACGGATGGGTACGAGTATAAATATAGTATAATGAATACCACTTGATGCACTCGATATATAGGTAGTTACTTTCACACGTAAACGTTAATACGCTTTAAACGATGGAAATTAAAGCGGAGCCTTGGTCAGTATCGGGTGAACGGTCAACGTGTGAAAACCACAATTTACTGCCCATAACGGTGTCGTAAATTGAAGAGCTTAAGAGTGACTCGCGGAATTAACATTTTTGTACAATTCCGGCGAGGTGACAAATTCATCAGCATTCCAGTTATTGACTTGCTATATTTGTGTTTTACTTTCGCGGTCATTTAAAATTCACGAGGATTCGGTCTTAACTTTCGGATTGCAATTGGCATTAAACCAAGTTTTATTTATTTCAATTATGTTATGAGTTATGACTTATACAATGACAGTAGATGTGCGTTTTTGGAAGCTACTGGATATATAGTTGTTAATCAAGTCGGGTTTCAAGAATAAGGTAATTTTGAAAGTTCGTTGCAAAGACACAAAATATGTCGACAATAGTGTGGCGCGTGCGCGTGACGAACTTGTTCTTTACTGTTTGTTTGATGTTTTATTCTATCGGAAGCTCAATTCTTCGCTGAACGAAATAATGAGGTGTTAAATGAGTCATGTAGCTGAGTCGCCGCAGGTCAGTACCTAGGAGACTCCTCTCGCATACTTATTGGCGCTGACGCGGTCGCGGGGTGAACGAATTGTTGGCACAAGTCCGAGAATAAATACTCTATCTGGAACAGTAGAAAGTATCGTCATGTTGAAGTTTGAGCAAATAACATGCGAGCCGTAAAAACCAATGTCGTCCATTTGAGCGGTACATGGATATTCCGTTGTCGACCTGAAATTCGACAATACTCGAAAAAGTTGCTTAAGTATTTTTTTATTGTTTCAGGTCTAAATAAACCAGATTACGCCGCTCTGTTTTTGAAACAGGTATGGAGAAATAAATGTTGTATCTTAGTAAATAATTAAAGGTGAATTTTAAGATACAGGTGTACAGTCGGCCAAATAGGTTATAAATTATAGGTTATAAATTCTTCCTAGTTACATATAAGAAAAAAAAAAAGTCAACCCCCTCAAATCTTATCGACCTTATTGTTTCATTACGTGCACAGGTAATTCAATTGTACGGTAGCAGACTGTACCTACGTATACCTAGAACTGAACAATTGCATAATTTTGCATCATGTTTTGTTTTCTTGTTTAATCTTCCCCTGGAAACGTATATCTTGTCTCACGCAGTAAGCTGCTATACTGTATGAGGTACGTATATAGCTGGCGCTGAATGTGTCACGTCACGAGTGGAGACGTGTACTCGTAATTGACGCGCGGTGCTGGCTCGGGCCCGTGTGACAATCGGCGGGCAGGCCTTAGAGAGCACGGGTGACACCGTGGTACACATGCCAACAATAGAGCCCGTGGGACGCCGCTGAACTCGGGTCAACCACTTTTTGTTCAGCATTCGACTAGCACTTGATTGCATTTTCTGGAATAATTGACATCGAATGCGTTAATTTAGCTTATTTATCTCAGCCGTCGATAGATAATCTTGCCGGGATTACTTTCCGGCGGGATGTTACTTTCTTAAATACGAGAAATAAAGTGTCTATCCAACAACACCTACAGGTTCATCCAACATCTTCTCCGAGCTTTATGCAATGAAGGCAGCCGAGACATTTAGAGAGGCCAAAATCAATACCATTCACATATTTTCACGCACACATACACACTCAAAAGTTATGAATCCGTCTCAATCAAAATGAGAGGTCATTTACTTAGTAGACAGTTCCCTAAGGACCTGTTGTTTGATAAGTAGTTAAACTAACTAATTGTTAAAAATCGTAACTAACGGTTAAATCTCAAGAAAATGTGTCAAATTTTCGGTTCCTTTTTCGAATTTTAACAACTAGTTACGTTAACTACTGATCAAACAACAAACCCTTAACGACATTTTAAATATTCACTTTTTATTTAAACTACTTACTTGTTAATAGCTGCTATTTACGCGATACAATGTACTTAACTGGAAAGCTAGATTAATTATACAAAGACGTGTTTATGTGTGTGTGTGTGTGTGCGTGCCTAGGCGAGTGCAACAAAGTGGGCGAGGCAGAGCCCGGCGACCGGCGGATTGTACTGCCCCGGGTCGCAGCGATTCCTGCAGCTAACTATCTTTTCCGATGAAGTGCTTAGAGTGAATTGGCAGACTAATACTATATAATGGCAAATATCACTATTGACACTGAACTGTCCGTAAACTGCACTCGCCATAATGAGAGCAAAATGAACTCTTCAAGGTGCCATTAAGAGTAATCGATGGTTTCTAAAGTTAGTAAAGGAAAGCTTTTAACTTTACAGCGTTTATATAATTGCAACGTTTAAGAGTTGTTATAAAAATGAATTTCCTTTCCAAAGATCACATAATAAAGTGTTTACGATTTAACGACAGATACCTACTATACGAGCACATAATAGGTTGACCGAATAACGCAGCATTTATGGCCAAAACATTGACGTTGTCACGCCACGCAAGATTAAATACAATCACGATAACTACTAAGGCTTGTTAAGAATCTTCATTTGAATCAAACAAGAAATGGTATAACTGGTTCGTTAAGCGTCTAATCTAGTATAGGTTCTATATAAGTGTTTATAGTCAAGCGAGGAATAAAATAATGACGATAATTGTGCTTCCCCCGGCCGACTCGGCGCTAGGGGAACACAAAGCGTGACCGTGCGTCGTTCTGTGGCCAGTAATTTCGCCAGACAGCGGAGTTCTCGGTTCTCACACCTCACATGCAAACTTGTGTGAAGAAAGTTCTGTCGGCCACGATACTGTGTCATTGTGTCCGATACTGGCCACTTGCCATTTAATGGCCGCGCTCTCCAACACGTAGATACCTAGAAACTTAAATACCTATCGCGATGCTAAACATCAGCGTCATTGTCATTAAATGTCGTTAAACGTATAATAAATTTAAATATTTTAATAAAAAATAATGAAATCGATTGGTAAAATATAAATGCGGAGGTCATGATCATGATCATGATTCATGATGAAAGATTAACGGATTTGGACAGTACATACGTAGAGTATCTATTAATTCAATTGCAGAGGTAAAGTAAGTATATAGTAAGTAATATCCAGAAAAATATAAATTCCCAAAGAAACGATAAACGATTCCTTACTTACTATGACTACGTGTAGATGACCCTACTGACTGAGATGCAGAAGATTATCTAAACTTAAGATAGTCTTCTGTATCTCAGTCAGTAGGTACATTACTGCTTATTTTTACTGAATAATATGTATTTTGAAATTTAAAATAATCAAAAATTGCCTCATTACATAAATATGCAGATATTATCCGACAGGCTTGTATGGGATCGGGGTTAATGACTGCTTCCGGACTACTAATTAGTTTTAGTTTATTTGTCGGTATCCATGGCTGACGAGTATAAATAGGCAAATTGTATTCTAGGCCTAGCGGACTAAAAGATTAGAACCTAACATGGGTATTAAAAGCTTTACGGCATGCAAAACTTAGCGGCGGTCTTAGGATAAAAAAGCAAGATTTTCCCTTGGCTAGGTTGTATATTATGTATCTATCGTGCCAGTGTTTCATTGCACGACCGACCGCGTCGCCGCCGGCCGCGGTGCCTCGGGGGTATTCTCTAACAGTCTAACCCCACAAGGGCGTGTAATTCCATGTGCTACGTTAGCCGCCCGAGTGTCCAGGTGGGCCAGGTTAGTTGATATGGGTCGATACCGGTTCCTTGTGAGGCAAGGGGTCGGGTTAGGCCAGTTCGTGGTAGAGTTGGTAGAACAAACTGGCTCTCGCAGCTAGTGTTAGAGAATAACATATCTGTAAACGATATCATGGCGCATTCATTACTTGGCGGGCCCAGACGTAGACGTTAAGCGTAAACGATGTTTATTGAGGAATAAAGGCATAGTCACGTACTCGTTGCTTGATAACGAACGTGGTGTTGAAGAACGATTGAGAGATGAGGGATAACCACAACTGCACTTCGGGCCAATCATTACTACTTCGAAATATTTTTAGAAAATCGAGTTCATCTAAGAAATAACTTATTTTAGGACCCAACATTAACTACTTGACCTTTTGTACTGCAAATAAGCTTTACTTCCCCAATAAGCACTATGTTTACATTGAAACGAGAAAGCCACCAAACCGGTTTGCTTTTCTTCGGTCCTTTCTTTTTTAGGGCCAGGACAAGTAAATAAGTAAGGACCTTTATTAACGTAAACATAATGTTATTTAAATATCGCCGCCGCCCGAGCACTGGGCCGCGGCCGCTGGCGGCGCGTTCGACGTCCGGCGGCAACGCGGCGCAGCCTGCATTCTGACCGAGGCTCCTTAGATAAACATTATGTTATTTAAATATCGCCGCCGCCCGAGCACTGGGCCGCGGCCGCTGGCGGCGTGTTCGACGTCCGGCGGCAACGCGGCGCAGCCTGCATTCTGACCAAGGCTCCTTAGATAAACATAATGTTATTTAAATATCGCCGCCGCCCGAGCACTGGGCCGCGGCCGCTGGCGGCGTGTTCGACGTCCGGCGGCAACGCGGCGCAGCCTGCATTCTGACCGAGGCTCCTTAGATAAACATACACTCCCTCGACCAGCTAAGCGAATAAATGCATTTAATCATAGAGTTCACTGTAGGAATGCCGGGATACCAGCTACCAAGATAGCTTTACGTAGATATAGTTTTAGCGATCTCTTTAATTGCCTTTCCTTCGCACGTTTACTGAATACTTGTCGTAATTGGTAGGTATGATCTTTTTATTATGTTTTAAATGTTTAACTACAAGAACACAAGAAAATGTAGTAAGCAATTTACCTTATTTCTCCACGACAACCAGTTGATAATGTCGTGAAGCCAAATTACGAGTAACAATACTTCTTAATATCCAACTCAACGATGTGAAAGTACATAGTATTACAACGCAGAATTTCACACGCGTTCGAAAACATATGGCCCAGTTCTGAAGATAATTGGGTCAGGCGAGCAACCTGCCGCTCGTTCGTTCACGCGCATTGTTTTGCGTCGCGGTGCGCGGTGCGCGGTACCGTTAGTCCGGTCAAGTTCGGCCCGTGTGGCTACCGCTTGTGACATACGGGACTCGCACGACTCCACTTATAGCCTTGATCTCGGCAGTAACACCACTGCCGACGTTAATTGGGCAATCGTGCCTTAAAAGTATTTGCCAGGCCATTTCTTTTATTAGTTGAAGGACCTAAACGGGAAAAGGAAAGTGCCCGACGAATTTTTGCTGTTGGTTAGACGGATGCCGAACAAATCCAACATGCGTATTTATTGTTTTGTGAACGTAGGTACCCGATTGTGAAGCGTGCGGTGGAACCATCGCCTCTGACCCCGTCGGCGGCGCTCGTCACAGGCGCGTCGTGGTGAGCCCGCCTCTTACATCCTTTAGTACGGCGACGTGCTCTATGCGGTCTATTGACAAAGATGTCATAGCTTTGTGATGATGTATGCCTTGCCTATATCAAATTGGTTATTACTTGACGTAGTTAGGTGAGCTTTTTAATTTTACGTTACAAGCATGTATACGCATTTTTCATCGGTAGGATATTTTCCCTAATCGCATTTTGCCACGATCGTGTTATGTCACGTTCGCTTTATGTATTTATCGATTTTTACCTTAGTCTCTCATTTAATAATCTCAGTTTTTTTTGTCTCATTTGGTCATAAACTTTTATTTTTATATCTCACATTTTCTCATTGCTTTTAGTCATAAACGCACATTTTTCAATCTCAGTTTGTTCCCACTGGCTCAGATAAGTGGATGTTTTTTTCACTACTCCAAAAATGTGTGGAAAAAAGCGAGAGAGTTAGAAATTGCTAGCAATCGTGAAGGTTGTACATATGTCGCACAATGTGTAGCTTTAGCACATTTACAGCCCCACCATACCCCAGAGGCATGGCTTACAAGTCAAACTGCTGGCCCAAGTCTTGCCCACATTCATCAGTTCAATGGTTATATGAATTCGCAGTGGATCAATTTGAAGTATATTAAGATATTAGCATGTCATGGACAGAGGCATCGCACCAACAACGTCACCGAAGGCTACCACAGCGGTCTTAATAAGAAAATAACTTGCGGCAAACATTTGCTTCATGTTATACAAGCCATGAAAGTCGAAGCGGTGCAAGTAGATTTCTCTATAATATGTCAACTTCACACAGTAACCAAAATTTTTAGGCGTCGAGAAAAATAATACCATATCATGGACAGCAAGATAACCAGTATCTGTTGTAAAATATTTTAAACAATTCCATATGCCTTTAGCAACTTGTCTGAAAATAATACCATAATATCATGGACAGCAAGATAACCAAGATCTATTGTAAAACATTTTAAACAATTCCATATGCCTTTAGCAACTTGTCTTAAAATAATACCTTATCATGGACAGCAAGATAACCAGTATCTATAGTAAAACATTTTAAACAATTCCATATGCCTTTAGCAACTTGTCTAAAAATAATTCCTTATCATGGACAGCAAGATAACCAGTATCTATTGTAAAACGTTTTGAACAATTCCATATGCCTTTAGCAACTTGTCTAAAAATAATACCTTATCATGGACAGCAAGATAACCAGTATCTATTGTAAAACGTTTTGAACAATTCCATATGCCTTTAGCAACTTGTCTAAAAATAATACCTTACCATGGACAGCAAGATAACCAGTATCTATTGTAAAACGTTTTGAACAATTCCATATGCCTTTAGCAACTTGTCTAAAAATAATACCTTATCATGGACAGCAAGATAACCAGTATCTATTGTAAAACGTTTTGAACAATTCCATATGCCTTTAGCAACTTGTCTAAAAAAATAGCGTCTCTTAAGTACTAAGGTTTCTTTGAGTTACATGTTCCACTTATAATTATTATGTTGATGTAATGTTATGTTATTTTGCGTCCCATATATTTTTTTTAGTTATTTATAACATGCATATAAGATTGGTTTTATTACATTACTACTTATTTTACATGAAAATGGTAACGTAGGTACTTAATAACGTGTCTGGTAATAAATGTCAAATAATAAAAAAACAGTGCTTTAATTACTTTAGGTACAGAAAGCAGAAAATATATCTACACATACTAACTTATCCTAGCTTATTCGTTTTACAAATAAAAATGACGAAGCGAAGCGCTTTATTTTGGAATATTGCACTCGGTAATTCGGGATGGCTCCCAGAATCTGAGCCAAAAGCCAAAACCTCATAAACTGCATCTATAATTTGTATGCCTCGCAGCGAGCGTGGTGACAACTCTTTATAAATATTTAAGACCTTTTAAAGGAACCTACAGGTGAAAATTCAAGTAAATGACGTCTTGCATGAACTTGTAACACGTCTCGTTCGACATTCTATATTTGAAATTTCACGTAAATTTCATATAAGTTTTGTACACACAATTGCAAGAGGTCACGTACTTAAGTTTTTCACCTATACCTAGTACCTGTGTTATAAAAATGAACAATCTTTATCTTTATCTCTTTCGACGAATTTTAATACCTATCTTCTACTACATTAAAAATATAGCCTACAAATATGTATTTTTGTAGGATAAAATAAGAGCTATTGAATAATGATTCTTGTGTTTTTTTAGTGCCGGAAATATACCTAAACGTTAAATTTGGATAGATGATTTCAAAATAAAATACTTGAGGATATTTCACGTCATACAATTTTATTTTTCCATAAACTGAATTAACGCAAACGAGACCTAATAACGAGAGGTTTAATTAATTTCGAAGTAAGTACGTACCGTAGTTAGGTACCTAGATGTAACTTATTGAAAAATGTATGTGCCGTTTGGCGCGCCTTGTCTCCGGGGAGCACTACGAGTGTAAACGGCTCGAGCACCGTCGCCCGAGCTCGTGCCGCGCCGCAGCCTCGCGGGCGCTGGGCGGTCACGGTCACTAATTAAACAGATCATTTGTCACTTTTAGTTTAACCACACTTTCTATTTGGTGAGTTCACTTACTTAAAGTATGTGTAGTACTTAATACACATACTTTTAGTAAATTAACGCACCCATAACTAATAAAATATAGCATGGGGAACTAACTTCAAGCAGCACGCATGCATATTAATGCGTCGTTTGCTTGCAAGATAAGTGTATTTATAACTTCTTTCGCGGTTTTACGAGTGTGTGAATCGCTAGAGAGCTGTATAACCCTTTCACATGGCCGCGGCATCTTTAAGTGTAGGGACAGCTAACAGGAAATACAAACTGTAATTTCTTTGTACAAAGCAGCGTTGTAAATAATGACACAGGTCAGATAGTAGCACTTCCATATTGAAATAGCTAGCTACTAATCCATTTGGAGGCGGCATGGGAACTCGCGCTATTGTGAGTTTAATGAAAATCTTTTCGATGCATGACTAATGTAAGGTCAGGTTGATTACTTGATTAGGTTTGTTAATTGCGTTCCGCTATTAAAACATGCGGCATTGTAAGCGTAAGCTTTTCTTGCTCCATGTTTTAAGCATTCTCTTCGTTAAGTGTGATTACAAGTTGAAATATGGATAAGAATAACGCATCGCCTTACAAAGTAACTTCTGCGGAAAAAAGCCATTACGGTGACATTTCATTAAGATGTTCAGTTCATGTGCAGTTACGTTATTACGTGACGCTCTAGTTCCCTGCCTTAGAAGTCGGAATTATGAAACTTTTCGAGTTATCATAGCGGTTGTGATCCGCGGGTGTCGTCGGAAATGCGGAGCGACATGAAGTAGGCCTAACCGTTAAATTGGGCTATTCGTGGACGCGTCTCTGCACGGTGGGTGCGCCGGCGCCTGCGCGCCTCTACCGCGATACGCTCTTGCGCATCGCGATATAACTGTTACAATCATTATGTGACATATGAATCTCGTCATCCGCACACATCTTCTTTAATCGCAGGCGCAGTTATCACATCCCGTTTTGATGCCGTTTATAATTTAACCGCTTCCTATATTGATATCCCGTTGCTATTACAATACTTGTCTCGTTAGTTCTCATGGCACTAATGCGTCTTATGATGGTGTAGTTAATAAAATGAAACAAATCAATATATTGTTGACACATTTTTATTTTACTAAATTTATATTTTGATATAAAAAAAGAATACCTTCTGTGAGTATGAAAATAAAGGTTTGATTCGATCGTATGTATTTGAAAAAACTAAATATGAAATAAAAATAATTAATTAAACAATATTTGGCTCTGTTTAAAACGGTCCTGGCATAGTTTCTTCTGACTTCAATTTAATTCGCCAGTTACAGCAGTAACTTCTTAGTTCCGTCTTGTACCTACCTATATACTATGTTACATTTAGCCGCCCTCGAAATGAACTGACCCGCAAAATATGTGTCAGTCTCACCAGATAGTTTCCATTCAATGAACACGCGAGCTGGTCCGAATATATCGATAGCGGCGCGGAAGGTCACGCTGGGAGGACATCGCGGTTGAGCAGCAGCGCGGTGCTGTGGGTGAGCTAACTGTCGTATCGCGGCTTCGGTCGGGGCGGCCGGCCGCCGCACGGCCTAAGTAAATACCTACATCGCGTTTCTACTTGAGTAGCCGACATAAATATTCCTACACTTATTTAAGTATAGACAAAATTTGTATGGCCGGCTCGTCAAGAGGCATTTGACAAAAGCCTACGAATGTAGAAATCTGACAATCTTCTCGGGCTAAACATAGTTAATATTGACATGTTATCATTTTGTCAACGTTATTGTAACTCTTATATTAATTTGCCATTGTATTTCATTTTTTTTTTGGGTTTTGCGCCAGTTTTTTTTTCTTTTTATTTACTTGACAGTAATGCGGCCGAGTTAAAAACAGTATAGAGTTTCCCCAGGACAGCGAACAAAGTCTTAAAAATCTCAAAACAATTATTTGAAAAGTATCATACAATAGTGGATTTTGAAAATTCGATTTGCATTGTTCCTGCTAAATATTTCTCTTGGAATGTAAAACTGCCAGGGTGTCAATTTATGGACAATTACTCCCAAAACGATATTTATTACGAATGTAAATAGATGTCAAATGCAAGAGGCAATGCTATGGACGATTTTACGAGCAATAAATTTCTAGATTCATAGATCAGCGAAATACAGATTTCTGCTCTATTGATGCTTATAAAACTGAATGTGAATGTCGTAAATAAGTAATGATCAAATAGCAATTGTGTACTCAAGTTAAATAACTATTTAATAATCGTGCATAAATAAATTGAATGATGGAAAGCTGTCCAAATCATTAACTGTGTATAAGAATATTTCATTTCTGTTCCGTGTTGATAGTACATGCGGCAATCGCCTTACTTTCACGTTTACAAATGATCATTCATTCGGCTTGATAAAAAGAGTAGTGAAAGCGATATTGCGATGCAAAAAGTAAATGAAAATTCGTGTCACTGACTTTCCTATTAGCTTTCGTGTTTGAAACCGCGGTGATCTTGACCCGCATTCGAGCTGCAAATCACCGGAAATGAGTTTCAGCCAGAATTCGCGCGTAGATGGCGGCGCGGCATTAGCCTAATGTCCCCGCAGCGCCTGCGCCCGATGTGTTGGCGCGGCCAATCAACGATCGATGTCACTTTCAACAGTTTACCTTATCGTCAACCGCCTTTCAGTACCGGTGTATTTAACGGATGACCAATATTACAGTTTATTTCAATAATTACTCAGGGGTACGTGGGGCATTCTTCTTTTTGATGCCTATAATAGAAATGAAAATTTAAAATCCATTTTAAAACATCTCAGGCATTTAAAGGTAACCAATTTAACAACAGTTCAACGTTAATTATTAACTAGATCTCACGTTTTCCCACTATTTTTGATATTTTTCTATGTAAAACCCGAATTCGCTGTTCAAATTACCACTTCGTTACCAGTCTGCTTGCAAATGACGACCATGGCGTTACTACAATAGCCGCTTTTTACCACACAATTTGGTTAAAAACGTTATTAAGGTACCTACTTCGGTTCGAATCTGAAAATTATGTGCATTTCTGAGATTATCTAGTTTTGTTGAAAATTATGTCTCTAAATATATGTTCGCGTTTTATTAGGCATCATAAAAGTAAAATGGCCCACGTACTCGTACGTCTTGATACATCACTTCCCTGTCCCTGGCCTCTGTTCAGACATTGGCCCTAAACAACCCGATGAATTTGTAAAGGCAAAATTAACTTCGCATATTTTTTATCATAATTTACACGATTGTAAGTGCAGATATCTCCATAGCAGGCTTTCGATTTTGCTCATTGTACGTGATGACAATACCGCCGTATTGTACATACAACCTAAGAAATTGGGTCGATGAGTTTCAGATCAGAACTATGCCGAAACATACCTGGTATCTGTTTTTTGTCTGACTTTCTACGACGTATTTTTATTTTTTATTTAACAATTCTCGCTGCCTCGTTCTTTAAATTTAGACGCTAATACTTTCCCACATTAAAATTTAGCTGCCGTGCTGGTAAAAAGTATCTGTTTTAGTTTTATTACAACTACAAGTATCTTTATTTTATGTGAAATTGATTAAAAGGCTTACTTTAATACTTAATAAATAAAGTTCTGTTTGTAAAGGTCCGTGTGATGTTGCAGGTCGAGTGCAGCATGGGAGGCGAGGCGCTGCGCCCGGCGCGACTGGTGCTGCTGGTCCTCCAGGCTTCCTTCGTGCTCAGTGAGTCACTTACCTTCATCGCATATACTCGTACATATTAGACAGTTGATTCCACTGATATATTATACAGTTTTTGTAGGTCGGCGTATCTTTTCGTGTTTGACATTGTTACAATCCAAAAAAAGAACTTTTAAGCTAAACCTAAATCAGCCGGTTTGCTATAATAAGGTTTGTTCTAGGTCGGATTGCCTTTGAGAAGCTGACTGATGTGGACTTCACGGGTACCGCGTACTACACGGTGCGCAACTTGTCGCTGTACGAGTGCCAGGGTTGGTGCCGCGAGGAGCCCGACTGCCTCGCCGCCTCCTTCAGGTCAGTGCCTCCAGGTTCCCCCAGTCCCTGCCATCATTAAATATTGTGTTTATATATTTTCTTGTGTAAGCTAGTGCTTTTCAACTTTTAAACCGCTTTTTGTTTTGTCTGTACCTAAGTGCTGCTAAATGTTGTAAAAATTAACACAAATACTTCCCAGTTATGCTATGCGCGAACTTAATCCAAAAAAATCATTTGTGCCAAACTAACTCGTAAGGCTCTCTGTTCTTACGCAGCTTGTGCTACAAAGTGGCAAACTGAGCCAGTAGCGAGGTTTAAGGTTAGGTTATGAGCGTGCCGCGATACGTGGCAGCGAATGTGTTAATACTTAAATAAAAAATTGCGGGCCAATCTCACACAAATTGTCTTCAGAATAAATAAGTTATTTGTACGAATACCTATCGCGCTTTGCCCATTAAATAATCAAAAAAATTAGCGAGTGTTTTAGGTCAATTTCCCTTCACTACGGGAATTCTTAGACATTTCAATTCAAGTCTTAATCGCTTTTAAAAGCTAATGTCATGCCATTATTTCTGTAATGTAATTCTGTGATGGCATTACTGTTTTTGTTCTGACCTCTGGTGGTATATATAGAGATGCTACTGTTAGTGATATAGATAGACGCGTAGTGGTTATTAGAGGGAAATATAATATCCAAATCTCAGTTTAACAATCTAAGTATCGAAAGCATTACTCTAGCGTATTAAATAAACTAAAAAGACTAACTATAAACTCTATCGATTGCGTGAGTCAGCAATTTTAAACGGCTAGTGAGCGGCAACTGCCATTAATGTGACGTTTATAATTGTTATTTTCAATTTGTATTAATATAAATTTAACGAACGATATTCAATTAATAAATTGAGCCATCAGAACGTCGACCTTTCGATCTGACCTACTAAGACAATCTGAAGTCGGACAAAACGCATCACATCTGATCAATGATCAAATACATGATTCGTCATTCTTTGACTGCGGATCACGAAAAAACGTATCAGAGCTCTGAGCACGAACCTAACCCAAATGTCCGAGATAAGCGATCTGATTGAGCCGGAGATTCGCTAATTCACGTGCGGCACCGATTCCAGCATCAGCCATTTGCCGAAACATGTAGTCCTGATTACTTATACGCAAGCGTACTACACATGTTACGGTAGTTGCTGGCATCTAGGGTATTTTAGGGATCTGTATTAAAATAAAATAAAACCTAAAATTTTATATCCGTGTCACAATCTCTTTTTAACCGACTTCAAAAAGGAGGGCTCCACTGCATGGTATATTTTTTAAATTATTTATATTCACCGGTTACTCCGGCAATGGTGGACCGATTTGTAAAAATCTTTTTTGGTTTGATAGTGTAAACTTCCGAAGTGGTTCCATTGTCACCAAATCTGAATCCGTGAGGAATTGAGGGAACTCCTCCGGTATTATAAGGATACATATAGCGATTTTAGTATTTTTAGTAATAAATCCAGCATTTGAATTCAGAAAGTATCATTTGGTCAACTGGAACTGATGATGAAGACCACAGATGGCCGCCCTCAACGGCACCTATTTCAAGGGTGGCGGTAACATATCTCGGTTACGATAGTTACATATAAGCGACTATAACGAAGAACATTGAAATGTTTAAATATGACAATGACTTTCCCGCGGCGTTGCTCGCGGCGAGCTTGAAATGTCTTAAAATTTCATATCAACTAAGAAGTGGGAATACATAACAGCTTATAATGATCACTAAATGTATCAATAAAATAACAATTTAATAAAAACCGCCTAAAAACGCAAAACACAACTTCTTTTAAAATGGTAGGGAATAGGTCAGTCCAACTGAAGTTGCGACTCACAATATTTTGAACCAAAAGCCATATTTTTAAAATATTTATTTCTTTAAATTGGAAAGCATGCAAAAAAATGCAGATAAATAGGGTGTAGCCTTCTAGTACAGAATATAGCATTATGAGTAGCCTTACTAAAAACTAAGTAACTATAAAGAACACCCCGCTCTACAAAATCCGTCGAACTGTTTGGTATACAGGTCATGAGGTCGCAAATAAACAGAAATTAATACATATTTACTAAATTAGTGATCTACTAAATTCTATATAACATTCACGCAGTAAACGTTTGTAAGCCACGTATTTGATCCGAGGGTGAGAGGTGTGATGGCATTCAATAACGTGGCGAGGCTCGGTTCCGAGTGTGTGCAGCACAGCTCGCACGCGTTAGACGCGGTCGCGGCCGCTAAGGTCGGGCTCGGAATGTGTGTCACTCCACCGCACGTCCTCCGCGGTTCAGGCATTCCAATGCCACGCTCTTGGTTAATAACAATGTGTCTCGAGACCGCTGGCCACAAACCGTGTAAAAGCGGAAACCGACCTCGCCGCGCTCCAAATTGGATAACAGTAAAAGTGATCGCATACGTTTTCAATAGATTATTGCAGACCTCTATCGACAGTTTTCATGACAATTGGCGGTTAACATTTTATTGTACTTGGTTTATGTCTATTGTCACGGGTATACTTAGTCAAAGATTGTCACGCCTCTTATGACAATAAGTTGATTTGAACAAAAGAAGAAAATTCTACCTAATGAATATAGGGAAATTGTTGACTTCGAACTCTTGACACTAATTCCTATTATACCTATACCTTCTCGCACCTACTACGTTATAATACGAACGAATGTAATGGATATATCTGGATCATATCGCTTTACCATTTTTATGGTAACATTTTAAACGCTGACTTTTTTTTTTCGGTCATACTATATTTACCCATGCACACACCAATGTGTTTGCCGTATTTGCGAAACAATGAAAGCTTAAAGTGAATAAAAATAAAAATAAACGATTGTATTATTTATAAGACGTCGGCGAATTGAACTGGATCTTGGTGTTTTATAATATAACGCACAACAACGCGGTAGTCACGAACGCTTATACGCTTTCGAAGAATAAACAAGGTTTAACTAGAAGCAAACAATGCACAAGATGTGAGGCTTGCGGTAATCGTGCAGGTCGTATCGCTAGCGAACAGCAGCCACCGACTACAAAAAAATAATTGCATCAATCTGAAGCGAAGCGTGTAACAGTATTAGAACGCTAGTTAGATTCCTCGAAATCAATTCGAACGGGATCGATCAAAAATCAATTCGGTATTCAATTAAACGAGACGGAACTTTCCCGCACTTTTAATCTATCTTTGTTACTTATACGGAGTATCCCAAAGAAATAGCTTCCCGTTGAAGAATAAGACGGATGCGGCATTCAATCACTAACTGTTCACTGCGATGGTAGCAATCGGCGTCGACACATTCAAGAAAAGTTTACATTACGGTATCGAGCGAGCGAGCACTTCGAATCCCGCGTCATATGTTCATCCGACATTGTTGTAGCGTTACTGAATAAGACGACTCGAGCGCAATACCATGTACGGCACGTACCGCCAAGTGTACTTTGCACTGGTAAGACGCGTAAGTACGTCTGGTTGCGTTTTTTTGGTATGTATGTACAGTTGAAGTCAAAAATATTTATGACTTTGACTGCACCACAAGTACCTACTAAGATCTATGAAAAAACTAATACAGTACCTACACACAGTCAGCCACAAAGGCAACCCTTAGGTAGAAACTGCATTGTTCTCTACAACGCGTCCGTATGTCTGAAACGAACATTTTTATTGGGATCATGACCCCCTATCTTCCTTGATAATCTGATGCTGTCAAGGAACTGATTACATCTTTTCTTTACGACCGCTGCCCGTAACTGTTGCAAATGTTTCGGATAGTTTGTGAAGATCCGATTGGCTTAACTGTTTCGAATCCAGTAATTGTTATCGCAAACGGTTTAACTGGTATGAAACAATGATTAAGAGCGGCGCTTTTCTGAATAAGTATGTGAGCATTCTTTGTAAATATTACGATTAGTTCATCGATCAAGTTAAATATTTGATGATGAGAGTGATAGAGTTTGTAGAGCGACGACTTGCCGTGATGGATGCGCGGACGCAGCGCCGGCGCCGGCGCAACAGCGAGCGCGCTCCGCCGGCTAACGGGCGGCGGCGGCGCGGCGGCGTAAATGCGAGGGAAATGGCGGCCCGTATATACCAGCCAATTTAGCTATAAACGTAAACGTAGCATTGTAAACCGCTATTAAAGCTTCCAAGTTATAATGTTATTTTGAAAGTTTCCCGTTGTTCCAATAATTCTTGAGTTTTAGACTCTTCTGTGATTAGGTTTTGAACTAGATCAGGGTTTCCCAAACATTGGGGCGCGGCTCCCTAAAGGGGCGTAGAAAAATTAAAAGGAGGGCGAAAATGCTTAAAATTTTCAAAAAATCCATCAAAGTATTGTGTAAATATAACATACTTACCTAAATATAAATAATGTAATAACGCTGATAGCGATACATTCGGTCTCTAATCTCAACGTAACATCGTCGGCCAATGTTGTTAAACTTAATGAATGTAGATAAGTTTGTTTTTTGTCCATAAAATCAAATGGGGCGCGTGAAAACATAATTTACTAACCGGGGAAGCTTGACGCAAAAGAGGTTGGGAAACCCAGAACTAGATTGTAACTGATGTAATATTACAAAGTGCACTCTTTCAAGACTAAGATTGGTTTAGGTAAAAACAAAGTTAAGGAACACGCGCTTGAATAACTTTTGTTGTAGGTACTCATTGAAATCGATTTCACAGTAAAGTTTTTAACAAAAAAATTGCTACTTAGAGCGTTTCTTCTGTATAATTTTTATTTCTAACGCAGGCCTGAAGTAGTTAATCGGCATAATAAGCAAAACGGCAGCCGGTGGCGGCAGGCGCCTGCAGTGCGGGTATCTGGCGTAGATCAGCACTCAAACCATTCGTGTACGGCGTTTAATCATATATCCAACCATTTAGTATAGAGTGGTAAATCGACTAGCTTCCGAGCTAGTGATCGCAGGCTCGATAGCTGCATCTGATAGGATACAAATAAACCATATCTTTGTCTGTTTATTCTTAGTAAAAGTAGAACCGCGGCGGGATTGTTTCGTTGCACTAGCTTTGTCTTTCCCGAATAATTAGATATATGAAATTACAAATATTTGCACTACGTACTTATTAAAAGGACTTCTTTTAAAAATTACATCCGTTTTTGGATTAACAACTAGTATTCGAATCTCAGGTAGATGCCCGGTGGTCAAGAAGATTATAAATCAATTAACATTCATTACAAAAACATCAAGTACCTAGGTATGTACTAATCTTATGAGAGTTGGAAATTAAGCGAGGCGTTCGGAAACCATGTCTATCTCCCATATAATTATTGCTTTACGGTCCGAAAGATTTATTACTCTAGTTGTGAAACCGAAATGAAATTCGATGTAATTAACTGGTTGGTTTTCGAATATACTTTCTTAAGATTAAATTATTTAAGGCAAGCTTTCGTCTCTGTGAAATGTGATTTTTGAAAAGTAACCTAAGTATATGGTATTCCAGTTCACGTCTTATCGGCATTGTAAATTTTGAATTTGCACATCATATAATTTTGCGGATTATTTAGCAACGTCAAATGCAAACCACACAAATTCTGTCAGGAATATTGGACACTTCTAAGCTATATTATACATATCTTAATTACCTACTTAAAATAGTTAGTTTCATAAAACTCTACGTACCTAATTGAAATACTTGAACTCGCAGCACATGAAAAGAGTTGAGTTCACACTTTAATTTTAAACATTAAGTAAGAAATTTAACCATATAATTTCTATCTAAAACCTTTGCAATTGAGATAACCCAAAAAAAAAAAATCGAAGGAATAGCCTTTTCTTAGGATCTAATTTGAAGCATCTATCGTGATTAAAAGCGTTATTGTTATTTAAAATAATTTATCAAGTTAAATTAACCTCACCTACTTACTGCGCAAAAATGGTGGACCTACTTAGAAAAATCGGTATACTTCATCTAAGATTGAGAAACATGTTTTTTACAATCTGAGATCTGATTTTAAAGTCATACATAAACATAATAGAGGAACGTCATTCAAAAAACATAAAAAAACAATCGCAATACAATAAATTTATTATTTCGGAGGATTTTACGCATTCGCCTATTGGTTATCATCAATGTTACAAGTTATCCCACAAAACTGCCCTGGATTTGCGAACCAAAATCAACGATAAAATAATTTTTTTTTTTTTTAATAATTGGACAGATCGCACATACCAATCAATACCGTCTTAACTCGAAATGTGACAGTGTTGAAAATTTAATTCTGTTTACAAACTAGTACAAATAGTTATGCATTACAATTTATTTTTGAGTTAATACGGTATTGAATATCATGTGCGAGATGTTTTCAGAATGACAGCCAGTCATATACACTTTATATCATCATATTACTATTTATTTATTTACGTAACACCCGGCCATAATGTGAGTTTTATCGCACGCTGCGCGCACGGTAAAACTCGATCGCATTGTGGCCAGGTGAAGACGTAAAATTGTGTACTCATCACGGTCAGTAAAAAAGAAAGCCCTCTATCGCATATTTACAACCCTCGCCTACGGCTCGGGTCTCAAATACCTGCGATTTCGGGCTTTCTTTCTTTTACAGCCCTTGTTAAGTAATGTACTATTAATGGCGTCTACGTAAAAACGTAATTTTGCCAATATCAAGTATATATAAGCAACGTTGTACGGTGAATCCTGCCCTGTCGTCGAAGTCTTCCAGTCATAGTCGTTATGACCCTAGAAGATGGCGGGCATCCACTTCAATGTATTGGTGTGATCCTGACCGCTAACTCATTTGGAAAAGATTTTCACTGTAATTTTATTCAATGTAAGTTCTTCATTAATGTTACAAGTTGTCCCACAAAACTGCCCTGGATTTGCGAGCCAAAATCAACGATAAAATAATTTACAAAAAATTAAATAGGTAATTGGATTGTTGTTTTCAGAATGACAGACAGTCATAGACCCTTTATATCATCATAATTTGTAAATAAATATTTTTGACATGACAACAGCTGTCTTCGAATATAGGTGTCAGCTAGAAATCTAAATTGTACTTATAAAATAAAATAATGCAGTGGTTTTATATGTTTTATCTAAAACCACAAAAGAAGTTGATATAGCGCAATTCGGACCGGCATTATGGGGTCAAATAAAGGTAATGTTTAATTAAATTATAATTAATTCATTGTAAAAAAACAGTAATCTAACTACAGGGATCGATTTGAGAAGCCTATTCCTCGAAATAGTTTTTAAATTTTCACTTGTATTGTACAATCTTTTTAATTAAGTAAATAAATAACTATTTGATCTTTTACAATCGTTAGATTAAAGTGCACTTCTAAAATATTACTAAGTAAAGTGCTAGGCATTTAAAATTGATGTTAATCGTTCGAGGGTAATTTAGGTGAGTCATATTAAATCTTCATTTATAAATATTTATGCAGGAAAAAAGGTTGTTATTTTTATAATGGTGATTATTTGATGAGACGGACCTCTTCTATGGGCGCATATCCAACAATATAGTGTTCAATAAATACCACTATACTTTTTAGTGTCCCGTACCCCAATGGTCCTTCCAGCTGTCTGTCAGCGGCCTGTATCTCATGAACCGCAATACGTAGAAAAAGAGTGTGTATTTCGATCCAGAGTGTACTCGTATTTCTATTGCCGCTATAAAATAACATTAAACACTATGTAAAGGCGGCCCCTATACAAGATGGTACCTAAATACCTAAACCTTCGTGTGTGCGAGTCCAACGCACACTAAGCCGTTTCCTAAAGCATTTTCCAAAGTTGCTAAACATGTTCCTTTTTGAACCAATTTCAATTTAAGTAATTAATATTAATATTTATTCATGTTCTTATTGTAAGTATTTATGATAGTAGGTATTGATAACGTTATACCAGCTGTTATTTATTTGAAATTAATAGCTACCATAATGTTAAGAATACGATTACAAGTACGATATAGAAACAAGATGGGCTAAAACTAACAAGAATACAGCCCCAGACATGCGTACGATGGTAAATAGTCTCGAAGTTCCTATCGTATTGCATCCTGCGATAGATAAAGATTGCTCAGATCCGGTACGTGCAAATCCTTATATATAAGTATTATTTGATGTCCGTGGTTGATGTTAAATAAACATTGATAAAATTGCACTAACAGTATTTTAATTTTAAAAAAGAACGGAATACTTTTGCTTTATATTAGCATCACAACCTTACCACTGATTTAATATACAGAGCTCCTGTGAAGTTAAATTAAATACAAATGTCGAGGCGAACCGGTAAACTGCCCCGTTAGCCGCGAAGTGTAACGCGCTGCGTAACAATTTAATGTCGTTTAATTCCCAAGAAAACATGCTGCTATGCCGACTTCGTTGGTGCATCTCTCGCATTGTTGTCTTATTACTAATAGCGCCTTCAACATCAGGGGCTTTATTTTTTTCATCGAGTATGTACCAGCTTTTGGCAGAAGAAACGGAATAACGTACATTATGCTAAAAGATAAGCCTCATTATCATTTTATCTTACTAAGTAGACAACCTCCTAAGTGACCAATCTGTAAGATGTCTGAGGTATGGTCTTCAAATTTACATATTTAATAGTACTTACATTACTACAGAGGCCGCGAAGTACGGGGTTGCCGGCCGAGTGATAGAGGATAGTTACGAGGCTGGCAACCCCTTTTCACGGCGAGGTACGTATAGTGTTTTTCTCAAACATATGCAATGAAATAAAAAAATACATCGCTCAAAAAAGTAAATTGATATATGTCCACCCTAGGGAAGAAAAGTATTGCATGTTAAAATAAAGTACTAGAAGCGCAGCGGTAATTAGAAGGCATATCAGGATATAGCGCAACTTAGATCGCAGGCGGTGCGGGCAACCGACGGGCGGGGGCGGGCGCACACGACACAGCGCGGATGTCTCCCAAGTTTATGCACTCCTAGTACTATTTGACGTTATAACTTTTTCTCAAAAATGTTATAGTAGATTGTTCAACAAGGGACTAAAGTAAGGATAAAGTTCGAGTGTCATTATGGCGCTTTAGTCTCGAGTTAAACACTCTACTTTTCACATCGAATGCGAGAAAAAAAAACGACGTTCTTTACAAAATTACAAAATTTAACAAATAGGTAGGTAACAAAGTTTCTGACAAAGTTTCGCAGTTATTAGTTTTTTGTAAAGTGACACTTTAAATGCTTGCATATTTAGCCAACAGACAAACTTGGAAACTATTGTCTTTAATATATTGAAATATATTTATATTAGTAATCATTAATCGTGTTTCAAGAAATTTAATCTTTTTATAAATAATTTTGCACAGTTGGCATTTTGAGGTTATTTCCACGGCCTAAAAATGGTCCATACACAATCTCTGAAAATGGC
This sequence comes from Acleris laterana, assembly GCA_963966035.1. Taxonomy (NCBI): domain Eukaryota; kingdom Metazoa; phylum Arthropoda; class Insecta; order Lepidoptera; family Tortricidae; genus Acleris; species Acleris laterana. Next base: position 67,941,142 of record OZ014438.1, on the reverse strand, counting down.
GATAATCCTCCATTCATAAACACCGTGATGTTTAAATGCTTGCATATTTAGCCAACAGATACAAACTTGAAAACTATTTGGACCATGCCTAATAAAATGGAATTATCCCTAATATGTTTAAATAGATTCATATTCGTAATCATTAATCGTGTTTCACGAAATTATATATATATTTTTTTTAATTTTGCACATTTTTTATTTAGAGGTTATTTCCACGGCCTAAAAATGGTCCATACACAATCACTGAAAATGGCGATAATCCTCCATTCACAAACACCGTGATGTTTAAATGCTTGCATATTTAGCCAACAGATACAAACATGAAAACTATTTGGACCATGCCTAATAAAATAGATTTATCCCTTATATATTTAAATAGATTCATATTTGTAATCATTAATCGTTTTTCACGAAATTAAATCGCTTATTTTATAATTTTTGCACTAAAAATGGTCCATATACAATCACTGAAAAAGGCGATGATTGGCTGTTTAAGGGTTTCCAACGTAAATTAAAAAGAAAAAGTACTTAAGTCCCTAGGGAGCAAAGTGTAGTTTTAATCCCTTGAGATTAAATACATCACTTTAGTCCGCCTATACAAGCCTATTGTGAGTCATTTTAGAGCCTGAGAAGTGAAAAAAATATAATTTAGCTATTCAGCCTGTTTATAAACACAGGCGCTATGTTTACATTAAAATAAAATAAAAATACTTCCCGGTCTGGGCCTTCATATACCTATATGAAATTCCTTTACAGTTCTCTCGAGTTGTTCCGCCCGCAACGTGACACTCTGAAGCCAAAAATAACTAACATAACGCCAACATTTCATTGCATGTTTGAGAACATGACGTAATCTTTTAATGTTTTTTACGTCTTCAGGTTAGAAATACTGTTATAAACTTTAAGTACTTTGTGCTTAAGGCAAATCATACATGAAGGTTTTTAAAAAGGACTTATGAAGGTTATTATACTATAAATACTAAGGGCCTGTTGTTTGATCAGTAGTTAAACTAACTAATCATTAATATTCGAAAAAGGAATTGAAAATTTGACACATTTCATTGAGATTCCTTCAAATTTTCGATTCCTTTTTCAAATTTTAACAATTAGTTAGTTTAACTACTGATCAAACAACAGGCCTTAACTGAGTGTTCTACTTAACCAATGTTAAGATCTTGGATAATTCAAAATATCATAGTATCAATTCCTGTAAGTGTGTAAAGGAAGGTCCTGGGGAGTAAGGACGCGGGCGGCGGGGGCGGGCAGGAGCCAGGCTCGCTCGTAAACATACCGGCTCGAGGCGGTTTCCTGCACTGAACCGAGTAATTACTCCTTTGATGCCCTCGCAAGGATAATAACATTACTAACACCTTTCAATCATTAAAACGCCGTTTCCTTCGTCATTCCCAGTGCTTGTTTTATAGATAAACTATTAACACAGAGTACCAAGCTCGCTGTATCCCCATACAAAATGGTCTCAATGACGGCCCCTGGGCTCTGAAATCGCAATCGTTGAAGTTACCATAAAAATATTATCGTCAGAAAAAAATAATGGTTTAAGCAAGCTTCATAAAAAATAATAGAAAGCAATCACCATTTACATTGCTTCATATTTTTATATAGTAAAAATTAGTAGTTAAACCTTTTAGTCACACGACTAAATCATAAATTAAGTTATTTTTAGTTACCTACAAAAAAAATACTATTAAAAGTCGAGAAGTCAGTATTAGTTCTGTAGCTCTGCCTACCCCACTCTGAGTTTACAGGCGCGAAGGTATGTTATGTATATGTATAAGTCAGTAGATGGTTAAGTTGTTAGCAAATAGACAGGATAAAACTAATTTCATGGCATGGCATAACGAATCATTGGCTTAACAGAAGGAAGTGCTCGGGGGTGTTATAGAAAATTAAGGCCTGTCGACAATCCGGCCGTTTTCAAATTGCATACAATTACTGAATTGAAGGCAGGGAATGCATTAACACTTGCAGAGGTAACAATAAGAACTCGATCTCGGGATTACGTTCAGAACCTAGTTTCCGATTCCGGCAATTTAAAGTATCAAGCGGGTCGAGTACCTAACTGGTAAACAATATTCCTTAGACATTAAGAACGTACGAATACCTCGACTTTCTAAGGATTACTTCGGAAATGGTAGGCACAAACTGGTTTAAAAATATTTAGGCGATAATTCCGGCCCGCCACCTTTTGGAATACAGAATTATAAAAATCTTTAACCAATTTTTACGCATTCTTGAAAATGTCAAGTGTGGTGTACCTAGTGGCATCTGTAATAAAAGTTTTCGCATGTAAGTTACTGATGATGAGGCCAGGTCGCGATCGCGTTACTCCCCAGTGTCCAGTAGCCCGATGCTTCCCGGGGCAACGCTCTCCCGCCTATTCCCGGTATTCGTATCTCACGTGTCCCGGCAAAATGCTGCGAATAAGCTATTTCTTATGTTCCGCCATGATCTCACATAAGAACAGTCGCGACATCTGGCGGTGGTGACACTCGCCTAATGACTTCCTATCTTGTGTAGGTATCACTACATAGTATAAAACAAAGTCACTTCGAGCTGTCTGTCTGTCTGTCCCTATGTACAGTCAAGGTTAAAAATAAATATCCGCACAAAGTTGCAAAAATATGTACACATAGACTTTATTGCTATAGTAATAAGGTCTGTGTACATATTTCTGAGACTTTGTGGTGTATACATATTGGTGACCTTGACTGTACCTATGCTTAGATCTTTAAAACTACGAAACGAGTTTTGATGCTGTTTTTTTTAATACATAAAGTGATTCAAGAGGAAGGTTTTTATGTATAATAAACTCTTTTATGTACGGGTGTTACAGAAAACATACACATAAACCGAAGCGAAGCTAGGGCGGGTAACTAGTATTTATTACTTAAAGTAAGGATGAAGCGTAAACGTACCTTCCGAATTAGTGTGAATTTTATGCAAACATATGCCGGTCATGACTGAAGTAAAATAAAATTAAATACATTGACCTCAATAAAAATTAAGAATTTCTCGTCTTTATGCTAATTTACAAAGCAATTAGAAAAAGTAGAACAAATGTAAGTTATCGTCTGATTTCCCAAATTTAAGAATAATAATCCTTGAATGTGCGTAGAAAATATTTGTTTACAAATTCAACCGGTTACCGAAAATGAAGCTATTTGTATGCAGAATATAAATTGATAACCTGTGTGTTTTTACTAGCCATAATAATGAAATTGAGATTAAGATACGGTACCTATGTCTTTTGATATGAATATATTTTTGGTCATAAGATATTGAGTTAATATGAATCATGATATGATGTTAGGTGCCTAGCAATAACGGTTCTTTACATGTCATGTCACCAAAGCGGACAGGAAAATCACGCCGAATACTAGAAAATAATTAAATATCACTTGATCGTTTCAGACACTTACCAAAGTATTTAATATAGAATAGGTACGAAGATACGCGAGAGCGTTTTATGTAAACTTGTTTCTATTATTAACCGATTTCAAAAAAGGAGGTTTCAGAGTCTGTTTTTTTTATATGTTTACCGATTTCTCCGTCAATTGTGGTCAGTTTTTTTTTGTTTGATTGTTTATACTTCCGAGGTGGTCCCATTGTCACCAAATCAGAACCCGATGAGGGGATCAGTGAGGAATTGACGGAACTCCGTAAATATTGTAGGCAAACATATAGCGATTTTAGTATTTTTAGTAACAAATCTAGCATTTGCATTCAAAAAGTATCATTTGGTGAAGTGGAACTGATGATGAAGACCACGTATGGGCACCGGAACTTATCAACGGTTGCTATTTAAAGGCTGGCGGTAAGATATCTCGATTAAGATATTTGAGCGACTACAACGAAGAACATCTACTTGTTTAAATATAACTTTGACTTTCCCGCGGCGTTACTTACGGCGCGCTTGAAATAACTTAAAGTTTCATATTAACTAAGAAGTGGGACTACGTAACAGCGTATTATGATTACTAAAAAGTGTAAAACCAAAGTTTTACATAACAAAAAAAACTCCATCAAAAACGCAAAAAATAACTTCTTTTAAAATGGTAGGTAGGTACCTACCTAATAGGTTAGTCCAACTTTCAACAAAAAGCCGACTTCAGTTGGACTTTAAAAGTAGTTATTTTTTGCGTTTTTGATAGCGGCTTTTTGGTTTTTAATGAACTGAACGTTAAAATTTCATCATAGTCGGGTTTCTACAAAAGTGCAGCGTTTTGAAATACAAAAAACAATCTGATAAATAGTAGATTGTTCACCGAGGGATACAAATATAGCGAAATATTTTTGCGCTCGAGCAAAGCGAGAGCGCTAGTATTTCGAGTGTGAAATGAATGGTAACCGTCACCCGACTTAAACACTAGTTTTCATTTCGATTATGTATGAGGAAAGTAAAAAAAAACTAGTTACGAAAAATATAGCGCACACATATTACGTAGTACAACTAGATAGGTACCTACTGAAGATCGTATCTTGTTTTTCCGCTCATGCTTTTGAGACGAACTTTTTTTGGAGCGCCAGTCTGCCAGCTTTTTTACCCCACTGTCATGAAGGGTTAAGTATTTACTTATTAGGTGCGGTTATTTTTTGCAAACCGCAAGCAATTAAATAGGAATGAAATAAAAAGTGACAAGTAAAAATTAGATTCATATGAAAAAAAAAGAAGTTATTTAAATATATAACTGGTGCTTTATTCTGAAACTTGATAATAAAATTTATAAAAGTAAAGAGTGGCTGTATCAGATTTTACCATGGCTCAGTACATAAGTACTTAGTTTCTTTTTTAATAATCTCAGTACCGAGAGGCTGTATAGGTTTCTGCTACTGCACAGGTCTATAGACATAGTTCTTCTTTCAAATTACTTTTCTTCCCTAGGGTGGGCATGTACCTATCACTTTAAACACGCTTCTAAGATAAACGATGGCCTACTTTCAGAGTATGAGACATGAAAAATATATATTAAATCATCACAACTACTAAAGTAGGTACATTTTATAACCAAAAGGTTAGGTTCAATTCCTATGCATTTGGTTTTTGCTTAAAATGGCTGGGTTTAATTGAAACATGTTGGTAAAATTTCAGCAAATTAAAATGGTGACATTCAACCCAATTGACTTTTTATAAACTGATGGGATCAGCCCAACGACTCGATTTTATTAAAGGACAGTGTTGACTGCCGTATCCCATGTAACGACCGAGTTGTTTGTTGCAGCTTCGTCCTGAACCCCCTGACGCCGGTGCAGGAGACCCGCTGCCTGCTGCAGAACGACACGCAGGCCAACAACCCCATGGCTACACCACAGGTAGCTACTGACGACATTCGAAAGTACTTACTCAGCTATCGAAAATGTACTTGACGTGCAAGTTGTAGTTACCAAGAAGGGATTGAATGTGTTAAGAATAACGTAAATTGATTGCAAGTACCTATAGTCAGAAAATACATTTCTAAGTGACAGTGGAGCTATGTCAAAGAGAACGCAATAAAAATCAATCGTGAACAATTTCTAATGAAGTGATTGATTACAATGGATTCGTCACTTTGAAATAGTCCCATTGTGGTCCAGATTTTGTTAAGATTGCGCCGAGCAAACGCCGTGCGTCCAGTGGCGCTCTCATTACTTTTATTTTGTTTTCTAATTAACTAAAGAATTTCCTTGGAATCAGAAGAAATCTTTTTGACTACAAAAAGAGCGTTTTCAAATTGGTAGAGTCGTCAGAGGTTCAAGTAAGCAGCATTATTCGCTGTGTTAGACTACAAAACAACAAGTTGTGTTCTTAAAAGGCAATGCGCAAGAATTTACAAATGAGACGCTTTCCTAAAGCCCCGGTATGGAAAACATCGACCGAGCTAAAATGTGGCTGGGGTACTTATCGATATCGAAGCTTGTACCCATTAGACAAGAGTCGAGGAGAACGGCTCGCGGCACTACGGGCAGGCTGCTTATTTATGACTACAAACAGAAGTTAGTGAGCTTTTGCATAAGGCTCAACCCTCGGCTAATGTTTGTGAATACTTGCGAGGCAAGTAGTGCGCTGGCACCGCGTGTCATGGGGGTGTGATTGGTGTGAATAATGATAATTGCTAAAGATATAAACCAATGCCGATACGAGTATTTTGAAATACAACCAGGTAATTTACCTCAACCCACGAACACGCGTAGGCGTTCTGATGTACAGTTGAATCTAATGAAATGTAGACATTTATGTAATATAAACATAAAATAGGCGAGACTTATCGCAAGTGTGTTTTATAGAATGCGTCCTCTATTACTTAGGCACGCAGACCGATACAGGGCTCAGGTTAATAGCCAAATAAATCTCTCGTTAGATAGCAGCCAGCATTCCCTCCGCTCTGCCAATTAGCCCGGCGATGCTGCGATCGGATTAACAATTCAGATTAAATCGGTCAACCAGTCTCAGGGAAATCTAAGCAGAGATAGAACATTGTAACTGTTCAAGCTATATATAGTTTAATCGCTTTTGGAACAAATGAACTGCCGCGGGTACACATATTTACCGTGCTAGAGATGCGGCACGATCGCACATTTCACGATTCTGTTTTTGGGCACTAAAAGTAAGGATTAATTTATTAATTTGCACTATTCCAGGCATTAGTTAAATTAGGCAAATCACCTCGGTGTTATTTTTAAGTTTTATTTTGTTACTAACTTTCCCGCGACTCCGTCCACGTGGAAGTCGCTTGGGGCGTATGTGGAGCCGGAGCGTCGTAGCGTTTGTTTGTTCAACCGCCCCTTGTCGCAGCGGTCGGTGAACACGTACTACATGGTGAAGCTGCAGGTGCGCACGGAGAGCGTGTGCCTGCGGCCCTGGGCCTTCGAGCGCGTGCCCGGCAAGTCGCTGCGCGGCCTCGACAACACCATCATCTACACCTCCACCAAGGAGGCCTGCCTCGCGGCCTGCCTCAACGAGGTAAAATAACTCTTCTTATTATACACATTTGACTACATTTTATAAAGGAAAGCTCCGCAATGTAATTTAACGTTTATCTATTCAATTTATATTTTATGGTTTCGCCCTACTTGCACTCACACAAGATACAGACAAAGTGCATTTAAGATATATTGTATCTAGGCGAGTTATAGGGGCTTTGGTGCGGTGCCTTTATATCTATTATAGCTTTAAGGTGCGAGGATCGATTGGTTACTTCATTGACTACCTACACCTAGTCAAAATCATTTATTTATCTTTTATCTTCATCTTTATTAGTTTTATACACTAATGCGTTATTATATAATCGTGTATTTAGATTTATCGCTTTTATATCGCTTAAATGTTCTAGTTGTTGTAATTAATTTACTATTTAGTTGGTTTACTATAAGTTTTCAAAGTACGAACAAAGTGTATTAGGCGCCGACGTTAAGCGTAATACCAAGTCTTAAGGCGTGCAGGACATCGTAGGGCCTCTATTCTTACGCACGGAATTGGATTTAACTCAAGTAGGTAAATAAAAGCTACGAAATCGTTGTAAATACGATAACCGGTCAAAATAAATATTGTTTGCCATCGTAGAATAGAGGCCCTGATAAATCACTTTAAAAGAAATATATTTTATTATGATATGCAAATAAATATATTTTTTAACCTCAATGTAGATTTGTTTGAAATACGTATGTATTAAAAATGGGATCAAGTTAATTATTTAGTGAGACCTACTCAACCTTGATAGTCTCGAATGAAAGAAAGAACTTTGAAGTAGGTATACCTACCTAGGTAGGTATATATAATAGGATGTAAGTGAGTAACGGGAAGGTGGTGTGGACAGAAGCGGTTCCCGTGCCGGTCGGCGGAGTACGAGTACGGCAGCATGCGGTGCGCGCTCAGCGACTCCGACCGCCGCACGGCGCAGCACTTCGTGCAGCTAGTCGACACCCCCGGCACCGACTACTTTGAGGTAAACCCACTTGTTTGCAAATTCATTTAAAATTTACATACATTCAATCACTCCTGTTTCCCAGAGGGGTAGGCAGAGGCCACTTCTTTGAACTTGCTACGATCTTGACAAATTTTAAACGCCTACAGAGGCCTGAGACTTGCACCTACTGTCAGTCTAGTGTCCGTTTAATATGTGTACATTATATTATAATATAACAATAAAATAATTGAACATGCCGCATCAAAAATTTTGTTTAAATGTCATGGTATTGTTATTGTGTATAATTTGTAGGATTGCATGTGTTTTTTGGTCGTGCAGAACCTGTGCCTCAAGGCGTCGCAGGCGTGCAAGGGGCAGCGCGTGTTCACAGCGCCGCGCGTGGGCGTCGCGGAGGACAAGGTGGCGCAGTACGCCGGGCTGCACTACTACACGGACAAGGAGCTGCAGGTGAGCAAACCGTGCTTTAACACGGCGCAAGTAAGTCAGGACAACGTGCGTCATTCTACACTACTTATACTGACAAATATCTGGAGGCATGCGAATGTTATTCTTAATACCTACTATACAACAAAGATTTTAAGAAATAATTTAATTTAAGAAACTTGCATTTTAATGATTTTTTTTCTCAAATTGTTTTAAATACAAATATGTACATTACCTAACTGACCGCATTATCAGATCTGGCAATTGAATGTGGACTAGTAGTAGTCGATTCCTTGAGTCGGTCTCTGAATTGAGCTTATTCAACACGAGTTGAAAGCACCCCGTGTTCGCACGTGACAGCCCGCTTGGTTCAGATACTGCAATGTAGAGCGTCTACTTTTTGTAGGTCGTGCTCCTCCTAGTTTTTTTGAAAAAAATACTGATTTGAGACAGCGAAATTGCATTGTGCGATCCTTTTAATACCCCTCGATGTAGAGCAGCTCTCTAGATGGTCACGATTGAGATTTATATATTTCAAGTAGAGCACAGATATTTATCGCTAGGTAAATAAACTTTATACATTATCCTTCAGTAAATTTGTTGCCTTAAATTGAAAGTTTTATTTGTAGAACTTTAATGATACACTCCCCGACATATAACTACATAAAAGAAACGTTTAGCTCCAGGGAATGTTCTCCACGACAGGCTTATATTAAAATAAATCAGTAGTAAATGTTACAATATGAATGCAAACTCTGAATATTTACTTGCATTTCCAATACGAACTGGAACGGATGTAATAAGAGTAAGTATTTATTTTATTGGTTTCTTAATGTCTCGTTGAAATGCTTTTAAATTATACTTGCTCACGGGGAATGTGCATAGTTATGGCTGCAATTTTATAGCATTATCTAGAGTAATATTTTAAAAACGTGTTGCCTTTTTTCAGTCAATAGAAACTTAAAACATGAAAGTTTCGACATATTATATATTTTTGAATATTTGTGAAATATTTATGTAGGTCCTATCTTTTAATTTGAGACAAACCGCACTGCAGCCTTTCTCCAGACATTCTCGCTTTTCGAAGACTTCAAATCCGCCTCGCACTCCACATTAAGATCCAAGTTGAAGTAGTGATGAATATGTAGGTGACGTCCGAGGCAGCGTGCCGGCTGGCGTGCGACATCGAGTCGGAGTTCCTGTGCCGCTCGTTCCTGTACCTGGGCGCGCCGCACTCGGCGGCGTACAACTGCCGGCTGTACCACCTGGACCACCACACGCTGCCCGACGGGCCCTCGGCCTACCTCAACGCCGAGCGCCCGCTCATCGACGACGGAGAGCCCATCGGGAAGTACTTCGAGAACTTCTGTGAAAGTAAGTACTTATCACTTCACTTATAAATAAAAGCAACAACTATTAGACTTATTCAGATCACGAGTTACTCACGTAAATAATGATTCGACATTAGTCATTACAAACGTGAGTAACCCGTTGTAATCTCTTAAATATGCCTGAGTCTCACGGAAGTTTTATGTTCACAACTATTATAGGTACACTATAACTGGCAACTTAAACTGCAGTGCCTACCTTACGTCCGAGGCTCGATTTATCTATTATAGTCTCCAGTTAAAAAAATATTTTGGTTGAAGTTATCATAAGACTCCCCGTTATGACAGATAGAGCAATAATTTATCTCTCATATATTATTTTCAAGTTCAATTTTATCGGAATTAAGCATATTTTTTATATACATTTTGGTCTGTATTCTGTAGATGCCCCAAGTAGTACTTCCTGTTAAAATATCAAAACTTTATGATCGATGTATATATAGGTTATTTAACAATTTTTCTAACATTCAAGGTCAGTAAATTAGGAAATTATGCGTTCATATAGTCGCTTGACATATAATCAAGTAGAATAAATAACTGCTAGTATTTTATTGCTAACTATTTATAATAAAGTTATAAATTATAATAGTACGGTATTTTCTGCCCCAGCCTAGCTTTTATAGCCTACAGCCGTGTTACAATGTTAGTTAATGGTTAAATTTTTATCTGAAATACTGCATTTACTCATTTATATCTCTTCGCTTTATATCCCCATTACGTTCTTTTTTGAGATTAGCGTTGTAACCTTTTATTAATAATCAGGCCTACAGGCTTCAATTAATTTGAGCGCCCGTATTAGCAGAAGATACGTGGAATGATTACTTGAATAGTAACTTGTGAGCGGCATAACCGCACCTCATGATTTATAACAAGATGTAATATATTATTATGTTGTATATTATATAGATAGATAAGACTTAAGATTAGGTATCTGTAGTATTTTTTGGCGTAGTTGAATATTAAACATACTCACATAAAACTTTAAATTACTTATGTCATTCAAGATTTAGTTTGGTTTAATATTCCTTTAGCTTGATTTATTGATAGAATAACGGTCAACCATGATACAGTTTCAAAATGTGACTTCTGAATAATTTAAATTGCCTTTTCCTTGGTCGTGGTGCGGGTGCAGCGTCCGCGGAGCGCGCATTAGCGGGTCGTCACCTCGCTAGCGAGGCCTCGATGATGCATCTAGTTCTGCGGCAGCTCACTGCCCGCTTTGTAAAATAATACAGATTCTTGCCCCCGTTGCCTCCAGAACCAGATTTAACAAATACTATCTGTAGAATAACATGTGTATTAATTCACATGTGTTGTATTTTGGGGTTCTGGTTGTAACATAACAACACTTTGTTTTGTCGATATTCGTAGGGTATCTGGTATTTTGCGGATGGAGTGATTCAGAAATGTAGTGATTCGAAAATTGTTATGAGTAATAAATAATGGAGCAAGTGTGCTCGCTTTGCACTGCGACAACTTCCGGTCAGTACTATAAATAACTATGTGGTATTTGGCACCGAAATTTAAAATGCTAATCATGCGGTAATAATAACGCAGGGTAATAATGTAAGTATAGAACTTTCAATACAATAGTCATAAATATATCAGGCACTTCCTTGAACGCCGGAGTATAAGTAATTAGTGCCAGTCCGCTAGAATGCGAATGGGGATAAGTACAATTAATATTTTTCACACGCTAATACCTCGATGCGACGCAGACGTGAAAGTAATTTATATGACACGATACTTTTCTTGTTCTCAGTATAGACTCGTGATCGAGTCAAACTCCTATTAAGCCGACTCAATATGGCTACCGATGCTTTTTCATATGAAACGCCGGTTAAGAGGTCGTGAGAATAAGAGATAAATAGGGTCCGAGAGAACACGTACACATCATTCGAAAGCTATTACTTGCATTCCTGCCAATGTAGAGGCCGGGAACGGCTAGTTTAAACTGGCCGACCGCAGAGTGCGAGACAGGTATGAGACTGAAGACCGCGTTCTGGGTAATAAAAGCTATGTACAGTAGTCGTTTAGGAATTGCTCATGGGCGGAAACTGGAAACCCCTTGCGGCTTTAACGCCAAGATACATTTCTAGCCTCAAGATTGCAGTACGAGTATCTACGGGTCTCAGATTTCATTTACAATCAGTTGGGCTGTGTGTTAGTTTGCATTCTCCGTCCCATAGAATCAAATTTTATTTTCGTCCCTATAACGGCCGAGTAAAATTTAAAAACGGTCGCTTCGCATCATTGAATAAAACGTCTAACTTCGTCGCCTGGGTGTTTGTTTATACACACACACACACACACACTAACACATACATATTATGAATATAATGCACCTAACTGCTCTAGGTTGAGTTTCTGGCGACTCTAAAAGACAAGAGTGGATTTTATTTTATGCTCTGCTAAGCATGATTCCTAAAGGTAAAATGTCGAGTTTTGAATAACACAACTACCTAGTAAGTATGTAAGTACACACTTAAAATACGTACGAACCCCTCGGTATTCGTATGATCTGTTTTTCTTAAGCAAATGTTCTATAGAATCAGACGTCGAGTGCGACCTATTGTACAAGAGCCCAGGGTATCATTGAGGTATATTTCTCTACATTTCGATTTGCATTAACCTTAATGGTAAAATAACACCCCTCTGCTTCCGTTGGGGACTACGAGGAAGTTTAATTTACAGCGGGCATACATTCCTGAGGATATTTTTACAACTTTTTTTGCACACGTATTTAAAATATTTGTCTATATAAGTAGTCCTCGTTGTTAATATTTTGTACAAAAACTTACAAATGACATTTCTTCTTTTCTTTATGCTAATCGTTTAGTAAGAGTACAGTCGAAGACAAATAGACATTTACAATGTTTAATAGACAGGTATGCGCTTAAAGAATTAAACGGGGAGTAGGAACGTTAAGTACTAAGTCAATAATGGAAGAAGTACAGGAGTAAATATATATAGAGAGAGAGTTAAAAAATATGTTAAAAATTTTGCACCTTATTGTTTACACAAGGAAACAGGTGCAAAATTAAATACATATTTTTGTACTCTACAGTACAATGTATAACGCTGATGATTAATGATCCGGGGCAATCGAATTGATGAAAAAACGGCTAGATAGTCCTTTACACCTTCCATTATTGACTGATACACATACCTTTTTTTTTTTGACCCGGGGGAAATGCCTTTGCATACCCGCCCTGACGGGGGCCAGGGCGGGTTATGTCCGACTTGAACGGAATAAAACCCCCGGGGCGTTGCGCCAATCGCTTCAGGAGGGGGCTACGGGATCGCTATAGCGCCAAAACGTAGCCCCCCAATAGCGGATGCCCTTTGGGCTCGCCTTCCGGCGAGGGCTTTTACAAGGCTCCTCGCCTACTCCTCTGAGGGCACCCTGGAACACAGCAGGGGCCTTCCAGCTCAGGACCTTTTACTGCAGGTGATAGACCCCCCGATCTATCACCCGCAGGCCCCCGTTACGGTGGCATGCGGTTGACATAAGCCAACCGTCGACCTAACTGATACACAAACCTACCTTAACCCTACTCCTTGTTAAGTTCTTCAAGCTCGAATCAAACTTTGCAATAAAACCCACATCGCATTTACGTAGATGTTAAAAGCCAATTATTAACTAGTTAGAACAATAATACGATATAAATCTTGATAATTATTACACCATTAGCGCACGGTACTCTTGCAACGGAAGTTAATTGTTAGAGGTACTTCTGGTGCGAACACGAACGACGTCTCGGGCGGGACCTGTAGTCGTGAGAATGTCTACCGTTTACAATACACCGCAGTTTTTGCGCGTTTTAATCATCAGATTAAATATTGAAACAGAATTGTGTGAGCTAGGCACGTCGATTCGGGCCGTGCAGATAGAACCGGCTAGTATTGTTCTGGTGTAAAGTTGTTTTAGTTTTACCGCGTGTATTGTCGAACAGTTTTTGTCAAAACTGGATAGTGTTATTTCTCACGCTGCGTCGCTAGGGCTTGGGTCAATGGCAGAGCCGTGATGGCAGATACGCGCGGCTGTTCGCGGCGTCGTTAACCATCGCCTGCGCAACATCTAACGATACGATCGATCTGCACGGCTCTACTCGCGCCAAGTCAAAACTAGTCTTGAATTGTTAGCGCTCAGCGCGCAATTTCTTAACTCATATTACCAACAAGAGTAGGTACGTCATTTATTTTTATATGTAGTTTATATTTTACTTTGCCATGCGATTTAGAACGAAATAAGTTTTGACGTCTCAAATCTCATTGAATTTTTCAACTGAAAGGTGCAATGCGAACGTGTGAAATCGTAAATATTTATTGGCTTCGGGAAAATATTGTACAGCCCGCTGTAGCACATGGTTTATATATCGTTAGTGTTGGTGTGTTGTGTTCAAAGCGAGCTAATAGATGGTTGCTCTCCCACGTGCAATATTCATTTTATGGCCGGAGGGCGAGCCGCGATCAGTAGGTTTTATATGTTATGACTCCTTACGTTCGAGATAGTAAATTAAATGAGAATATTAGGGCGCTGGAACCAGTAATGGACAAGGATCAATGATGCACACATGGATTGATTCCTATTTTACAAAAGGCAAGGGTTATTCATTTGTTTTGTCCGCAAGATTCAATTTATATTTTAACCGTATGTTCTTGAAATTAAGATTTATAACGTGAAATATTGGTGCCTTCCGCTGAGTCTCCAACATTTGTGCCATCACATCACCCTACATAACCTTTTATTATATGCTCTTTTAACACATTTTACAGCACTTTTCAAACAAATACCCGTAAACGAAATGTTAATGACAATGAGATGTAGATTTTTGTGTAGATAACGTATTGTAAGACGTTTACTTTGTTTCGCTTTTATCCACACCGAGTTCGTTCGCCCGAGTACCCACCACGCAGGCTAATTAACGGTGGTGACGGCTGCCGACGACTACGCATCCCGTAATGGGTACCTGATGGCTTAGTTCACACATGTTCAATACAGTAAGTATGTACATATAAGTATAATAAATATGAAAGAATATGTGGATGTGGGTTTTGTACCGATCATTCATTTTTGCAAGTTTAGTTATTGATACGAAGATATATTCATATGATTAAAAAACAATTACTTTGTAGAGTCTATTATATGACCTACGAATAGCAGTTTTTTTTTTATTGCCATGACTTTCCCTTCATAATAAATATTTTGTATCGTCGTGCCCGTTTATATCTTTTACTTCAAACATCCTAAAAATCTAACAAAATATCTAGGACCAGTAGGACCAGTAGGTAGGTGTATGTAAGTCCGTAAACCTATTTAGGATTTGTATGTATTCAAACATTAGCTTAGACAGATGGAAGCGGTTAAATAAAACAAGAAATTGCAGTGTCTTATGTCGCTGTCAATTAGTTCTCTAACTACCCGTAAGCAGTTCTTTGTTGCGCGAAAGGGATGAACAGAGTGTCAAACGAGAATCTGCAAGTTGCGGCCGCCGCGAGCAGGATGTAGCTACTCCATTACGCGACCGCGGTTATGGCAATAAGATTGCCATCTTTTGCTCCAGCCAGCTTCATTATAACGCAAAACACATACAATATAATGAACCGCTCAGGAGGTTCCCCGCTTCGCGAACAACCGTTAGATACACAGAGATTCAATTTCTTGTAGGTATTTCCTCCTTTGGGATGGAAAGCGTAATTACGCCTACCCAGTTATCAAACGACGATCACAAACAGTCGTTATCTAATACTATACTTGCAAATAGGAAGCTATAGAAACATAAAGTGATCATATTTTAGATACTATTTACATACTGATGTAATGGTGTGGTATGCTAGATACCTAAATGCAATTACCAGCAACAGGTACCCTGAATAGCATGTGTATCTACACACAACATCACATATTAACTAACCATTAAAGACAGAGCAGAGAGAAAAAGAAAGAGATGTATTATAATATGTGTATTATGTCAACAACATACGCATTCTAGTGCGACTCTCTTTCATGCAATATTTCAGATTTCTGAAGTGTATAGCTAGATGTGTTGCTGTGTGTACTACACCCGTAGGCTTTATTCTTTAACTTGCAATGTCATTAAGATAAATAATGTGAAAACGACTGCTCGTATATTATGACACACAAAAGATACAAAAAGGCTTATGCATGTGGAGCATGACCGCAGTCTATTTCAATTGAATGAATAGGCGCGGCGCGGCGATAGTGTGGCGGTATTGTCTGCATAATTCTATCAGGCGCGTTAGCGTTAGGGCGCAATGCGCTGCGTCACGCCGGAGCCGGAGCTGCATTCGGGTATTCACTGCAAAAACTGACAAAGCAAATGTCAGCCCCGCGGAGTCGCCGGCGCCGGCGCCGCCAGCTAACTTCTAACGGTGGTAAAACTCAAACTTAATAGGTTTTTTTGCACAACCCGTGAGCTCGGTTTCGTCTTGGTTCTTAAATAGTAAAAAATACATAATGGAAATAACCCTAGATTGATTATAATTGAATCACGAAATGCGTAGAACCGTAGAACCCTAGGCCACTTACGATTTTTTTGGATATAATTCGGTATCAGGTTAAATGTTTTCAAAACGCTGCTCGAGTACGGTAGGTAGGTACGGTAAGATACTTTATTTTTGAATTCACAAAATTGGAAGTGGCTAAACAAAAGTTGTAACATAAAAAAGGTCTTTTTTTATTATCTATTAAGTAAGATATTTACCGCAAGGGCAACAATTGTTAGTGGTTTATTGAGAAATGTAAAAAATTATAAACAAGACAATTGAAATAAAAGATTCCTTGGGTAGATATAGAACGCAGTTGATTTCTGAAATATTGTTTTTTTACCAGAGTTATAAGATTAAATATACATATATCTATACAGGGTTACTGGTTAAGTCGACCTAGATCCTTTAAGGGGTTATAGTTTCCATAATTTCTGACCACTTTTACTTGAAACACCCTATTCCAAACTTAACCGATTTCAAGATATTTAACTTTTAAGAT
Organism: Acleris laterana; assembly: GCA_963966035.1. NCBI lineage: Eukaryota > Metazoa > Arthropoda > Insecta > Lepidoptera > Tortricidae > Acleris > Acleris laterana. The sequence goes on along the minus strand of OZ014438.1, from coordinate 67,924,397 downwards.
AACTATTCTTAAATACCATTTTTTTCCATATTGTATCATTTGTTTTAGAATCCTTGCATTTCATTTGTTTTTTTTTACAACAATTATGTAGTAGATAAGTGTCTTCAACATTCTGGGTACCTAAATTACCGTTAAGTGTGCTAACCGAGTCGTATTAGATGAATGATTGCGAAAGAAGGAAAGAAATTTCCACGAAATATTTTTTTCTAATAGGAATATTTCAAAAAAACTCTATGGCAGTAATACTGCAGATAATCTAAAAAACATCTACATTTCTTCAGCTATCTAACGAGGTATGGCAATCTTGGCTATTATCAAAAATAAATAGAAATATCTTAGTTGAAAGTCTGCCAGGTAGTAGTAAAAAATAGTCTTCTTAATCTACATTGAGCATGAACCTGCAGAAATCCAACCTCTTTACAGGATCTTGTTTGTTATTGACATAGTGCTTGGCAGCCAAAAGCCAATGACACTGAAAACAAAAACTATTTTGTTGTTTTTTTGTTTAATTAGTCTGCTTACGCGATTCCTCCGTAGTAGATGCGATAATCAGTGATTTCTCCTTATTACTCGACTTGGCTTGTATTTCTGGACTCTTCTTCGTTTCGATTGGTGACTGTGCTTGTTAACTGGACTCTGATTTGTGCTTTTGATGTTCAACTGTTGAAGATGGCGACGTTTACGAACGAAGAATATGCTGATATTCTTCTTTGTTACGGATACTGCAATTGTGTATCCATACGAGCTCGTGATGAATATGTAGCACGCTATCCAGGTCGCCGAGTGCCGGATCTTAGTGTGTTTGACGGTGTTTACCGACGTCTTAGAGAGACTGGCTCTATTTCAAGGCGACGAAGTGACCTGGGTAGACCACGTGTCAATGACGACGATGAAGAGCACGATAATGAAATAATTCAACGGTTTAGGCTGGATCCCACCACTTCGACAAATATTGTTGCCCGAGAACTAGGGCTCTCGCAGTGGAAAGTGTGGTTCACAGTTAATACTGCCGGCCTATACCCATATCATTATACACCGGTACAAGTTCTCGAAGAAGGAGATCCTGCGAGGAGATTGGATTTCTGCAGGTTCATGCTCAATGCAGATTTAGAGGACCCGTCGTTTTTATAAAACATATTGTGGACAGATGAATCTAAATTTGACAATTACCACAACGCTCATTATTGGGCTTCAAAAGAACAGGGAAACCCCAATAAGAAGCGAATAAAAGGATCACAGCGAAGATTTAGTTTAAATGTATGGATGGGTATAATAGGAAACCATTTAATTGGACCTCACTTTCTCCCTGACAATTTAAATGGAGAACATTATGAAAATTTTCTAAGGTTCGATTTACCTAACTTACTGGATGATTGGCCACTCAGCCACATTCGTGACATGTGGTATCAGCACGACGGTTGCCCTGCACATTTCAGGAGAAGTGTTAGAGAATGGCTAGACACTAATTATCCCAATAAGTGGATTGGGAGAGGTGGGCCCACACCATGGCCAGCTTGAAGTCCGGATTTAACCGCTATGGACTTTTATGTGTGGGGACACATGAAGAGTTTAGTTTGTAACGAAACTAACACAATTACATCGGTTGATGAGTTGAGACAAAAAATACTCGACGCAGCAGATGAAATAAGACGGCGTTTAACTACGGGCGTAGTAAAAAGTGGATTGAGAAAAAGGCTGAGGATATGTGTGCGAAACAGAGGCGGACATGTGGAACATGAATTGTAACAGCAAATGTTTAATACATGTAATTTTGTACGTATTTGAATTATTTTATTTAGTTTTCTAGGACCAAAGTCATACATTGATGTACCTACTACAGTAAAATTTTACTACTACCTGGCAGACTTTCATCTAAGATATTTCTATTTATTTTTGATAATAGCCAAGATTGCCATACCTCGTTAGATAGCTGAAGAAATGTAGATGTTTTTTAGATTATCTGCAGTATTACTGCCATAGAGTTTTTTTGAAATATTCCTATTAGAAAAAAATATTTCGTGGAAATTTATTTCCTTCTTTCGCAATCATTCATCTAATACGACTCGGTTAGCACACTTAACGGTAATTTAGGTACCCAGAATGTTGAAGACACTTATCTACTACATAATTGTTGTAAAAAAAAACAAATGAAATGCAAGGATTCTAAAACAAATTATGCAATATGGAAAAAAATAGTATTTAAGAATAGTTATCTTAAAAGTTAAATATCTTGAAAACGGTTAAGTTTGGAATAGGGTGTTTCAAGTAAAAGTGGTCAGAAATTATGGAAACTATAACCCCTTAAAGGATCTAGGTCGACTTAACCAGTAACCCTGTATATATTATTACTCGAATGGCTACAGGTGTATGTGTATTACAGCACAGCTTATAAGGGTTTAAGGTCGTAAATATAATTAATACCTTTACAAAAAAAAAAATGCCAACTTAATTGACAAGATTTCATATTTTCAAGACTTTAATTTTATTCGTTTTATAGATACTGTTTGGAAGGAGGAAGACACTAATAGTTTTAGATTTTCTCTAGAATGAATAATTATTTTATTATTAATTTATTAAGATGTACTTATTCTAAAAGGGCGTAACTTCAGTTCTACGACACAATGGACATATTACGTTAGTCCAATCTGTATATAAAAAGATAAAAAAGTATCATGTCAACCGATAATTCTCTAAGGGCCACTTGCACGAAAAGTTTAACCCTGGGTTAAGACACTAACTCGAGTTAAAATGACAGTTTTCGTATGAATCTGACGTCTACTAACTCGAGTTAGGCGGACTTGCGCGGACCAGAGTTAGCCCTTAACCCAGAGTTAAGCGTCTACTTTTGTACGTGGTTTGCTGCCTAACCTCGGGTTAAGACGCTAACTCTGGTCCACGCAAGTGGGCGTTAGTAGACGTTAGATTCATACGAAAACTGTCATTTTAACTCGAGAAAGGGCCATTTGCACGAAAAGTTTAACCCTGGGTTAAGACACTAACTCGAGTTAAAATGACAGTTATCATATGAATCTGACGTCTACTAACTCGAGTTAGTGCCTTAACCCAGGGTTAAATTCTGCGTGCAAATGGCCCTTAGGCCCACTTGCGTAACTCGAGTTAAAATTACAGTTTTCGTATGAATCTGACGTCTACTAACTCGAGTTAGTGTCTTAACCCAGGGTTAAACTTTTCGTGCAAGTGGCCCTAAGTATCTATCCATCTGTCAATAGTGTCAATGTCAATTTTGAACAATGACAGCTTTTTTTCTCGTGAAAAAGGCAATGGTATTATATCAATTCAGGCATAGTATTGGTAAAACTCGATATTTTTATTAACTTACTTGTAATTTTGTAAATAAAGAAAAATAAATCTAAATAAATATTTTGCCGTGTTCAGGAGGTAAAACCCTTTCGATTCGTATAGTAATTTGCAGGTGTCACCAAAATGAAATGTTGTCAATTACGCCGCGGCTACACCGTAAGAGCGATAGGACTAGCGACTCTGGTTAGATAGATAAGTACATAAATTAAAAATGTACTATCAGACGACGCATTTAAACATCGCCTGAGATACCTTAAGTATATATGTATTGGATAATCCATTGAAAAACTATTGTTGTTTTGACATTTAATATTTTTTGTATATTGACATCGGGTAAGTGAACATTTATTAGTTGTTTATTTTAATGTTATTAAATTAATTGAGTTTTGTATTATTCTATTAATATTGTTACAGTTTATGGTATCAATGTAATTTCGTATGTATTGACTTGCAATACAATTTATGGTGTAATATTACGTTGATGAATAAATAAACTAATCTAAACTACACATCCAAAAAACCCTGAGATAAAAAGTATTCTTAATTATATTTGAATTTTGTTATAAGTACGTTTCGATATATAAAAAAAGGATACTTTGAATCTCTCGACACTTTTAATGTGTAGAATTTAAATTATTGGTACGTATCTACCTGAGAGTAGGAGCAAAGTAAGGGAAGTCCACCTCGTGGTGGCGATCTTGATTTCGATGCTTTTACTGGCCGAACGCTTACCGAAAATTAATTGGCTTGCATTGAGAAGAACTCATATTTAAAGTATTTAGGTAAGGAGTCCGGCAAAAAAGTAGCAGCACATAATATGGTGTTATTTTTATATTGTGGTAATTTTCAAGCAAAGTATTTGGTATAGTAATCTGTAGATACTATTTAATAAAATAAGAAATAACAATCTTAAAAATTAACGGCCGATTTAAAGTTTTTGCCTTTTATCGCACCTAAAACTTTGTGGACAACTTCTTCGAGAGAATTTATGAGGTGATTGTCATAAACATAGTTTTTCCTTGGTCTTTTTTGGTCTAAGTATAGTTAACTCTTTTTGATTTGACTTCACTTACACTTACATGAAATTTCAACACTTACGTATTTGCCATTCTTACAGAAATCTGTCTCCCATAGAAAATTATAAATATGTGTACACTTAAGTACCTACCATGTTCATTTTAATGCCACGTTTAAACTTCCATACATGAATGCTCACCACGATTAAAGTGACAAGGTACTAAAGTGTACACACATATTTATGAACGCGACTGTACATGCAATAAATATTAAGAAAACACAAAAATCTCATAAATTTCGATATTATTGTATTATTATAATTAGAAAAAATAAGAAAAATATACCAGATGCTACTTTCATTGCTACTTTTTTACTGAACCAAATATAACGTAATCTACAACCTGATGCATCGTTGTACTAAGCGTAGTAGGTATTAATAGTTATATGCGATGGCAATCGTGATAGTATAACGGCCTTGGTCGGCCTTGCCTCGCCATCACTTAGTTATAGGTCATTGGCCGCGGCCCCTCCGCGGCCATTGCAAATGCAATCACTATATAGTCTGACTTCTTCTGCAGGGTTTAACTGCCTGGAGTGCGTTAAGGGAAAAAGTCGCATAGATCATCATCACTTAATGAATCTGCCTATATGTACAAAAACCGGTCGAGTGCGAGACGGACATGCGCACTGAGGGCTTCGTATTAAGTCCTTATTTATTAATTTTATTATGGTTCGCATCAGAACTATTTTCCAATTTTGAGTGGGTAGTAGGTATATACTATTAAATTATTAATATTTGGACATAACAAATTCGGGGCCGAGGCAGTTGTCTTACTTCTCACTAGCTAGTATATACCTACGTGTATATCCTTGTAATATTATAAATGCGAAAGTTTGTGTGTTGGTCTGTTACTCCTTCGCACTTCAACGGTTGCACTGTTTTGGGTGAAATTTGAAATGGAGATAGCTTAAACCCTGGATTAACACGGCTACTTTTGATCACGGAAAATTTAAAGATTGTGGAAGGAATAACGTTAAGCGAAATCTACGCGGACGAAGTCGTGGGCAAAAGCTAGTAATATTATAAATGCGAGAGCGTGGATGTTTGTTAATCAATCACAAAGCTTTAAGAAATCAAGAAATAATTAACTCAAAACTTAATCTAAGAGTTTACATTTAAGCAAGTAGATACCTACTAATTAAGCAGTCGCCTATCACCGAAAAAAATGCGCCTGTTGATGGCGGTCGTTTATTATCCTATCGAGTCTAATAAATCTTAAAAACTCTTATTTTTGCGCCAAATACTTAATTGTAGTTAAATATATCATCACTCGTTTGAACTATCGCAAAAGTAACAATAACATATACGATAAAAATCATTCTTAATTCTAATCTAATCTTCGTGATCTTAAATATGAAGCTAACGCTAGCGTGATTCAACTTACGTGAGGTGCCATAAATATATCGCACCATAAATAATTGAACTTTTATTTGTATTGTAGATGGCGCTTACCGCACTCGATCCCATACAAAATCCATTTCGCAGATGATACAGCTGGCGCCGTTTGCTGTCAAACTAGCTAATTTTGTTAATATCTCGAAGACTGGTGATTTTGATGACTTCGTTTCAATTTTCCTATAAAGTACTATAAATAAATGTCTGTTAGTCTGAATTTGTTTAGATTTTTTGGCCGTAAACTTTAGAAATATAGGTCTGTACGTTTTTGGTTACTAGATGACCACAAATTACAAAAAAAAAGTTTTTTTTTAAATTTATTTTTTAAAGGGCCTTTTTACAACCGTATATACCGGCCCTGTTAAGTCGAACACCATTTTGTCATAAAATAATTAAAAAATAACTCAACATTACACAAAACAAAACATCACCTATGCTTTTCAATTTGATAGGTTCAGTAGGTAGGTAGTTGATGAGAAAAACTACTGTGATACACAGATAGACACCGAAGTCTCACCATAAGGGTTCCTTTTTACCATTGTGGTACGGAAGCAAGATAAAAATGGGACCTTTAAAAAAATTGGTATTACGTGAATTTATCGAATTCAACCGAACCAAGTCCGCAAGTTTTAATGTTGGTTGTGACCTTACTTCGAGTAGGTAAAATGCCGAGAATATTTTTTTAAATTATCAAAATATCTGAAAACCTGACTTGGCTGAGCCTTTATTTCGTAGGAAGGTGAACCTTTTAACCAGTGAATTGGTATACGGCGTCTGCCATCTAGTTAACATGAGTTCTACAGAAATAAACTGACCGGGTCGTCATCAGTCAGGTAATGGCTGGGTAGGTAAACCACTCTATACATCAGCCAGGAGTGGACCGTGAACGTAACGGTGTCCCGGTAATAGCTGGCATTGCCTACAGAAATCCCATCTCAATACCGAACACCGTTATTGCCTTCTAGACACTTCCGACCGCAAGACAAGCAGGCTTTTTACTGCCGCGGAGCAAATAAATGGGGGGTAAATGTTTTTGGCTGATTTATACCAATATCCTAAACGGTCCGCTAAATCTAAAACTTTATAATATGTAGGTAATGACTTTTTAAAGCTATTGAATGGTATCTCGCTCGATTATAATAATGTAAAACATTGCTTTACTTACATGGTAACCGATTTTTTTTTTCCAAGATTATATGTAACATCCTTGTTGGCGTAGTTTTAAGGCGTAGCTATGCCAAATTACAGGTTCGTAGTACCGACCAAGAGTTTTTGAGTTATACCACGGACAGACGGAATATTTAGGCGAAACTATAAGGGTTCCTTGTCGATTACGAAACCCAAAAACCAGTTTGACGGAAGTTGCACGGCCTCTTAGAATAGCTTTTCTGAGTAAGCAATATATATAATCTTGGCAATCCATTTAGGGCAACATGAAAAGCCGTTGGTTGCGAGTTTCATGTCAGTGACAAACGAATGTTAACAAGCAGGTAAGTCGAGGTGCAACTTATGTCGCATTCTTTAGGTTGCCACTTATATTTTCGTAAAAAACTCCCTTGCAAAGAATTAAATAAACAAACACTCGCTATGATTAATTAATGTTAAATTTATGTTCTTTTTTATTTGTAAGACTAAGTGTTTCTTGACACATTTAATCCCGAACAATAAACCTATCAATTAGAAGAATAAAATAGCGAGTTTTTTATTTTAATTTCTTGTTGGTTCGATTCCCGGGAAAGACAAGAACATTTTAGAAAATCTTTGAATGAAGTTTTGTTTCTTTTTAAAAATAAAGAGATGTCTCCTTTAAGTAAAATGAACCGACTTAAGGATTTAAGGTATTTTCCCTCCAGGGCCCAAATTAACTTTCCACTCTGTATGCTATATTAACTAAACAAGTTTTCATGCTACAAATTAGAGGGGTTAGTCAATTTTCAGTACTTTGGAGGACGATTTCTTCCAATAGGTTAAGATAGGGCAGCTCAAAAAAAACGTGTTTGTTATTTTAGATTGCTCTCTAACTAAATCAAATCGGTACGAGTATATATCAAAATAAATCTAATCGGTACCAGACAGTTGGGTACCTTTCATTGAAGTAAAACAATATATTGTTTTAGACGTGTTATGGTATTGCTTTTAACCCTTTATTGGCAAAAATTCAAAAAGTCATGGAGTTAAGCCTCTTCGGATTAGAATCTAACAAAAAAAAATTACATCGGAGAAAAATAAATAAAATGAATAATTAATCCTTTCCAATCGTTTTTGGTCGGATAACTTCGTATTTATCTTGCTTTCTCAGTTGGCTTATTGATGAGTACTGAAGCTAATTGAGAAAGCTAGATAAATACGAACATATACGACAAAAAACGATGAGAAAGGATTATTCACTACATCTGTAGTACCTACCTATACGAAATAATTTATTATTTTATGAAACAACATACGTACTCTATCTTACAGTGAGATGGAAAAACAGACCACCTATGCTATCCAAGTTTTGCAAAAAGACAACTAGATAGAGTTTAGTAGGATATGAATGTAATTAATCAATACGATGTCTTCATTGTCTTTCTAACTTAATGAGTGCAAGTAAAAGTGGGTTTCAAAATGGTTTCAAAGGAGTCAGCTGTTCGTATATAATGTGAAGTATCTGTAATCGAAGTTAATTTTACACGAAAAAGGAAAGCATATCTAACTAATGTTTTAAACAAAAATGTTGGGTTTCAAAACTTGCAAAAATTTTAAATGTTTAACTGGGGGTAAAAAAAAAAAATATTTTACTTTACTTTACTTTACTACAATACAATCGTATCTACAATTCAAATTTAAAAACTAAACTTATTTTAATTAAAATAAAACTATGCTACTGAAAAATTAAAGATTAAAATAAAAATCACCACTACAAAAAGAATACCCCCTCTAGCAGGTCCGCGCGCGGCATAGTCCAATATAGCTCACCAATTAATTTCTGCGTGTAAGTATAGTATTACGGTAATTAAGTTAGCGTGAGAATTGTTGACCAGTTGGTGTAAACCGTTGAGGCGTCGCGAATGGGCAGCCCAGCGGCTCTCGTGTCATCGACTCCGCGCGACCGCAGCGACTCGCCTGTCAACTGCCCGGTACTTAACATCGACGGGGTTATAGAGGCAAAAAAAATATACCATGAAAACCAGTGAACCCTTTTGGCTTTTATAACAATATTTTTATTGAATTTAACATAAAATTATTATTATTATTCCAGATATTTATTTAATTTTCTGTAAATTAGGTTTTTTACAATAAATATTCAAATACCTATAAAAGTAAAAAGTAAAAATAACAATGCTAATACAAACAATAAACATTATAAAAACTTAACCTACGAGTGCCGCCGGCAGCGGGGCAGAGCTCAAGCTACCACCGGTAGTTAGGGCTGCAGAGAGGAACCTCCTCACAATGCGTGCCGTGTCGAGGAGTATAATGCCTTCTGTATCTTGAAGAGCAATAAAATCCTATGACTATATTTTGAGAAAAGAAATATTTAAGTATTGAAAAATTATGTGGTTATTAGCCCTATTAATATTATTAAGAGCCGGGTGTATCCCACCTGCTGGGCAAAGGCCTGAACAGCATTAAAAATGACTGAGATAATTTTGTGAAGCAATTTAAAGGACGGACTACCTATGAAAAAAAAAACATATAAAATGACATGGTAGGCATTCAAATCTTAGGCCTAGTTTTTGAGAAAAGAAATATTTATTGATAAATTAAGTGGTTATTGGTTCCATAGAAAAATGTATCGAGGAAAAAAAAGTGGCCTGTTTTTATCGAAAATATTTTTCAAACATGTTTGAATTTGAATAATTTATATTAACAATAAAACAAGTTATAAAATATTAAAAAATCACTTGTTTTTACCGATGCATTAAAAAAACCCACGGATAACCAAGTAGTTTTCGTTAAAAATCATTTCTAATCTTAATATTGAATTTTTTTGCCCTTTAAGTAGTTTGATGATCAATAGATCAAGAAAAGTAGGTATCCTATTTACTTTTCATCAAAATAAAGCGATGTTTATTTTTCTATACTTTCCGTGAGGTGTGTCCTTTTGATCTGTTAATCATGAACGGTACGCGGACTGGCCAAAAAATACAGGAATTAGGCGAACTAAGTAAATTATAGTATGACTAATGCGGCTGCGCGCTCCAGTGCGTCAGGCGGTAAGGTATCTGCGGGTGCTTTTGACTAAAAAACCCGAACATTGTTATTGCAACATTGCCAATCCCTTAAAAAAACAAACCAAAACTATTAGGTCATCTCTACGCGTGCTCGGTGCGAGTGGGGTCTCTAGGTATCTACATCAAAGGTTTCTTCACAATCTAGTGTAGGCTTCCTTGTTGTGATTGCATTCACCAAATAAGCATTTGTTAAATCATACAATCAATAGGAGCTGTTTTTAAACCCATGATTCTGCTTGATCCTTTACAAAATAATGATTTAAGGCGGAAATGCAATACAAGTAGGTACTTAAACTATAAGTACCTACTAAAAATAAAAAAATAAACATGCTCCAATTAATGTAGAATGTGGCAATAGTCCAGCAAAAAGCAAGCTTTAAAAACCGACGCATGCTTTGCAATTTACAATGAATAGATATATTTTAATTTCACCATTTTGCCATTTTTAGGGTTCCGTACCAAAATGGTAAAAAAGGAACCCTTATGGTGTGACTTCTCGTGCCTGGGTGATTACTCGGCGTTTTACCTGCTGTCATTATTGTCTTCGCGTATTATTCAAGATAAACTTATTTACTTTGTTGTTCTTCTAAATGGAACGGATCTATCCCCGGGTTCGCTGATTTTGACATCAAAAGTTGCTGGTAAATAGTTATCATTATTTTCGTTAATATATTGAAAACAACAATGACGGCGGTTGAAACACTCAGGCCACAAATAATACCCTCATTCTTCGGCAATCGGATATAAATAGGCAAGTTAAAAGCAACCCGTAATAGACTGTTTTCTTTGCGGAATGTTCATCATAACCGCAGGCAACGAGCCTACAAAACTACCTCTATTATTAACCACCTACCCGTGTATCTAGGATCTATTAAGATACCAACTAATTGGAAGAAGAAGACAGACGCACCTGCAGGAGTAAAGCAATGATTACCTATTTGATGTCATGTCTTATTTCCACCTGCTCGTTTTTAGGGTTTCGCATTCAAACTACCCTTATAGTTTCAACATGTCTGTCTGTCCGTCCGCAGCCTAGCTCAGAGACTCTTATGTTAGTACTAGAAAGCTGAAATTTGGCATGAATATACATATTAGTCACGCCAACAAAGTGGTAAGATAAAATCTTGAAAATATTTTTTTTTACTGCACCAGCCCTACACGTAACCTGGGGATGTATTTTTTTATATCGTCTACCCCATAGCGTGACGTGTCGTTGGATCGGTCTTTTAAAAAATATTGCGGGTTTGTGAAAACAATTTTTCGATTAAAGGATCCATATCTTCAATGAAGGCACATATAACGAATTTATAAGGAAAACTATCACGACTAAGTAGACTTTCTTAGTTCCTGAGATACAAAGCGCCTGAAGTGACTAAAAATCATCCAAGACAGAACCAAATAACTTTAAATAGAAAATTAGTTCATACATGTTGTATTTTGAGATAGTTTTTTGTGTGAGTTTACGGCTTCGGAACCCTACACTAAGGCCCGTATTAATAAACTCATCTTGGCTGAGATGCCCGTCACAAGATACGTCAAAGTAAACGTCAAACCATAGAACACTGTCATTTTTGACGCATCTCAAGACGAGCATTAGATTAGTTTAGATTAGTTTATTAATACGGGCCTAAGCATGGTCCGACGTGCTGTTGCCCGGTTTTTGGTATGACATTTCGAAATGAATCAAATATGGACAAACGTTGCATTTACGAGGGCTGCACTGAAAGTTTCGGGAATCTAATACTTAGAAACATATTTTTGACACATATCATACCTTTTTATAATCTCTAGAGTTTCATTATTTTAACACACTGGTCACATTGGAAAAAAAGCGATGGTTCGGTTTCAATTGTTTTTTGAAGTCGTCGAATCGCTGCTGAAAATGGAATTGTCCCGTGAAAATTTAAGAGCTATGATTTATTACGACTTTAAAAGTGGATTATCACAAAAACAATGTGGAGACCGGATGATTGTTGCTTTTAGTAATGAAGCACCTTCAAAGACGACAATATACAGGTGGTATGCAGAATTTCAACGTGGCCGTCTATCCGTCACGGACGACGTGCGTGAAGCTCGACCAAAATCGGCAGTTACGCAAGAAAACGTCGATGCTGTGCGTCAGCTGATAAAGGAAGACCGACATGTGTCATATCGGGAGATTCAAGAGTTTTTGGGCATTGGAATGAGTAAGATACAAATCATTTTACAGGAACAATTAGGCGTGCGAAAGTTGTTTTCCCGTTGGATCCCTCACTTATTGTTTGAGGAGCAGAAAACGACTCGTGTCAATTGGTGCCTCAGAACTTTGAATAAATTCAACGGAGGAAGCTCAAATGCAGTTTTTAGTATTGTATCCGGTGACGAGTGTTGGATATATGCATATGAGCCTGAAAATAAAAACCAATCTCGAGTATGGGTCTACGAAGATGAGCTCAAGCCGACAAAAGTTATTCGTTCTCGCAGCACGGCCAAAAAGATGGTGGCTACGTTTGTCTCCAAATCGGGTCACGTGGCTACTATTCCTCTTGAAGATCGTAGAACGGTCAATGCCGATTGGTACACCACTATTTGTTTGCCGAGTATCTTTGCTGAACTCCGTAAAAAAATCCCTAGTCGCCGCATTATCCTTCACCACGACAATGCCAACCCTCACACCGCTCGGAAAACAACTGAGTACCTGGACGGTGAAAAAGTCGAATTACTGGACCATCCTCCATACTACCCCGACTTAAGCCCCAATGACTTTTTCACATTCCCCAAAATTAAGGACAAGTTGCGTGGTCAGCGGTTTCAGACGCCGGAAGCAGCAGTGGAGGCTTTTAAAATGGCCATTTTGTCGACCCCTACTTCAGACTTCAATAAGTGCTTTAATGACTGGTTTGATCGCATGGAAAAGTGCATAAAATATAAAGGAGAATACTTTGAAAAACAATAAAAATACATTTATTCAATTTAATTGCATATTTTTTTCTATTCCCGAAACTTTCAGTTTGACCCTCGTAATTGCTGTGATGTAAGACCTAAAATAAAACCCGTTTTAATGCGAAATCTTATTTCAATTTAGTATGAGAAAGTCGTAAAATAATTTATTCATTTTAACCTTTAATAAGCTTGTTTTTAGACATCTTACAGTGTGTGAAAAAGCATATCTATTGTGTTTGTTGATGTTCACGCAGATAACACGACCGTTAGCTTAATTGTCTCATCTGCTTGCTAATTGCGGCGACAGAACAGTACACCACATAATGATGAGTTATTTCACTCGCTCATGAGGTTTTAACAACGAGCATTCGTTCTGGGGATTAGGAGGCGAGGCTCCTCGGTGCGTCCAAGTAGTTTTCAATTGCGTGTGAAAATGTAGAATTGGCCGATGTTGCGAGATGCTCGGAGCACTGTAATTGTAGCGGGAACGTTACCGAGTCGCCGGCGCCGCAATCTCGCTCGATTATGATGATACGAGCGCGCACTTACACCGAGCCTAATCAAAGGTTCCAATGCACGAGTACGTGCGTCTTATACCTTTGTTCAGCATTATTAGTTTTTTTGTTACGTCAGAACCTTCATTAACTGGAGAATGCGTGCCATCATCAGTAGTCCCTACATTATCGTTATCTATTTGTTACAGAGCCGCCTAGCAACACCAATGGGGAACTACCAGTAACAATCGAGCATCAACAAGACAACAACCCGTCCAGTAACTTGACCAGAAACGACGCTAACTGCGACAAGACCGGCACCTGTTATGACGGTAAATGTACCTACTTGCAAATTAAGTAATTGTTTAACAAGTAAAAATAACGCAATTTTTGTTCAGTTTCGGTGCTGTGCAAGGATACAAGGATTGCAGTTCAAGTGAGAACCAACAAACCTTTCAATGGACGGATTTACGCTCTGGGCAGATCGGAGACGTGCAATATTGACGTGGTAAACAGCGACCTGTTCCGCCTCGACCTGACCATGGCTGGCCAGGATTGCAACACGCAAAGCGTCGTGAGTACCTTTACACCTGTTCTTCTTTACACTTCATTACATTACCAACACCCCAAAAGGGGAATTGAAAAGTTTTGTCTCTTTCTCCTTTCGGCTCGGCAGAGCAACCTAGCGATATAGAAAATTATTAGTACAGATGTAGAGAATAATCCTTTCCCATCGTTTTTGGTCGGATAACTTCGTATTTATCTTGCTTTCTCAGTTGGCTTATTGAAGTTAATTGAGAAAGCAAGATATAAGTATACGAACTTATCCGACAAAACACCGATGGGAAAGGATTATTCACTACATCTATAATAATATTGCATACTTACTTAATATCGAATCTACACCCAGTTAATGAACTACCAAGGATACTTTCAAATTTCAGACTGGAGTGTACTCTAACACGGTTGTCCTGCAACATCACAGCGTCGTTATGACAAAAGCGGACAAAATCTATAAAGTCAAGTGCACTTACGACATGAGTTCAAAGAACATTACCTTCGGAATGGTACCAATAAGGTGAGTCTTACGATAAGAAGCATCTCAATCTTCAAATTCTTCAATAGTAACAATTATGAGAGTAATTTATTATACAAACAATAACGCATCTCAGCAATTTCACGTGAGAACTGTGCTAGTTACAAATCACCTCACATACGAATAGTTATTTAAAACACAATCGCGCCTCCCGCTGCATTCAAAAATATATCAGTTAGATTTACACAAACGAGAAATGGTGCGCCGACGTGCGAGGCAACTTAAAATGTAGTTTTACCTGACTTTGTATGTAATTTTAATGAGGCTGGCCAAGGAACGATGATCGTGATAGCTGTCAATGACGTCAATGTATAACTGCACAGCGGCCCACTATGTCCCTACCCACTTTGTAAGCAAAAACATGTCACGGTTAAAATTCGAAAAATTCAAATGGATTTTATTTGATAAGTAATAATCAGTGATCGGAATAGGTAGAGCTAATTTGCCTAAACTTGAGGCATATTCATTCATGCGTGAGTGAAATGGGAATACATTATTGAATGAAGGTGCATCAAGTTTAGGCAAATTAGCTCTACCTATTCCGATCACTGGTAATAATATGCAAAGGTATTTTTTATATTGAAGGGATCTAAAAAGAAAAGTAATAAACCAAAGTGACTTTTAACAGAGACCCGGAGATGATTTCCATCACGGCGGCTCCCGAGGCGCCGCCGCCGCGCATCCGCATCCTGGACGCGCGCCAGCGCGAGGTGGAGACCGTGCGAATCGGGGACCGCCTCACATTCCGCATCGAGATCCCAGAAGATAGTAAGAAAATAACTTTGCAACCACACCTGACATTATACTTTACCAGTGCTTAAAATAATAACGTTACGTCTATCTTCCAGCTCCGTATGGCATCTTCGCGCGCAGCTGTGTCGCTATGGCTAAGGACTCGAAGAGCACCTTCCCGATTATTGATGACGAAGGGTAAGTGTTTCTACGACACAAAGTTTACGTGATTAATCGTTATTAAAAACTAGCCGAAACATTATATCCATTTTCTAATTTTAAGGTGCCCTGTTGACCCTGGTATCTTCCCGGCCTTCAACCCTGACGGCAACGCTCTTCAATCAGTGTACGAAGCTTTCCGATTCACAGAGTCGTACGGAGTTATTTTCCAGTGTAATGTTAAATATTGTCTCGGACCTTGTGAACCAGTAAGTACACACTACCTCCTTCTATACTAATATTATACAAAAGATTTGATTGTTTGTTTGCATTGATTAAGCTCCGAAATTATCGACCGATTTCAAAAATTCTTTCACCATAAGGCTGCGGCTCCACTGAGGCGGAGATGAGCGGAGCGGAGAAGAGCTGTGCCAATATTAACCAATAGAATCTAAACTAACGTGCGCAAGGCGCGCTCGACGTGACCGCATGCGCCTTCCATTGGTTAATATTGGCACAGCTCCGCTCCGCTCCGCTCCGCTCATCTCCGCCTCAGTGGAGCCGCAGCCTAACAACCCTATCTTATCCCTGACGAACTTAGGCTATGTTTTATTTTTCTGCACGGACGGAGTCGCAGGCAACAGTTAGTTAATTAGTATTTAGGGATAGTTGAGTTTGCTAAACAATAAATAAAAGAACAAGAACAAAGACACATTTCGCAATATATTGTTTTTAATGTCATGTATTTTCTCGCAGGCTGTGTGCGAATGGGGCAGAGAGTCCCTGGAGTCCTGGGGCAGGAAGAAGCGTTCCTTGCCTCACAATGAAACCCGCGAAGCCCGCAACAGCCAGGAGGAGGACATGAATATTTCGCAGGAAATTCTTGTTCTCGATTTCGGTGACGAGCGACAGAGTACAGACTTTCTACGCTCCGATAAGCCTGGGGGAACCGCGTCGGAGACTAGCTTTGGCGGTGCGTATATGACTGGATGTTTGGCAATTTATGTTAGAGTTTATCAGGAAGATGGATGATTTAATGTGAGGTGATATTTACAGAGAAAACGGTGACGATAGTGGAGCCGTGCCCGAGCAAGGGCTCTGTGCTGCTGCTGGGCGTGGCGTGCGCGCTGCTGGTGCTGCTGTACGTGGCGACCGTGTCCTGCTACTGCATGCGCAAGTGGCTGGCGCCGCCCAAGCACATGTCGTAGGCCGCTCGCTCTTTGTCTACATCCCATTGCCTCTTCGTCATCGAGGCAAATGTGATACAAATGACTGACATTCAACAAAATTTATCGTAATCGGCGGGCCTATTGCCTAACGCACTCGCAATACCGATCGGCTTCAAAGTGGAACAATTGGTTTCATTTTGTATGCAGAACGAAAACGATTCCGATTGCGAGTGCGTTAGGCAATAGCCTCAGCCTCAGGTCGTAATATCCGTCCATTTGAAGTACGCAATGTTGCCGTGTATTACGCAATATTTTGTACCTAACCACCGCGTCTTTTGCATTTACCTTAGCGGTAATCTATTGCATTTATAAGCATTTATTACATATTAAGTAGTTTAACGATTAGATATATACAATGAAGTACCTATTATGGGTGTTTACACCGACAAATTATATAGAGGCAGTACGGTAGTGCTAAATTAGACTTTAGGTAGGTATGCCTTTACATATTTTAGTGATGTTAACAATGCATTTATTAGTATAGGTATTTAATACTTTTTATACATTTGACCAGTGTTTGTACAATTATCTGTATTTAAGCAGACAAGATTAAAATTGCATTTTTGGAATAATCCCTGGGAATTTACTTAACTTAAAGTAAACTTGTGTAGCTCACAGAGCAAAAGCTTAGATCGCCAATATCGTACAATTGATTTTTGGAATTTTAAATTAGAAACATGAATTTTATTGTACTCCAAAATTAATAGTTTTCTTTTAAATAGTATCGCGTATAACAACAAACTGAATTACTTATTCTAAATCATGATATGACTGCACATTTTCCATCGATTAAATAAAACAACATGGCAGTTAAAGCGATGATTGTGATCTAACATCATAGAGCTTCTGCTAGCCTTTAGTTAATGATGAAGGGTGCTTCATGTTAATTAATGTTGATTGCTGGCACAATCATAGATTTTGGGGGATTATTCTGAATCCAAACTCTTATTAGATCATAACTATGAAATCTTTCTAATTATTTGTATACTAGGCAATAATTACATAGGTTAGTTAGTGTAAATGATGTGTGCAGTGTGAGCGTAGGTATATACGCTGGTATCACCTGGAGTGAGGTCACTCCGGCCCCCCCTTGTGTGTAAATACGCTGTTACCTGTAGTTGCGGCGTCAGTTTGTCTCACGAACTTTCAGTTGGGTTCCGAAGAATAATTAACACGACGAAATATTTGTACTAAGTACATAGCTTTTGTATCTCGTCGAGATATTGTTTCTCCTAACCCAACTTGAGATTTCTTCTTTATTTATTTAGATTAAAATGAACTTATTTATTTTATCATTATTTAACAAGTGAAATAAATTGGTAGAAATTTTATTGATTTTTATTTTAACAATTCCACTATAAATATATTTTGACAATGAATTTATGATTTACTAAGATTAACATAGATCTTGGTAACATTCGAAACATAGTAAAAGTCATACTACTCTTAGACTAGACAACATAAGATATGTAATATGGCAATAATTACTGTTTCGCTTCTTCTATCATATTAGTCATTAGGTTACTGTAAATACTATTTAAAATCTCTTCCTGTGATTTTACATCTAATTGCTCAGTTTTGCAATCAAATACTTCATCGAACTTTTTAATAAATAGTGAGGTCATTTTACCGACGGTACAGTTTATGCCGGTTTCTGCGCTTAAGGAAGTCACGCCTTTATCGTCTATTCCGCAAGGGTCAATGTGGTCGAACCATTTCAGGTCGTTGTTGCAGTTGAGTGATATCCCGTGGGTTGTGACATACCTGCGAGCATGTATCCCGATGGCGGCCACCTTGTTATCCTCAATCCAAACACCCGTGTAAGGCGACCTTTTTGCCTTCAACCCTGAAACCGGAAGGTTAAATCACAAATACACCACTAATAAGCGATTACCTATAATAAAAAATATATGTCATCTAAACAGTTACCTAAACCTACTAGTAATATGAACAGGGAAATAAATAATTCATTATAAAAAGGGTTGCTTGACTGTTTTCCAAATACACACACACACTATTTATATTATCCCCGACATAAAAGATTATTTTTTATTTTATTTAACCGGAGCAAGGCAGGGCGAATCGCTGTAGTGTTAATGTTAATTATGTAAAAACACAGAGATCATTTGCTTGTATAGCTGAATGCAAAAAACAATCCGCACAACGCATCCAGCCGTAACTGTGCGCCCGGCCCAGCCAAATAGCAGCATCGCAAATAAAACCGGCAGCAATCATAACCTCATACTAGACATAACCTTATCTGTAATTGTGATATTTGCATCTGACAGAAAGAGACAAAGCATGGCATAAACTATTCCAAGCTTATTCCACGTTTATAAGTAAGGGGGTATCAGTAGAAGGCTGAATCTACTTTGGCGATTTAATCTGACATACTGTTTATCGGCTCAGGAAGGTAGTGTGGCTAGGCCGCTAGAGTGATACCAAAAGAATAAAATGTGCATGCACACATATTTCCGCAAAGGTCCTTTCCTCAACGCATTGCATATCAATAATCAATATTATCAATGAGTGTTAAAACATTTATAAACCCTAAATTCCAGTTGGATAAATTATTTACTTTACAATTCCCAACATTATCCGGACCTGGGCCTCTATTCTAGGCGGTAAAAACCATATCGCCTTTGACTCGTTATGGTTTTTTTTTTAACTCCGCCGCCATTAGGGGAGATGTGTACAAGATGATCCCTCGAGGTAAAATGATTCCCCATCGTTTCCGAGTAACCACTAGCGACATCTATTCAAATAAATAATAAACGTCGTCCCTGCGACCCCGCCAGTTGCCTCTCCAAGTGTCATGGCGGTGAGAGCACTTTGCGTGATTTTATTAGAAAAATATTGATAAAAGTGGTCCTAATCTATGGTAAGCCTATTTTCAAAGTTTCATTACTTTCTGCATGTTGAGTTTCATTGAAATGTTGTTTTATTGGCGTATTTGGTTGATGTTCAGCTATATTTTAAGCGATGTTTGAATACCGCATGTTGCATTTGAAGATTATATTTTGATCGATGTCTTGAAAATTTGTGTTTGAGGTGAAATGATCCCTCTTCGTGTGTCTAAAATGATCCGGGATCATATTACCCCATAGTATTTTTATTTAACTTGCTTTTATTATTTGTTTGGGTCAAATTTTCAAAGTTAATTCTAAACCAGTTGCCGTCGATGGAATGAGCTGAAATTTGAAATACATGTGTAAACCTAATGACAATGCAATATTATGGTACTATCGAGCTGATCTGATGATGGAGTCGGAAGGTGATGACGTGATCTTGGCTGTACTTAATATCTACCCGCTGAGTTGGGGTTCGTTGGTTTCGTCCTGATAAGCAAATGCTGTCTGAATGACAAAAAGTATGGTTGGCACCAAAAGCTAACCCAAAAAAAGTTATTTTTAAAGAAACTTACCTATTTCCAGGTCATGCAAGTTCTAATTTTGTTGATTAAGTAGAACCTATCTATTTAAAAAAAAATGTTGTTTTGTTGTGTCTGACAAAAAGTGTGAATCTTTTTAATTATTCTTAACTCTAGAAGCAGAGTTTATTTGTTCAGCTATAATTTGTTAATGCTTTAAACTTAAGAAAGTTTTTTACTTTTTTTTAAGTTTTAATTTTGTTGATTCAGTACCTATCTAGTTCAAAAAAACTGATCTCCTAGCTTAGATTTTTTTGTTTTCTTAGGTACTTATTACACGTGATTTAAATAAACGACTGGGTGTTGTTTTATTAACATTGAACATTATTTAAGTACAAAATGATCCCTGGGATCATTTTAACCCTACCCTAGGGATCATTTTATACATGCATGTGTTTAAAATGATCCCTTAGTAAACTTTTAGAAAACAAGAAATAATTAAAAAAACACATACAAATCATAAAAAATAAGTATGCTGTTCCCTAGATATATAAATTCACTATCCTTTACAATTTAAATCTTGCGATTATGTCTTAACCTCTGACCACAGTAAAGATTTTCCCTTAGGGGGATCATTATGTACACATCTCCCCTACTGCCAGTAAATAAGAGGTATCAAAACGTTGAATACGAAATCAGGTCAAATACGATATGGTTTTTACCACCTAGAAAAGAGGCCCTGAGCTTGTTTCTGATCTCTTAAACTCTTGGCAAAAATATTTTCCATACAACTTAGTTAAAGACAGACAAAAATGAAACTCTTTACCCACTTGGCTGGCACTAGCAGCATTTTCTTATTACCATACGTCGTTATCGCGGGTACAAAAACGATTTGACAGTACAGAAAGATTATGAAAAACAAGCAATAACAGACGCGAAACTCATTTTGAGGAACATCTATGCCTACTCCTACGAGTTTAAAATGTATCACACATTAGGTATTTCTAATACCAAACCTCCATACTTTACTTGAGTACCAATACAACTTAAATAGAATTAACTTTGCAGTCGCAATGCAAACTCTTTAATATTTTTTTTTGTAGAAAATTTAGAAAATATCTTTGTAATCTATTACGAAAACCAAATAATACATGTGAAAAATACACGTTAGTAAAAATTACACACGTTGTTTTCTTATTTTTTAAATAGACTTTCTTCTAAGTAGGTAAGCGTTTAATTAGTAGACGATAACAGTTATCTTCACACAAGTACGTATATATTGTTAAAATTGTTTAAAAAAAACGTTAAAAGATAATTAAATTTACTTATTTCCTACAAAACATATGACAACAGTTTAACCCATACCCCTTTGCGGCTGTATTTTTTATTGATCTTTTCTAGAGAAAACTCTCCACATGTAAAGAGCTTCTTAGATGTTTAGTAGCTGTAGGCAGAATACGTCCGTTTCTACCAAATAGACATTCTGTTTTATCTGCTCTTTATCTGATTGGTAATTGTACCCGCGATAACGACGTATGCTTATTACAAGATAACTAAGCAGTTCAAAAGTAAGGTATGGGTTTCTTTAATAAACCCTTAACATTAAGCAAGTAGCAAATTATATGCAGTGTGTAGTAGTTGTATTGTATAGTTCTAGTACAAAGATAAACTTTTGCACTTTATTGCAAAGGAATAGGAGGGAATATCTTTTGATTCGTAATAGTCAAGTGAAATAAATATTCAGTACATATGCAAAGCAAAAATGGATCATTAAATACAAAAACTAGCGACCCGCCCTCGCTTCGCTTCGGTTTATGTGAGTATGATATATAGCCTATTATAGCCTTCTTCAATAAATGGGCTATCTAACACTGAAATAATTTTTCAAATCGGACCAGTCTTTCCTGAGATTAGCGCGTTCAAGCAAACAAACAAACTCTTAAGCATTATAATATTAGTATAGATTAGTATAGATGAGAGGGAAGGGTCTAGCACGGTAAGGATGGGGACGTGAAACTGTCGGAAACATTAGCAGGTTATTCACTGACACTAGATATTCCAAGCATTTCTACTAGGAGCCCCATCCAATTCTATACTAAAACAGAAATCGCAGCTGCACATTAAGTCTCGTAGAGCGTAATAAGTATAACATGATAAACCTTTTTCACGCTAAGCTAGCTTGTTAACCATACTTTATTATTGCATTGCCATCTAATATAGTTGGATTGAATTAATTTACATACGCAACTAGAGGATTATAAGTATGTAGATACAACTATACAATTGCTGATATATGAAACTCGTTCATATTACTTATAAATAGTGATTAAAATGTATCAATTTATAATATTAATAATAAAAAGCATTAAATGAAGACCAACCCATTTAAAAGATTTTTTTTTCTCTTTGTATACTTTTTGCGCAGCGCCAATTTCAGTCAATAAAGCCATAATAGTAACCATAGAAGTAAATGATATTTCACTATATTTGAAAATAACCTTCTTAGCATTCATAGATTTAAAAAACGACTTAGTTATTCATTGGTTAACTTAATCTAAATGGCACTGGTAAAACCATGAATCATTTTTATATTTTTCATAGAGCTGTTAAATAAGTGTAAGTACCTAATGTCATTAAGATTGCAAATTCTTAGACCATGTAAAAAAAAAAAAATCCTTTATTGTGCTAATAAATTGTACATTGTTCTGCTTAGTTTAACTTAAGAAATACTTAAGAAGTAACAATAAAATGAAAGTAAGCTTCATCTGACCCCTGTACTAGTGTGAACTGTATCACGGTGGGTCAGGAAAAGGGGCTTTACAAAAAAAGCATGACTTTCCCAGGAAACTATTTTCCAATATTAGCAAATAACAAATGCTTGAAACTTATAAAATGAGTAAAACAATGTACAGATGTAAAGTCCCCCAGAACTTGTAAACCATGTAAACAAGCCTTTTAGGCAACATTACTTCGTATTTTTTTACATTAGCTCTCCAACTAAATCCTGTGCTATTTCACAATTATCCTAATCCTCATTGAACAATATAAAATATAATATCACTTAATTCGATATTTCAGTAAGTTTGAAATTATTTTGGAGTTGAGGTTATTCTGACATATTTGTTTCTTTTCAAATCTGAAATTGCCTATTCAGATGGCTGAATGGTGTTGGCCAAATTAAGACTGTACGAGAAGTAATGTGTCAAAACGATTTTAATTTTGCTTTTTTTTTAGACAGCATTACAGGACATTTTGACAGGGCTACGAATTGTATACTGGAACCGTTAATAATACCTACGTCTTGGTGACATGTCTTCTTCAATCGATTCTAGTGATTCTGATTAAAAAAACATCCATTCCATCACTAGTAAACTCATCAAACTACACACAATATCAATATGGTGCTTTGTTTACAGCGTTCACAAGTCCTATTGTTGTTGACTTTAGTGCATAATCAATCAATCATACAACATTATATTTGATCAAAATGTTTTGTCATCATTTTGCTTTCTCTACTGGCTTATCAATTGGTACCAAAAGCTGATTTGAAAAGCGAAACAAATATTAACTTTTCTGATCAAATATAATACATACCTACCTAAACCTACCTAATAAATGTTCATTCACTACATAAAGATACAGTTTGTTATAAAATTATACCTAAAAATGCTTACCTAGCTCATCACACATCTTTATGACTGTTTCTTCCAAGTTATTGACATACCACTTGACGCTAGTCCTAAAATGTTTTAAGTTGAGGACAGGGTAAGCTATTAGTTGGCCTGGCCCATGAAACGTGATGAGGCCTCCTCTAGTAGTTTGCCTAAACTCTGCGCCGAGATTCTGGAGCCTTAAACATTCATCATGAGGCATGCCATTTCTGATACCTAAAAAAAAATACACACTAAATTACAGTACAGCGGGCTCTAAATACTTGCACATGTTGAACTAAATAACAATTTACGCAGTTCGTTCGTTTTGCACGTTTTCTTATGTTTTATTTGTAATGCAATTTTTAGAAGGTAACTATAAGTTTAGCCAGATTTAATTTACTGTATGTTACTTATTTAACATAGTTGGCTCAGGCATAGAGACAAACCTCTTTGTGCTTTAACGGTGCTATTCAATGTAAAATTTAATGTAAAGTGTAAGTACCTAACATAGAAGTCAAAAAAAACATTATATTTAGTGAAGTCACAGTTTACCATTACCACAGTTTACAAAATAGTTAAGGACTATTATGTAATTAAATTTAATGTTCAAGGGCATTTCTCCACTAATTGGAAAATTTGAACAGTCCCCTGCCAAGTTTCTCTTCAAATAATAATGAATTAAACGGTTAAAATGGTTTTGCATCACAAGTCCAGTGTTGTGCATACCAAAATCAATGCATTTACTAAAGTCAATCTCATGAATTATGTTTATTTTAATCACAGTCAGGGGACAGGGGACTGGTAGTCTTAGGACAAAATTTAAGTAATAGTTCTAATAAAATGACTTACATATTAATTGAAATACTACTTTATTGTAATGGATTGTGTATTCACCTTCTTAAGTTCAATACAGAAATCTTGTTACATTGTAACACATTGCCAATATTATGTCATATTTATCAAATTGTGGGTTTGGGACATGCCAGGTTACTGTTTGAGTGCCTTATCTTTAGAATAATACCAGACATGCTTAAAAATATGGCTATTATTTGACACAAAAACCTTTTTATTTAACATTTATCTAAAGACATTATACCAAAAAAACAACGGACAGTGATTTTCCAATTAGTGGAGAAATACCCTTAAATAAACCATCACAAAGACACAACCTCTCAATTAAAATCTTAAAATTAGTTCACCCATTGAGTCTGAGACAGACAAAGCTGAGGACATACCCACCCCTCTTTCTAAAATCGGAAATTAAGACTCATGAGAAAAATATAAGATTTTATAAAAAAATGGTTTGTGTAGCATAAGAAACAAGAAGTAGGTATATCAAAAGAGTGGAAAACTACGGTACGCTTAGGGCATGCAAAGCTCTTCATAGAAAGAGTTGACCAGAGATGGACCAAAACTTTGGAAACTCAACAGACGACAACTCCGCTACGTTATCGGAGTGTTTACAGGGTACTTTGGGGTTAAACATCTCCTAGCAAAGATGGGCCTTTATGACAACACAGATTGTAGAATGTGCGGCAAGGAGGTGGAAACAATGAAACACTTATTGTGTGAATGTGACACCCTCACCGGACTAAGAATGAAAATTCTCGGTTGTGGCTACCCAGAACCAAACGATTTCAAGGCACTGCCATTGCACTCCACTATCCGCTATTGGGAAGGGGTGGAAGCTGCATCGGATTAAGAGCTAAAAGAGGGGTAATTACGCAAAAGATCCCATAGGGTCGAAGTGTATCTGTAAGAACCCCACCAAGAAGATAAGATAAGAGACGAAGTATTTCATACATGTTAGCGGCAGCAAGGAAATACGATAGGGGGCGGAAAGGGAATTGATTAGAGGAGCCTCCAGTGCTCTCCCTTGCCAAACGGAAAGCATGTTCACAGATGTTGAAAACCAGCGAAAAATAACGACTTGACTGTCACTTATAAACAAGACTTTAATAAGTACTACTCATGAAATAGATAGTGAATTGTGCAGGTTGAGGTTATTATAGGTATAGCGAAAATAATGCAACTGATACATACCTACAGTGTACACCGGCTTATGCTCCACAATCAGGAGAGTATCCCAATCCGCGTCCTGTCCTCTCATAATAGCATCCAAATGCTTACGAGCAAGAGCCCCTTGTATTTTAAAAGCGGTATCGAAGCTCATCAAACCTAAATTCCAGACCTTCACCATTTTGCTAAAAAAATAACGAATTTCTCAAATTGAGGTAAACATGAAATTATTTTTTACTGTTTTTTTATTACTTTTTCATTATTGTTTGAAGTTTTCAATCTTTCATAACAAAAGAACATCTGCCTCACTCGTAGGACCGTAGGTTTTAAGCTGCACGCACAGATTATAAATTAAGTTTTTTTTCTATCGTGGTATAGAGACGAACGAAACAGTGCTTTTGGGTTTAAATTAAACCGTGTTATATCGTTTTTTAAATGAGATCTAATCAAGGACCTTTTTTGGCTTTAACGACAAAAAAAAAACAGGACCTTTTACTATAAGATCTTCTGTGTGTATTCAATGTAAAAGATGGCGCTTAATTTTGCTGCAATGTAGAAGAGTATTTTTTTTGCATCCGCCACAGATTGGGTACAGGTACCTATGCCGACTTTTGTTGAGTAGGTACCTACCTTTAAAAAAAGCGTGTATTAAATATTATATGAATTATTTTTACACTGTATAGGTACAAATATACATCTGAAAGATGTTTAGCGCAGTTTAACTTTTAACATTGCAATAATTTTATACGTAGAGCTAGAATAGACTAATACATACATAAATACCTTCACGCCTGTAATCCCAGAGTGGGGTAGGCAGAGCTAAAGAATTACGTTCAACTTCAAAATCTTGTTGATAATTTAGTAACCACATTTTGCAAACACAGGCTAAGATAAGATGTTGGACTAAACAAACATTTTCAAATAGATGGCAGGTCAACCGCAAAGTTATTAGTATTACTACTCGACGTTAGATGTCACTATATTCAATAAAAAGGTATATTTTGTTCTGCAGTATAAGTCGCACGAAGCATGCTTACATCTTTTCAGTCAATTCAGTTTAACCGTGTTCATTGGCTGTAGGGCGGTGTTTCGTACGTTACGTAAACCAGCTGGTAGTATAATAACAACTATTTTTGAGTTAAAAGAGCGCGCAAATCTCAATTTACTTGTTTAATACCCATCATAGGTACTTGTGGTCGAGTTTATTTAAAAATATTTTTAATGGAATGTGCAATGGTTGGACTCCTGTAACTTAATTATCGTCAACGATCAAGAAAAATAAGTCCGGATGAAAAGTAACTTTTATGATACCGGTTCTATTGCTGTTGTATGTCGTGCAAGAAAGTGAAGTCGGAAATGTGGAATTCTTTAAAGCGATGACAACAGGGGTAAGTTATATTTTTACTTACTTAATTTTTTCTTTCTTTTCAGATTTTTATTATTATTTTAGCATAAACTAAGTTTTTGAATGACAAATGGCCACAATTTTTCTATTCAACGTGGTATGAAGAGCTCTATCCACTTTTTCATCTTATTGCATTGTAATAAGGTTCAAAAGTGCATACATCTCGACGTACACACAACGTACGCACATATAGCAAAATCAACTGTCGAGAATCGATATTGTAATCGGCCGATCCTTAAGTACCCACATGCCTGTGCCTGATCAGTAAAATAAAAAACCTCTAATGGGGTCGCCACTAATTCTTTTTTTAACGCAAAACTAAGTATCACACTTTTAATGAAAACTTCATACTGCTGCTACTGCTTAGTTTAAAGAGCCAGTATACTCGTATGTCGTGCATTGCAATAGAAGTGACAGTTCATATAATTTACGCATTAAGGCAAAGTTTTTTTTTCTGGCCTGGCTTATAAGTATAGGTACTAAAGTCCTATACTCGCTTTTACAATAGGTATAGAGAAAGGCAGAAAGTGACAGAACAAAAAGACACAAAAAATACTATATAATATTATACAAGCTTTTATTTAACTTGCAATGTATGTTTGTACCTATGTATGTACCTACAGGTCAAGCCGTGCAAGTTAAATTTGACACACTTCCCGGTTTCCGATGTAGCTGAAAATTTGCAGACATGTGTAAATTGGTTAACAATGCAACACTACCTATATTGGCATGGAACTGATCTGATGACGGAGTCTTGAAGGTGGGTAGCTACAGAGTCTCCGGTAGGTATAGGTAGGTACTTAACGTAGACCATCGCATTGGGGCTCGTTTGATTGGAATTGATAAGCAGGTAATTAATCTCCAAAAAAAATGCAGTCGGCAATCAAAGCTTGTACCACAGAAAACATTTTTGACAGAAACTTTTCACAGGTCGATACACAAGTTTGAAAAAGAGCCAAGTTAGTTGTTTTTATAAATGTCTCCGAGTATGTACCTGAATTTGGACTTAAAATTGAACGAAAAACAGACTTTAAATCCACAAAAAAAAACACTACTTAGTAAAGTTAGTACTAATCGAAAGATGTTTTATAGCCCGTCGCCTTAACATAAACTATAATATAATGCTAAGTAGCACATTGCACATTATACATATATCGTAATTAAATGCTGTAATTTATATAAGTGTTACAAATAACCCCATATTTAGTAGTAGGTGGGTACTCTTACCTAACGCAGTTACAGCTTGAACATATTTTGTCATTAACATTTTTATGACTTTATCGATGCGCTATATTGTTTGTCAACGATAGCATTGAAGCTATCCGTTAAAAGTTTAGATATTCGACACCAGAATAAAACTGGTCGTTAAGTAAACAGTCCAACTAAACGGTGAAGCAGGAAGAGAGCGCTTCCTGGCTGTGGCTATTTATAGCCGGTGGTGGGCCGAGGGTAGCGCCACAAAAACACGCCGCACTCCTGCTACACGTCGTATGTTGCATTAAAAAGGTCCTGATAATAGTTGATCCACCCTGCAGACAGATTACTTCACTAACAACGTACGAGTACGCTACCACCGGGTGGTTACGGTTTTTATATCCGAATCGTAGCTATCATATCATATCTATAACTTTTCGATTGAATTTTTTTTAGGAGTTTCGTTGCGCTACGTACTACAGACATGTCTTTATTATTTGAACCGGTCTTATTCCCTACACAACATTACCATCTTCTGTCGCCAGATAATAAAGACATATCTGTATCCTGACACTTTACATTTTAAACCTACGGACTAAGAGGATAGGGTTGATAATTCTATGGACATTCAATGTAGTTCTAACTTTTTTGTATGTAATCGGCTTGCGGTTGCGGACACAAAGAAAGATAATATAGTATTGTACACAAACAATGGCCTTTGTGTAGAAGATCGGCTCGCTAGAAATAATAAAGACTATGCCTTTGTGTTTGAAAATGTGTTTTTTCTGTGTTGTTATTTAATCAGTTTTAGTGTTCTGACAAATGAAGTGAATTTAGTGCAGTCATATTTATAGAAATTAGCAAAAATGTGAATTCGGTGATGAGTTAACCCTTATTTTGAGTGGAAGGTTTTACCGAACAACGTTCGGAATCAGGGAAAGCGTATGTTTTTTTAATTAATTATTTGCTGGTTGGTCATGACTTACTTATATAATCTACTTTGCTTTTGGAATAACTAGAAGTATTTCAAATTTACTGAGTAATTGCCGAACATCAATAAATTAGACATTTTTTGAAAAACTTAGTTGGAAATTTATAACTTTTACGACTTTTTGACATAAAAATAAGCTTATTGGCAAGGGTATTTAAAAAAAAAGATTATTATATACCTTTTAAGCAATAGTAGCAAAAACGATATGTATTCAAGGTTACATAATATGTAGTTCTATTTGTTAGTAATAATGTCAGATTTGTAATTATACCGATACTTTTACGTCTAAACACTATTTGTTAAATGTGTTCGCTCGATAGGTTCCACATATTTTGGGTTGTCCAATTCACCGAAAGGCGTTCGGTGATTAGTACCCATGGTCTCTGCTACCGAATCCATACCTGCCTCAGCCAAAATACAGAACGATGTTCATTGGAATATGATCCTTAATCCATTAACAGCTAAGCCAATACTAAAATGTATTATTTTTCGTGCATTTTCGTAAAGGCCAGCGCTTCTCAACATTTAAGCCGTTAATGTTTTAAAACTAGCTCGAAGTTTTTTTTTAATACATATTTAATTTTATAATATGGAGCTGCTGATGATGGGGCCGTAAGGTGGCGAAAATCTCGTTTGTTAAGCATTAAAGTATAGGCGATGTTTGGTCTTGTTAGTATCGTGTCGATTAACTAACTCCTTAATTAATTACATTAGGCCAACAACATTAGGTTGTCTTAGTTATTTAAATATTAGTCATTTCATTCAAAACCATAGAGGTGATCAGACCTCCCGCAAAACACAAATCAAAAATCTCAAAAAAAGTTTGAGCACCACTCAGCGCCAAAATTTCATACATTTCTTCCCTAGTTCGGTGATACGGCAGCCCGATTCGGTAATATGTGCAAATCAAATTTCTTAGTTCGGTATATGGTACAAACCAGGTTACGCGACTCAAACACCTTTAAAAATATTTTAAACATATTTCTAACCATGTAATTTATTTACAGATAAATTAAAATGATGACAAATTTATTAAAGTTACCATTATTCTATGGATCATAACCGTATAAAAATCCCAGACCTTATTAAAAAAATAAACGTACACCCAGGTCTTAAGCGTTCGTCGAAACGTACATTTACCTTAGCCGCCATCTTGAACTTTTTAGTTATTCGACTGATTGTTTCCAAAATCGATATCTGGGGATCTGTGTGGTCTCCGAAAGCAAATCCGTTGACAGATTGTAAAAAAGCAGCCACCATTTTGAATTTTTTAGTTATTCGACTGATTGTTTCCAAAAACGACATCTGGGGATCTTTGGTTTCCGACAACGAATCCTTTGACAGATTGAGGAAAAATAGCCGCCTTCTTGAACTTTTTAGTTTTTTACTCTTTAATTAAAGTTCAAGATGGCGGCTACTTTTCCTCAATCTGCCAACGGATTCGTTGTCGGAGACAACACAGATCCCCAGATATCGATTTTGGAAACAATCAGTAGAATAACTAAAATGTTCAATATGGCAGCTGGTTTTTCTCGCTCTGTCCACTGATTCGTTGTTGAGTGTGTTGTATTATGAGATAGTTTTTGTGTAGTAACGGCTCCGGAACCAATTGTTGCCAGTTTTTAGGGTTCCGTAACTCAAAAAGAAGTCCGCCCGCCCGTCTGTCTGTGTGTCAAAAAAAGATACTAACTGCCGTTTTGTGCCGACATTAAGTACAATAGTTTATACGCTTCAATCGTAAGAATGGAAGTTAGTACTATTTGGGTTCTTTGATTTTGGAGTACCTACTGTGCGTGCGTACGTATCGCCACGACACAAAATCGGTATTTGTCTTAAAAATCGGAGCTATTTGCTGTCAATGGTGAACATATACGTAAGACGTTTGAGTGCCTTTAGAATATAGTAAATATGTATTTACCTCCTAGTACACTCCTATATTTTTCTATCAGATAGAAAGTAGCTAAAGTTTAAAAGATCTTTAGGTTGCAGTAAGAAAATGTATAAGACTTAGAAGGGATCTCTGTTCCCTCTCTAGTTCAAGAAACTTTGTTTTAGCATCTCCGCCCCCATACAGGTGTGCAAACTAGAAGTTATTGGGCCAGCATATTTGGTTAAGAACCTTTCTAGTGGCTATTACATACCTACATTATCTCAGCAGTTTGAATATCCATAAGAACATTGCGGTTCTGTAGTACCATGTCCAGCGCTAACCTACAATTATCATAAGGCCATTTATCGGATTCCACCACCTTAAAAAATAGTCACTATGCTATGCTGGCTCTTGAAGTTGTTGACAAATTGTTCACCTGGGACATACTATCCTGTTAGGTAGGTCCAACGAGAGAGAAGTCAATCTTCGTTGGAATCCAACACTAGTGGGCAGCATTTGAAAAGCTGCACAATTATCTTCTCGTCCAATACCTGTACTGATGTGCCTCAAGTCGAAAGCCTTCGACTAGGTTAGCCAGTAGCTAATGACTTATGGTACCTACTGATCTACCCATTATTAAAGATATTTGGTCACCTCAATCTTCTCTACTATAGAACAAGGGCAGTTTTAACTAGTTCGCAGGGGTACTGCATTTTTTTACAAACATTCTTATCGGGCTGCTTTCTTACGAGTACATAGTTGAATAGTAAAACAGATGAAGTCTCTATTTGTTGTATTAAATGTAAGCAAGTTCGTAGGTATTTACCCACATAGCGAACTTTTCCTAGCCTATTTTCGGCATAGGTATGTACACACTCACTCCCATGTATCCCCAAGAAAACAACATTAGTAACAGGTCGTTGCTTTGGGGTTCAAATATACCTACCACAATAAACTGTAGAAGCTTGCCTGACTTTGGATGTTATGTTGGATTTGGTGTAAATTTTATCTCTTAGATAGCCCAAAGGAGCTACAGAAGCTGATCAGGGATACATGCTGGTTTACCTTTCCACCCAAAAGAACAGCTTTAAACTAATTCTCAGTGGACATAGAACGTTGCTGGGGAAACATATATAATACTTATTATAATATTTGTCGCCTTATCTATAGGATAAATCCTATAGATAAAGCGCTTACTTCAATGTTAGGTATATTTAAAGTACGTATACCTTAGCGTACCTACTGGTAAACACGACACTTCCAAATAGTTGCCGCTCATAGATTTTAACTTTAGTTAACGCATTGTTTGAAACTGCAGACACCTTCGCGATTGTCAGATAAGCCGGCGGAGCCACTTTCCGGTGCTAGCGCAATGTGTTTGAAACTTCATGAATAGGCTAAGTAAAGTTTTTTGAAGATATGTATATTATATTTATTTTCGATAGTCGTCATCCTAAAGATCAAGAAATTGCGGCTCTTTTATTTTTATTTAATCTAATATTTTAGAAATAATTTTTTTAGTTATGAAGTTGACATTTGTACACTTTAATGACCGACTAGCTTGTTGCCTTCGTACTTAATGAAAAAGAAAAAAAAACACTTCTATATCTGTCATTGTCAAATCAAATCAAAGTAAACAAACGCTTCAATACAACGGCTCTTCTCTGTTTGCTTGTGTTTCATGTGATCTGTGTTTTTAGAAATATTTTTAACGATCTCAGAACGAACTCCAGACTTTCGTTTTGCCGCTTTGCTCTAAGACCTTTGCACGATACTTGGTCTACGATTTATTTTCGAACCCTTTGGCATTTCTTCTTGGACACCGATTTCTTCCTTTCTCGACGACTCTTGCCCTGCTTTTTGATAGCCACGAGAGCACTTTTGAATTGTACAATCCACGCAATGAATTCAGGCAATCCCACACGGACTGTGGAAATGGAGTATTACAAAGATTTACTTGAATTTACTTATTTGAATTGAACTGTTTGTTTACTTTGATTTGGTTTGACGTTGACAGATATAGAAGTGACAGTTTTTTTTTCTATTTCATTAAATACGAAGGCAACAAGCTTGTCGGTCATTAAAGTTTACAAACGTCAACTTCATAACTAAAAAAAAGATTTCTAAAATATTAGAGGAAATAAAAGTAAAAGAGCCGCAGTTCCATGATCTTCAGGATGACGACTATCGAAAAAAAAAAAAATTTACATCTCTTCCAAAAACTTTACTTACCCAATTGTACCTAACTAATAGGTAATGGTAATAGGTATCACATATTTTGAAATGTCCAGCGATTAAAAAAAAATGTATCGCAAGTAACTGGTTTTGCAACGAAGTACATATTTACATTGCAAAGTATTAAAAAAATGAGAATTTTAAAACAAATAATATTTTAACATACCTATTGATAAGGGGAGATGGAAGACAAAAAGCATCAGCAAAACTTTAATAGGTGTCTTATATTTAATACAAGAGGTAGGTGCCTTCGGTGATTCAGTCCAGCTTGCGAATGAACGATTTCTTAATAGGTAGGGGAGATCGGGGTTAAGCCGTTTAGGTAAGAGTTTTAACCTTTAGAATAATCATTTCTGAACACAACTGCATGAAATAAATGTATTTAGTCTGTTTCATAAGGCACGTAAACAAATCAATAGATTTGTAATAAACACAAGATTTGACAAAAATAACTGAAACCACTACTTATTCTGATTTTGCTCTAATGTAGGTATATCCGAAACCGTACACTATATTATGTGTGTGTTAATTAGAAGTTCACAGAACAGTAGATGGCGACGGTGTTATAAAAGGTCCAGCAGAGGTCAAAAGCGTTAGTTTTACGACAGGCGAAACAGGAGTTGACGTTGTAGCATCAGTGAGAGGCACAGCCGAGATGTATAGTACCAAATCAGCGATAGTCGCACCAGAGAACGGCAATGCTTGGTCGTTGAGTGGCACATAACTAGTACATTTTGGTGTCTTTAAATTGTATCTGAGGTGCTCAAAATCTACCTAACTAAACAAAGTTCCGATTCACTGTCCACTGTGGCCATTTATGGCCCGATTTTACCTGTAACAGTTCGACTCAAGGCTGTATCTGGGCTTTTTCACTAAAAAGTGTACCCAATTAAGGACTGAAATTAAAGAACTTTAACTTTGTCAGTTTTGTGACGAAAATTAGCCATACAATGCGGCCGTCATATAGCTAATTTTCGTCACAAAACTGACAAAGTTAAAGTTCCTTAATTTCAGTCCTTAATTGGGTACACTTTTTAGTGAAAACGCCCATCTGTAATATATCTGTTTGACCTAATTGATACAATTTCGCCGGTTAAAATATTGTAAATGCACACTCTTTACCATAGGTGACTTATTAATTATCGTTGAATTACAAGTTAACTTTAAAATGTTTGCTTTTTGGATGAAAATGAAATTCGGACCACCAAAAAACAAAAAGTCCAATAGGTATTTTGATCATACGTGCGTAGGTTTAGTTTAAACTTTTTGAACTGAGTTTATCCACTTAGGCCCACTTACGTGGACCAGAGTTAGCGTCTTAACCCGAGGTTAGGCGGCAAACCACGTACAAAAGTAGACGCTTAACTCTGGGTTAAGGGCTAACTCTGGTCCGTGCAAGTCCGCCTTAAGAATGCAAAGCCTTTGTGTAGTTAATCACAGATTAAGCCAACGAGCTAGATAATAAATAACCGCCTTCGAAACTTAACATAGATTATCGCTCTATTTCTTTAGACAATAAATTACAAAATACAGTAATAGATTTTTTTTTAATTTTACAACCTTTCTACTATGATTGTATAGGTTAGATACAGTGACCATTGTGAGGTAAGCGGAAGAGCTCAGTTCAAAAAGTTTAAAGTATACACGCGCGACACACAGTTTTTGTTGATAAATAGCTTTTATTTTTGGTGGGCGCCTCTAAGCACACCGTACAAGGAATATTATGTTTTATCCCGGTATAAGGTTTCCCTGTAGCCCCAGGAGCACGAAATTTGGCTGAACAAAATTAATCTGACTACAATTTCAACTCTATTCTACGACAGCCAACAATATCGCTTTTGACCGGTTACCTATGATATTGTCAATTTTTTATAGATTCAAAGATATTTTTTATATACTTGACAGTATTGGCAACCGAGTTAAATCAACACCATAACACGTCAGAAGCAATATTGTTTAACGTCGTAGAATAGAGACCCTGGCTGTTTGCAACATTGTTTACAATTGATAGTAAAAGTGCATAAACTTACTATACAAATAATAAACAACAAACTGAAATATAAATTAACTCTAAACTCTAAACTCATAAAACATTTTCGGCTGTATTTGGTTGGCGCGGCGTGAGTTGCCACGGCAACGACGGATAGGCCCTCTGCCTTCGTGATGCGAATGCCAAGCTGCGGATCGATGCAGCCGCCGGTTTTTGCAGCAGCCTTTGATCCGTTGTGGTACTGCCTTCTCCCGAGTGTCCGATTCAAACATACTATGAATTGAAAACCTTGGAGCATAACTATGAATAAGACAATATTTTGTTATTGGAACTAGGTATTCTCAACACGTTAAAATATCGAAATCATTGTATTAGGCTCAGGAAATTGTCGATGACTAATGCCCGGTTCCTATATTCAAGAAACGAATCGTTTTCCTTACGTCTCGTTAAAATTTGACATTTGCTACGTACAAAATGTGTCAAATTTTAACGAGACGTAAGGAAAACGATTCGTTTCTTGAATATAGGAACCGGGCATAAATATATATTGGGTCCATAGGTAAGGATAAGGATAAGGTGGATGCACACTTTTGTACAAACTTGTCGGACACTATTGTTTTTAATTATTTCACAATTTTCATAATAGATTTAATACAGTCATTAGGTAGATTTACCTGGAAAGTATTCCGGGAGTTTTGAAAATTGGTGATTTTATAGATTTCGATGTGCTCTTTCGAAATTTCGACTTTGCCACCTCGTATTTTTGCCGCTTGCGCCGCCATATGGGAAAAATGGCTGGTTAGTTACAAAATTACACTAAAGACGATTGCCAACAATTTATGTACAGTAGGACCCGCTTAAGACCATCCTGAGGGGACCTAGCAAAAAAAGCGTCTTATACGGGAAATTGTACTAAACGGGGAATCGTATTAAACGTGAAAATAAAACTAGTATTATTTCATGTAGGTACATACATTTGCATGTAATTTGTTTATTTTAAATGGAAGACACAAAAACTCATGTTTACGTAAAGTACATTAATAACAATTGTTTTACTTAAAGTAATTATTTATTTTAGTTGGACGTAACGATTTGGATGCATTTGTTATAACAAGATTTCAATATTATTTAATTTATGGATCGCTTCTTCGCTATAACCCATCTTAGACGATACATGGGGTCTTAAATGACAACGCCTGAGCATTTGACAAAATTGGAGGCTTTTTCTCTTGTTCGTGTGCGTCTTCATCATCACTTAGGGTTGCGTTTGGGATGGAATTTGCACTTTCAATAAGGTCTTCGACTGAAAGCACTTCGTAACACTTCTTCACACAAACTTATCTGGACAGGCGGAGGTGTCGCTAGAATCGCGTCCCCTTGCGTAATACTAGTACGATATGCTTAGTCGCAACTCTTTTTCACCCGCGTACTTAAGACTGCGCCGAGCAAACGTCGAGCGTCCAGTGGCGACCTCATTACTATTATTGTGTTTTCTAATTAACGAAAGATTTTCCTTGGAATCATGTGAAATGTTTTTGTAGTGCAAGTAAAAACACAATTTATGGGATACGTACCTAACAAACTTAAATAACAATTACCCTCCGAGTAGTCAGCTTAACGAAGAAAGGTGGCCACTTTTTTCCGTTAAGTTGATAACTCGAAGGTGAATTGTTATAAACTATGTGAACTAAGTTGTGTTTTAATTTGTAGTACAAAATCCTGCCGTCCAATTGCGAGAAAATACTTTAGTTTATTAGAAAAGACAATAAAAGTAACGAGGGCGCCATTGTACATCCGTCGTACGCTCGGCGCAGTCTTAAATACATATAAAACATCCAAGACTCAGTAATTCTCTTATAATTGTGTCTGCCTTAGTAGCACGTCTGCTGCTGGACGTCCTTCTTCAAAAATGTCCACCGTGATCGGTCTGTGCTATTAAATCATTAATAGTCAGATTCAAATTAGATCAAATTAAATCAAATCAAATCAAATCAAATCACAATATTTTATTGTTTAACTGTAGGTACATATGAAAGATGATAAAAAATGTGCCTCTACGTAGTTTTATTACTTAGGAGATCCATTTAAGCCTGGTTTTTGAGCAATGAAGCATTCCTAATGCATACATCCGGCCGCACTGCTGGTGTTCCGGATCCGTGCGTAAGATGTAGCTAATTAAGTACGTCGTGAAAAGCGGCGTTACCTCAAAACGAGAATCGCGGGCGGGTTCAGGACAGAGCGGAAGCAGAAGGTGCAGGCGGAAGCGGCTGTAGCTGAACACGCGGATATGCATTTATTGAAATGTTTGCACTCGTAAGCACCATATTACGGGCGAACAGAGTAAACTTTTATATGCTACTTAAACGTTGTAAATAATTGCAATTATCTCAACCTGGTACCAATAACTTAGGGCCAGTTGCACAGTCAATTAACACTGGGTTACGATACTAACTCGATTTAGTAAACGTCAGATTGATACCAAAACTGTAATTTTAACTCGAGTTGGTGTCTTAACCCAGTGTTAAATTTTCCGTGCAAGTGGCCCTTAAGCTATTACGATACTAATCGCCGGTCAATAGGTGATCGATTGACTGTCGATAGCTCATCTAAGGTCAGCATATTAGATTGGCGACAACGATCGACGATAAATCAACATCGATCCACGCCATGGATACCCACGATAGATTGTTTGGTGTACTTACCCTCAAATATGCATCTAAGATCTTTAGCCGTATCTGGGTGAAACTAGGCATATAGGTAGTTCTAAATCGGTCATGGTCGGTGGCGCAAAGGTTTTCAGTGACTGGGCTACTGCGGACTTACATAAACGAAGAGCAATACTGTATCAACTATATGAGGAACGACGGTTTAACGCTAGTGAAGAGTTTAAGGAACATGTCAAAGAGTATTCTAAGAATTTCAAGTCAGACTGCCGTATAGCTAAGCGAAACTTTTTAAGTGATAAAATCTTGAATAGCTCTGATGTCATTAAAACGACTTGGAAAATAATTAATGAAGAAACAGGTCGCCGGAAAAAGGAATTTAATGACTTTCGTTTAAAAGTAGATGGTAAAATCCTAGAGTCTAACTTAGATGTCGCAATTGAATTTGAAAATTATTTTACCAACATACCAGTGTCCACGACTAAGTGTCTGAACTCTTCGCCGGCGTCTGCCATTTTATTATTAGAAGATAACGTGTCTGAATGCAGTATACACTTTGAATTCAAGCACGTTACTGCCTTGGATGTAATCAAAGCATTCAAATCAATTAACATTAAGAAAACCAATGATCTTTGGGGGGTTTCGGTTTACGTCCTTAAATCCTTAATGGAGGTCATAGCATCTGACTTAATGATCATATTTAATCACTGTGTTGATTGTGGTGAGTTTCCTGATCTTATGAAACATAGCAAGATAATTCCTTTATTTAAAACGGGTAGTACTTCTGACCCCACTAACTTTAGACCGATATCGATACTACCCACTTTCAGTAAAATCTTTGAGAAACTAATTTTATCACAGTTAATGCAACATTTTCAAGATAATAATTTATTACATAATAAACAATTTGGTTTTACTCGGGGTCGCTCGACAACCGAAGCTGGTGTTGAGCTAATTAAACATATTTTTGATGCCTGGGAGGGGTCACATGATGCTTTAGGTATTTTCTGTGATTTGTCCAAGGCCTTCGATTGCGTTAACCATGACACATTGGTCAGGAAGCTACACCATTATGGAGTTAGAAGTACTGCGCTAAACTTAATTAAAACGTACTTATTCGGGAGAATACAAAGGGTAGACGTGAATGGAAAACGATCACCTGGGTCTTTGGTCTCAATGGGCGTGCCACAGGGCTCAATTTTGGGTCCATTTCTATTCCTCATTTACATAAATGATTTACCATACCTTATAAAGGACAACCATGATATAGTATTGTTTGCTGATGATACCTCACTCGTATTTAAAGTCAAACGACAACAGGAGTTTAATGTGGATGTAAACAATGCTATATCAAAAGTAGTAGATTGGTTTAGTGTTAATAATTTATTACTAAATGAGAAAAAGACTAAATGTATTAAATTTATGACTACCAATGTGAAAAATAGACAAACTACTGTAACTATTAAAAATGACAAATTAGACTTAGTTAATGATACAGTATTTCTTGGTATAACGTTAGACTCAAAACTCCAATGGGGTCCTCATCTGGCTAAATTAGCGAATAGACTAAGTTCTGCAGCTTTTGCAGTTAGTAAAATTCGGAATCTAATAGACTTGAAAACCGCTCGATTAGTTTATTTTAGTTACTTCCATAGTATTATGTCATATGGTATTTTACTATGGGGTAGTGGTGCTGACGTAAACAGCATCTTTGTTCTACAGAAGAGGGCTATTCGTGCTGTTTACAAGATGGGTCATAGAGACTCGCTTAGAGATAAGTTCAAAGAAACGAATATATTAACCGTATACAGTCAATATGTTTATGAAAACATTATGCATGTTCATAAGAACATCAGTAATTTTAGAAAGAACTGTGACATACATAATGTTAATACCAGAAATAAACATAAGCTCGCAGTGCCCTTTACACGGCTTCACAAAATAAAAAACTCTTTCATGGGTAATTGTATAAGGTTTTATAATAAGCTCCCAAGTAGTGTTACTCATTTATCAGTAAATAAATTTAAGAGATACGTTAAACGTAAACTAATTTCTAAAGCTTATTATAGTATTAAAGATTATATGAATGATGACAATGCTTGGGACTGATATATATATATTTTTTTGTATAACAATTATTAATGACCGTGGAGACTATATATACATCTCCCTGTATGATTACCTGATTACCTATTATTTTATTATTTTAATATGACATCTGGAGACTCTTTACATCTCCAAAATTGACCGTGGAGACTTTCTACATCTCCCTTATTTTATTTTTTGTGTGTGTGTGTTTTTTTTTTATATAATTGTATTTAATTTTAATTTGACATCTGGAGACTCTTTACATCTCCAAAATTGACCGTGGAGACTTTCTACATCTCCCTTGTTTTGTGTTTTTTTTTTTAATTATATTTAATTCTTAATTTTAATTTGACATTTGGAGCCTGTTTACATCTCCGAAATTGTATTATTTATTTTAATCCGACATTTTGATGTATTTAATTATTATTACTACTGGGACCTGTACATCCCTGTGACATTTAAATTATGTAGCTTAAGTTTAGTATTGTAATAAGGGATTTATTTTTAAAAAATGGCTTACTGTTGAGTTTCTTGCGGCGCTTCTTCTCAACAGTGGTCTCTTTGGAAGCGCTGGTAGACTCAGACTTGTAAAAGTGCCTACAGGGCCTACTTACAGAATAAATGATTTGAATTTGAATTTTTGAATTTATTTTTATTTAAGGTGGATGGGTTATTGTGTGTTCTATGTCGAGGACATATAGGCACTTTTATGTATAGTTTAGTCATTCGGTTCAAACAGGAACCAGTCCCGTGTCGTCACTCGCTCGGGGAGGTTGTGTCGATTCATTCATATCGCAATTAATAGTTGTTTCCGCGTTAAAGGAGTAAGTACATCTACTCGCCTGCATTGTATGCAGACCGGTTCCGGGCGGCCGCCGCAGCCCGGCGTGATAAACAGCTGTGAGCGGTGTTATTATTAAAACATTTTTATAAATAAATGGATTTGAAGTCTAATAGCATGGTACTGGGGGGGAAACCAGATATGAAGGAGGGAGATCCAGATACCTTAGTTAAACCTAGTACGTCAAAATATCAAAATTTCAATATTCAGGATGGCGAGTGTATTGAACAGGAAGAGGACTGTATATCCGACATACAGTACAATGGAAGTGATGAGGATGAATCTCACGTGACTTTAAAGCGGAGGAGAGAAGGAGAGGACACCACAGAAAGTGAAGAATTTAAAAAAAAATATTGGGAAACGGTGGAAAGAAAGGGAAAAAAAGAAAGAAAGATTAAGAAATTGGATTTACAGGACGTTAACGAGGTTCTTCAAGTCTACATTACTAGTAAAGAACCGCTACCCAAACAATTTGCAATGGCGCACTTTTTGAAAGAAAACAGCATCACAAATATTTGTAGGATTAAATACCTAAATCCATCTAAAGTTAGGATTGAATTTGAAAATAGAGATAGCATGGAAAAGCTATGCAAATGTGAAAGTTTGATCAAGAATGGATGGTTAACTCACAAACCGATGGAAATAAGTTATTGTTACGGTATTATAAGAGATGTCGATGCAGACCTAAGCGACGAAGATATCGTTAAGGAAGTGTCATGTTTGGAGAAGGTTATCTCTGCAAAGAGATTGCAATATCGAGATCGAATCGACGGTGTCTGGCGTCCAAGTGAAGTTGTTCGTTTGGGATTCGGGGGGTCGCGACTTCCCCCACATGTCAATGTAGATGGTTTGAGAATAAAGGTTGAGCCTTATGTATACCCAGTATCACAGTGCTATAAATTTTGGAAAATCGGTCACACTATTAGAAACTGCTCGTCTAAAACTTATATGTGTCCGAAATGCAGCGGTGGCCATGGAAATTGCGAGACAACGGTATTTTCATGTGTCAATTGCAAAGGCAATCATATGTCTATGGCTAAAATATGCCCTATTTACATAAAGGAAAAACGATTACGAGAATTGATGTCCAAATTTAACTGTACATACCGAAAGGCGTTAACACTTTACGTAGCTCCATATACCCATGAAAGTGACATCACGTATGCAGCAAGAATTTCCCACATTAAAAAACAGCGGCCCCTTCTCGATTAATAAGCCGTCTTCTTTACTCTCTTATAAGGATGTGCTAACTAAAAATGAGAGTAATCACACAAGGATTTATAAGGAACAAGAAACAAAACCTGAACTGGCAAGGAAAGCTGGGAAACAACACGATCAGCGTGATAAAAAAGGAAAAAAGAGAGAGAGAAAAGAGTATAAATCGGAGGAGCCATTCGTTATTGACTGGAACATGGGATCTGACAACGAGTATTCGGATAATACCGACAAGAGTGAAGACCGAAAATTTACATTTCGTGAACTATTCAATAGGATAAAAGAAGTGTTGTTTTTAAAAGACATTACTGTTCAAGATAAAATTCGAAGCGTAATACAATTATGTGTCGAGGGGGTACTTATTTTTGTGGCAGGTTATATATCAGACTGGTCTACGGTTAAAGGACTCTTTAGTTTTATAAATAATGTCTCGTTCAAATAAAAATTTATCGCTAAATATTATTCAATGGAATGCTCAAAGTATTTTGGGTAAGTTTAAATCATTTCAAGAATTATTAAGGATAGAAAAAGTTCACATAGCAGTAGTAAGTGAAACGTGGCTAGCTGAAGATAAGTTTATTAAGGTTAGTGGTTATAATTTGTACAGAAAAGATAGGGACGATGGATATGGCGGACTTATGATTTTGGTACATAGTTCGATTAAATCTCACTTTTCAACTGTTAATGTAAATAATGCAGGGATAGAGGTAATAAATGTAAAAGTCTATAAATGTAGTTATGTAGAAAATATCATTGCGGTTTATTGCCCCAGTAGAGTAAATACAAGCCAACGAGATTGGGATGAGATTTTCGAGCTGGGTACTCGAAAGACTTTAGTTCTTGGAGATTTTAATGGTCACCATTCAAGCTGGTCTTGTAAAACCGACTCAAGGGGTAATCGTATTTATAATTCAATTATAGATAGTAATTTTGTTACTTTAAACGACGGCAACTCAACCTGGATGAGATTATCTGACGGAGTGCTTCAAAAATCATCACCAATTATCAGTTTAGCCAGTACGGACATTGCCCTTGATTTTAAATGGACCGTGCTTAATGAATCCCTGGGAAGTGACCATTTCTTCATTAAAATCTCCAGCATATGCCAGTTCAATAACCGCAATCCAATTAGGAAACGCAATTATAAAAAAGCTGATTGGACAAATTATACCCGTTATTTAAATTAACTTTTTACCGACTTTTCACTATCGGGAGACCATCAATGTGATTACGATTCTTTTGTCAACTGCATTAATTTGGCTGCTGATACTCATATTCCGTTTCTCAATGTTGGTAGTAATCCTAAAACGGAGTTTAAACCTAAATCCTACTGGAATGCACAATTATCCGAAGCAGTGGCCAAACGTAGGCAGGCGTTATCAAATTTTAGAAAAAATCCTACAC
The DNA here is from genome assembly GCA_963966035.1 of Acleris laterana. NCBI lineage: Eukaryota > Metazoa > Arthropoda > Insecta > Lepidoptera > Tortricidae > Acleris > Acleris laterana. The sequence goes on along the minus strand of OZ014438.1, from coordinate 67,880,816 downwards.
CGCATAATTTGGATATTTTACGAGATAAGACGGCCAGTGCCCACGATGATCTCTGTGCGGCTATAAGGAACGGGTGGCACGAACTTTGTTCCTTGACTCAGTGGATGAAAATACCACGGCATGTGAGATGTGGACGAAAATGAGTTGGATGAAAGGGTATAGATCTCCTAAACATTACATTGACCCATCGAGCGCTGAGCTACTTTTACGATCATTAACACCTGATTATGCCACCCCACCGTTACCCTCACTGTCCAATTACGACTCATTAATTGATGTGGATATCTCTATGCAGGAGTTAAATAAGTGTATTAGGTCAAACGATACATCTCCTGGATGCGACGGTATTACATACTCAATGGTTAAACATCTACCAGATAATGGTAAAGAAGTATTACTTCAACTATACAATACTTTTTTCCTTGATGGATTTGTTCCCAATCAGTGGAGGGACATCGGAATTATACCAATTCCGAAACCAGGTCGGGATTCCAATCAGTTATCATCATTAAGGCCTATCTCGTTAATATCTTGTTTGTGCAAAATTTTTCACTTAATTATAAATAATAGGATCGAATGGCATTTAGAGAGAAATAATGAGTTTTCCGAAAACACCTTAGGATTTAGGAAATGCAAGTCGTGTTTAGATAATTTAAGTATACTAGTGACTAGGATTCAAATTGGGTTTTCAAGGGGTCAGTCAACAGTGGGTTGCTTTTTGGATATTGATAGTGCCTATAACAATGTCGAGAACACTGTGCTTATCTCTGTTCTGGATTCATTAAAAGTAGGGCATAAAATATGTTGCTATCTTTGGAACTTCCTTAACCACAGACATCTTAAGATTCAATTAGACGATCGAACTACAGAGAGGTCAAGTTGTCGAGGCTTGGCCCAGGGTGACCCGTTATCTCCGCTATTATTTAAAATTGTCACTATGAAGATATGCAAAGAACTTGAGGGCGACATGTTTATTTCGCAATATGCAGATGATTTTGTATGTATTTTATTGCCATTATGATGACCCTAGACAAGGTCAAACGAGGATCCAGCTGGCTTTGGATAAAATTGACACACTGCTCTTAAATATGGGATTACAAATTTCACCAAGTAAAAGTAATATATGTTTATTTAAAAGAGGTTACAAAAGGGATAGTTTTAATGTACGGCTTAATGACCAACCGTTACAAATTGTAGATACAGTGAAATATTTAGGTCTCTGGCTGGACCGAGGATTGCGGTGGGGTAAGCATATCAATGAGACTAAAGAAAAAGTGCTCAAATATGTTAATATTTTCAAGGTGTTAGCTGGTTCTGGATGGGGTGTGCACCAAATTCATTTAAGACGACTGTATATTGCTCTGATAAGAAGTCGGCTCGACTATGCGAGTTTTTTGTATGCTAACAGTGCCGCGACCCATTTAACAAAGTTAGATAGGATTCAAAATGCTTGTTTGCGGATAATAGGTGGATTCACTTCATGTGATGGAAGCAGAACTGACCTTACCACCTTTGTCAGTGCGGAGACAATACCTTGCTGGTAAGATGTGGCTTAAATCTAAATCTTTTAGTGGTAATGTATTATTTGAACTTGCTCAGGACCTTGCAAATTTATTCGAAAATTCTTATTGGCGGCACAAAAAAAGACCATTACTTGGGCTAATGCACAACGACCTCAAACATATCTCTGTTTATTCAAGTAATCAACTAGAAATGTTTTCACTTGACACTTGGGTTATAAACATAGATTTGGAAAGTTGCTTGAAAACCAATGTAAAAACTATAGATAAGGCTAAACGCATGTACAACAGTGCTCAACTACAAACCGCTTGTTCTGCAATGCTAAGCGATGATTATTCTAGGTTTTACAAAATTTTTACGGACGGGTCTAAGTCAGTTTATGGAAGTGGTGCAACTTTTTTGGACTGGAAGACTGGTGAATCAATGAAATTGCATGTCAACCCCAGTGTATCAATAATGACAGTTGAAATGATTGCAATTGTAGAAGCTCTGTCGTACAGATGTAGTGCAAAATGATTTTCCTTCGTCCTTTATCGGAAAAGTTCGTATTTATCGTGCTCTCTCAATTAGCTTCAGTACCCATCTTACAGCCGTAGGGGTAAGTCGCATCAGCAGACGAATATATATATAGAGTGGCTAACACGCAATTCAAATATTCGCTATAGTTTTGATTATATTTACAGTTTACTTATAAAAAGGTTGTATTGGTTGTATTACCATGCCGAAACCTCGAAATCGGTTAAAAAATCCAGTCCAAGGAATTATATTTAATATATACCTGTATTTCTTATCAGAAAATAGCAAATTCAAAAATAGCAATAACTCAGAGTATTTTGGCAAAGTTCAACAGCGAATTTCGGACGCAACAGGCATATCTAAACCTACAATAAGAAAATTTTTGAACCAGGAAGTAGAATATAGAAAGAATAAAGATGCCATCACAAACAATATTAAGCTGGGAAGACCACGCAAGAAATTCTATCTAGATCTTGATGATTTTGATTACGCAGTGATACGACGAATGGTTTATAACTTTCATCTGATTAATAAACAAGTTCCTACAATAAGAGCACTAAAGTCCAAATTAATAGAAACTATGAATTTCAATGGCTGTGATTTTACACTAAGGAAGATACTACGCCAAATGGGTTTTCTATTCAAGAAAATTACTAACAATAGAAAAATGCTAATGGAAAAAGGTGACGTTAGACTTAAAAGAGTAAAGTACCTGGACTTAATAAGGAAGTACAGATCTGAAGGCAGGGATATTGTGTATACGGACGAAACTTATGTTCATACATCCCATTTAACAGGGAAGTGCTGGATCGATTCTACGGATAAAGGAGTGAAACAGTTAATCTCAAAAGGTCAACGCCTTATTATAATACATGCAGGTAGTGCCAAAGGATTTGTACCGGGTGCTCTACTTATGTACAAGTCTACTGATAAGACCGGTGATTATCACGATGCCATGAATAATGACAATTATGAAAAATGGTTACAGAATCAACTTATTCCTAACTTGCTGTATTAGTAGTAGACAATGCTGCTTATCACAATAAATACGTGGAACGCCCGCCCAACTCTAATACCGCAAAGCCGCTTATGATAAACTGGTTACAAAAACCCCATGATTCATCATTTCCTAAAATACAACTATACGAAATTATTTGTCGACATAAAGAAGACTTTGTAGAATATTCCATTGACAAAATTTTACATCAACATGGGCACGAAGTGTTAAGGTTACCGCCATACCATCCCGACTTCAACCCTATAGAAAATATATGGTCACAGATAAAAGGTTACGTATCAAAAAGGAACATAGACATGAATATGGGTACAGTAAAAAAATTGATTGAAGAAAAAATAAATATGATTGGCCCGGATGAATGGAAGAAAGTTTGTGATCATGCCATGAAATGTGAAAATGAATATCGGTCACAGGAACACTCGATGGATGATCACATCGATAGGATTGTAATTAACGTAAATGAAAGCACTGACGAATCTGACTATGTTATGATCGATGACGGTTACTCAGATTGTGAAATAGAACATGTTGAAAATATCGACCCAAATATGCAGTAGGTAAAATATTAATGTTAAGTACAGTCACTGGCATAAATAAGTTATCATTTATGAACCTAGTCACTTTAAAGTCAGTTTGAAATGTCATACGAAATTGTCCAACGATTAAAAGCGACAAGGTATAGAAATCATCACTTATTTATGACGGTGACTGTACCTATAAGCATCATAGCGGGCCTAGTATGAAAGTCTTCATGTCGTTTGCATCCCTCTCACACGCGGGTTTTTATTTACTTACGTGCGAGAGGGACGCTAATGACTTTTTTTTTCATACTAGCCCCGTTAGTAGATGCTGTTTTTAAGTAGGCAGGTATTGAGTTTTATTCTTGTAAATATTTCCCAATAAGCTTTATTTTGTTGTACTTTATGTTTTAATGTGAAGATAATGTTTTGTTTACTAATGGCAATAAAACTGAGTATTTTCAAAGTTATTGAAGGTGGTTGTAACATCTCTATATTATACAGTGCCATATGCTGTCATTTGTCACTTTGTCATTTGACACCATTGATTTAGTATATACAAGATACACAATCCCGCACAAAACTCTATTATAAACTGTCCCAAATGACATTGATAGCTGCATTCAGATACATGCTAACATCGCTATTTTTTACCTTAAACATTCATGCAAAAAAAAACTCAATATACTAGCAGTCAACTGTCAAATTTGCAAACTAATGTTTTAAAATATTTAAAACTCTTTACTGAAATCGCCATCATCGTACTATTTATGACAAAAGTGGACATCGAATGAATGGAGACGAATTTCTCTATTTATATTGTATTAGTTTTAACGAAATTACAAATTACACAAAAAAAAATTTGACAATGTTTTATAAATGCTGTAATTTTATTACACAACTTAAGCTATATATATACAATAATAATAATGAATAAATTAATGTAAAGCAAGGTTTAAAAACCCGTCCCGTCGATTGTTTTTATTCAAATTTTAACGTTTAGGCACTTTTTGTCACCTGGAATGGTGAAATGATTCTAACGATACCACACACATATAAATTGGCTCAGGTGTTCAAAGTTATGTTGGAATAAAGAATTATACATACATACATAAATGAACCATTAAAACATTACACTTTACTCCAGACAAGACAAGATCTTATCCTATCATAACCAACCTAGCCTAACCGGTTACGTATCATAATATGTACATAAAGTTCAAAATACATAATGGGTCATAATTCATAATGGTCATAATATTATGATGGTTTTTTTTTGAAACCCTGAACTTTTCAAGATTGTTATACAACAAACCTAACCTAACCTAATGGGTTCTAATACAATGGGCTTTTAAAAATATTAAAAAATTTACTTATTATGACCATTATCTAATATGACCCATTATGTATTTTGAACTTTATATATAGGTATTATGATGCGATCCCAACCTAACCTAATTTCCTTGAAATAAGTTTAATTTATTATATAATTGTACGAAAATGGGTCAAGGACACAACAGACGACTTATTTGCCTTGAATAGTTGATCACCCCTATCTCGTGCTAATATTGCGACCCATTTTGCACGTCGTAGAGGATTTCGTGGAAAGCTTAAATTTAAAAACAAAAAATATTAAAATTTAAAAAAGTAATAGCTACTCCATAATAATTTTGTTCCTTGGTAAGTCATAATTTGTGTACACAAAATAAATTCCTAAAAATCATGAAAACATTATAATTTTAGCTAGAAACGTTTATAAATAAATAGAACCTACGTAAAATAAGACATTCCATCCTTTTTATTTGTTTTTTTGTTATTATTTTTGCAGATTTCACCACACATTTTGTCATGATTGACAACTGCCACTGTCTGTGGTCGGAACAAGACTAATAGCAAAACTACTGCCCAAGTCGATTCGGCAGTAGTTTTGACTTGCCATTTTTTCGTACTGATTGTGTATCTAGTATATACTAAATCAATGTTTGACACTAAACAATAAAGTTCCATTTTAATGGACATGAAAACGTCACTCATTTAATACAATCATTGATTGACAGTTCGGGTGCCATCGTATTCCGATTGAGATCCGAGTTTTCCCGAAGGAAAATCATTTTGCACTACATCTGTATATTGAGAGCATTAATTTTAATCAATTCGTAATTTTAACGAATTCAAGGAGTACCTTACAACATTTAATACAATGTTCTTACGTATATAGGGGCATTCCACTGGCTTATACAATTATTAAATTATTACGAAAATTAGGTGCGGCTAACAAAATGGTCATTTTTCAGTGGATCCCTTCTCACACTGGTATCACGGGGAACGAGCAAGTGGATCGGCTGGCGAGAGAGGCGGCCGATACGAGTCATTCATTTCATTGTGTGCCTGGGTTTACAGAGATGCTTTTTAAGGTCAGGGATACATGTTATAAAACGTGGTCAGAATATTTTGACCAGCGGTCATTAAGTAAAGGAATTTGGTACAAAACCATCCAGCCGACACTTCCTCGGTTCCCGTGGTTCATTTTAGGTAATCTTACCAGACAAGATCTAGTTATTGCGCTCCGACTCCGCTCCGGCCACATTCCTCTGAACAGTTTTGCTTACATGATGCGTAACGTAGACTCGCCCAACTGTAGTCAGTGCGGTATCGTTGAAGACGTGTTCTATGTTACAATGGAGTGTGGCCGTGGCGAAGTACAGCGACGTCAATTACAATTAACAAATTATGATGTGGGTGGGGTAAACAGCATCTTGGCAACACCAACTTCCCAAGAGGCTGATTTACTGTACAATTTAGTTAAGGCTATTATTAGAATAAGATAAAAATAATGTTGTTAGTTCTTAGAGAGCCACGATGAGGGTGGCATTCATGTAAAACCCTCTATAAATAAATAAAGATTTAAAAAAAAAAAAACAGGAACCACTAAAGATAAACTCACTTCACTGAAACAATATTTGACGAATATAGTGTTCCCAATAGCTTGCCTGACGGATTTGGAAGGCCTATAACCCATAAGATAGTATACCACAGTGATGGGCTGATGGCCCGCTCCCGGCGCTCGCAGGCCCGCGCCCCCCGCACCACCCCGTACCGCCCGCACGCAGCGGCGGCCGAGTGAGTTATCACCGCTATCCCCGCTTATAATAATTATTCATGAGCCGACCCGGACAACTTTCAGCAACTCCGGACCAACATCTGGCGTTCTTCTGTTAAATAGTTTGCACCCACTTCTTTTAAGATTCGTGAAATCAAAGGATTATTGAGCGACTCGGGCTACATACAATAGGTATCTATAGAGATTCGAAGTTATTATAGCTTGTTCCGTGCGAGTTCGATTTATGCTTTGAAGATTACTGGTAGGTATCCTTACCCTCTTACTATAACAAAATACATGAGACAGGCTGAGTATGCTATCGAGTACTTCATAGTAGAGTTACATACCCGCTGTCCTCCTTGTTCATTTAAACATGTATTTATTTAAACCATAGCCTCTATACGGCGTTAAATCATGTTATTGAAGGCTTTCACCTGTAATTTTTTCCCCTCTCTTCCAGACAAAGCAAGTTTGAAACAGCACTTACTTACTTAACGAAATGTTTTTTTAAAGATTTATCATATTGTATTTTATCTATTTAACATTTGTCATCAAATGGTTGGTTGACCGGTAAAAATGACTTAAAAAGGAATCGGTTGTTATACTTAAATGTAGTTAAAAGTGTAGTTGGATCTTTTAAATAGAAAGCTACCTCCTAGTTATTATTTAAATTAAAAAAGGTTATACTTAAAATATTGTACAATTCCAGAAGTAAACAATACCTTTTATTGCAGTTTATTTGCAGTTCAGCGGGACCGAATCGAGTAAAATTGACATCATTATAGCCTGACTGACGTGACAAGTTTTATAACCCCCGCTTGCACATGGGTGTTAACCCTAGGTTAACACCAGGTTAAATTCGGTAAAATTGACAGTTCTCATATGAATCGGACATTCGTGAATAATTTAAGCCTAGGTGTATCTAAATACCTAGTGTTAGGGTCGATTTCACCAACATTGAATTTATACGAGAGTATTTAGCTATCCCAGTATAACGTTACTCTAACGATTTACAGGATGTTAACTTCAATTTCGTTTCACCACGGAAATCTATGGATATGTGAGTCTCGGATAGTTACTCTCGACGTTGAACGAATGAAGGGAATGTAAGTGTTACGCGCCGTTGCCGGCTTTTGTATAAAAATATTTTGAGTCGCCGACTTCAGTTTGACTGACCTATAGGTAAGTAACCTAACATTTTATAAAGAAGTTATTTCTCACGTTCTTGAAGGCGGTTAAGTTAGCCGCATGTAACGCCCCGGGGGAAGGTCATCGTTATATTTAAACAATTAAATGATTTACGTTATAGTCGCTGAACTATCTCATAGGAACAGTTGAGGAGTTCCGTAGGCCATCTGTGGTCTTCATCATCACTCCAGATTATAATGTATACCTACCTAACCTACAGGAATTGCTCGTTTTAAGGGTATTCAGCCGACGCGGTATTTTCTTAGGTTATAATTGTCTTGACAGTGACGCGGGGCAATTACGTGGTATAATACTAATCTATAATCTTCTAATGACAGCTTACTTTCCGAAAATCGGCCGTATAAGAATTTACTCTAATATAGAGTTTTTATCCTTTGGTTACAAGTTGGTGAAACGTTAAATCGGCTTACTCCCGGGTTACCTACGATTTATCCTTACAATAAAACTTAAACTACATTGGTGAAATCGAACCTTAACGTGCAAGTGGGTCTTTAGCGTCTTAGCAGTGCTCCTTAAGATTAGCTCTAAGGAGTTTAAATAGTACCTACCTACAAATTTGTGTTACTAGCAACACCTTAATGGTCACACGTCATAAATCATCGAATGTCAAAGTAACAAAGAGAACCAATTCGAATGGTTTGAATTGGGTTGGAATCTACCTCATTCACTCTTTTACGTTACTGATTTGGGACGTCAAATTGTCACTTTGTGGGAATCAGGACCTAAAGTTCATAAGGTATCCTATACATTTCACTTAATTGAATGATGTTACGAAGCGTGAATAGTTTACTCGTTAACTTTGCTTTATCTGTGGGTCATTTTTACATTCATTCAATAATTTGAAATTAAAGATGCGAAGTGACTTTTTATCCAGTGTACAATAGTAGTCTTTGGTGACTTTGCGTTTGACGGTGTATGCCAAAAATTGGTATTGTGTTATAAAGATCTATCTAAAGTAAATACTTAATAATTTTCTCTTTTGAATCTTTTCCAGGTTCCATTTCCACCAAGTTTAACGTTCACTCCATCCATCAATTTGAAATTCTGTTCGCAAAATCATGCCGTACAATAAATGTATTATTCCCGTCTGCAACTCGACCGTGGATAATCAAACGTTATTCCGGTTCCCTCGGAACGCAGACTTAAAAAGTATCTGGTGTGACCTGTTGACGCCACACGCTGGCAATTTAGTGTGTAGTGTGTGTCTTACATTTTGAAAAACAATATTTATTTTGTGGAGGGCCAAAGCCCAGTAGGAAGACAATGGCGTGTCCTACGCTTTTCTCCGAAGAAGAGATTCTGTCTGGGCAACCGGCCGTGCCATTAACACTCAGTAAGGGTTTTCCTTTGCGTATCTAGTGTCTTATTGTAATGGGATATTCCATATGCTTAGGAGTCCGGTGGCCATCAGTGGTCTTCATCATCAGTTCCACTTCACCAAATAGTGCTTTCCAAGTGCAAATACACGAGTTACAAAATACCAAAATCGCTATAGGTGTGTCTATAAATTTTGAAGAGTTCCATCGTTTACTCATGGATCCCATCATCAGATCTATATGAATATGAGACTAGAAAGGGAATGGGACCACAGTATGGCGGAACAGTGCATACAACTATTCATTTCTGTGTCTTTTCAATGAAATAATGGTTATGTAATTATATCATAAGTTGTATAATCTTAATAAGAGTTATTTTTAACTAGAGATTTTTTACGGCGCTTTTTCTCAAAAATGGTCTACTCTTTCGAAACGCTGGTAGACTCGTGACTTAAAATTTGACTTAATTGCAAAATAAATGTTTTTAATTTAATACGGTTTATAATTTCTACGGTATTATATTTTCCATTCACAAAGACGCACCCAGCTGCTTGATTTCATAATTCAATCTCGTTACAGCTAAATTAGATGTTGAGACGTGTGTGTATTTGTGGATTGGAAACACAATAGTTGCGCCTATTATGTATACTTTCCTATTTTGTATAGTTTGTTTCACTGCATCAGTTTATTGTCGATAATGTATTAATACTTAACTCGTTTAAAATCAGTGAAACAATCTTATTCACACGGGAAAAAAAACATAAGCTCCTATCATACACAAACTTCAGAAATTAAAAGTTCGTTCTCGAATTGAACGAAGTTAACCTATTCGTCTTTATCAACCAAAAATGCGAAGAAGTTTACTTTGTTCAATCCGAGAATGAACTGCTCTCAGAATTCATTTGCCGTCATTCCTCCATTTTTTTTTCTTTTTTTTGGCATACTAGCGCCACTGCTTTACGCTGCGGTGCGGGACTCAACTACTACTAACGTTATGTCAGTTCCAAGTTTGATTCCTATCTCAAATACTACTATTGTACATTGTCCTATCTGTCTTTAATAGACATATCCAATAATCTGTGAAGAGAACGGCTTATTTGATTTGGTTTATTTGATTTATTCTGTTTACTGATTTACTTTACTCACTTGGCACTGGCGAAATGCCTGCGCAATATCGAGTAACCGCTCCAAATAAAAAAGATGCAAAAGAAAAAACATGAGTAGGTACTCAATTAAGGGCCTCGAGACTGCATGATTCGTTATTTTGTATTACCAGTGCCGAAAAGAATCCACAACAATGGAATAAACAGTGTGTAATGTACCTATTTACTCGTAAGAAAACAAGTTACGATTTTATAATATAACATATCAAGATTTTTCATTTGTTGAATTACCAATTTTACATATGTATATGAGTGGATATTAGATAGTACATAAACGCATAAACTGCCTGAAAACAAATTTTTTTTTGGTAAACTACGATTGTTTAAGAAAATGTATGATTGTTTTCAGATGTGGCCGCCGACGGGCGCGCGCGGGTGAGATGTGCGCGGCGGCCGCGGCCCGCAGCTACTCCTACGATGAGACCATTCAGGTATTACTTCAATGCTCATAGATATTTGTTTGGGTTGAGCTCGGGAGAAATAATTATTATATCCTAGTCAAGTTTAGCAGTTTTCTTTTTACAGGCTCTTGTTATACCTTCATTTGTACCGCTAACAATGTAAACAAATCTAGGAAGTCGGTGTTAACCTACTTATGGCCGTTCCGAATAATTATTCAAACCATAGCTTTGATACTGTGCTGTGGGTTAAAATTTGTCATGTTTTGCCCGTAGCACATGTCTTGTTTTTACTTGATGTAATCTAAACTATTCTTGGAAAATTAGGAACAAACAATTTTGATGACGTTTTACAGTTATATGTTACTGTCAAGTTGGTATTTAATGGCTACGGCAGGTGGCCATAGGGACTCCTCGATGGCTAATGGTAGATCGGGCAAGTTTCGGTTCGTGTAACTTGTCTTTTAAGACTGCGCCGAGCAAACGCCGAGCGTCCAGTGGCCCTCATTACTGTTATTGGGTTTTCTAATTAACTAACGAATTTCCTTGGAACCAAACAAAATGTGTTTGTAGCGCAAGTATAAACACAATTTATGGGATATGTAACAAACTTTAATAATAATTACCCTTTGAGTAGTCAGCTTAACGGGAAAAGGTGGCCACTTTTTTTCGTTAAGTTAATAACTCGAAGGTGAATTGTTATTAAACTATATGATATACCCTATAAGTTGTGTTCTTATTTGTAGTACAAACACATTTCGTCCAATTTCAAGAAAATACTTTAGTTTATTAGAAAACACAATAAAAGTAATGAGGGCGCTACTGTACATCCGGCGTACGCTCGGCGTAGTCTTAATAGCGAGTTATCATAGTGTTCGAAATATAGGATGAGTGTGAGTGTGTAGTTGAAAACAAGTGTTAATAAAATATTACATTTGTTTTAACTTTATTTCAATCGAGGCAGCCAAAAATCATAACAAAACTACGTCTAACACGGGCAGGGGAGCTTCCAGGCGACTCCTTGAACACTGCCGCCAAGGTCTCGGGAACACTGTAGTTCGCATTGCCGAGCAAAACACAGTCCCAGACTCGCCGCTTTAAATAGATACCTACCTATATCGTATTTGTGATCGAAATTTGTGGTAATACATTTAAAAAGCAACTCTATGATTATAGCAGTAAGGCATATTTGCAGGTGTTCGATATGCGAAAGTGCTAAAACTGCAGGCTCTTCATGGCGGGCCGTAAACGCGATTTGGTAGATGGGGTATACGGTTAAATAGGGTTCTTATATGATTGGCTGTAGGGTTCTTTTTTATTTGTGTGTAGGGGTTTCAGGGGAATAGAAGAAGTTTTTCAGGACGGGCCATAACGACACATTAGCCGTCACGGGCGCACTTACCTTTATTAATGCGGTACAAGACTCGGCGCCCCGCTCCGCGCCGCCCGCCGCTCCGGCTCGAGGCCTATTAACAACACCACACGCGGTAGTACTCTTTATCGCAAGTTCGGACTAACTAAAGGATTTACGGACAGTAACTGTCGTATTATCTGTTCATCTCGCTACAATTTATTCGCCCTCGTAAATTTTGTTAGCTAATCGTGATAACGCAATTGAAATCCGTTCAATATTTAATGATGTAGCTTGTAACGTTGCACGTTCATGTTTATGTAGATGATATAATTATATTTAGCTAATTTCCTTAAAATGTTCAATTAAAAAAAAAAAAAATAATAATAATAAAGGAAATGAATTCTACTAAATAATCCTAAGTCATCAAACATATAAAAACTAATAATCAAATAATAAAATGAATAACTAAATTAAAATAATAAATATTAATATAATATTTAATCATCTACGTAGTCAGCGTTCTACACTTCACTCGTCGCGTTATTTTAATTCCGAAATTTCGGGTAGCGCTCGCGCCGCCAGGCAATTCCCTTGCAAACGCCAGCGACCGCACACCTATGTCGGAGCGTTCACGGCTTAGTTTCGTGTCCTCATACGCGCCGCCATAAAACTTTTAAGAAAGTAATTAAATTATATTTTCTTCGCGGCGTTAGAACTTTGTTAACTTCCAACGTTTTTTGTTTCACATAAGTAAATTGTAAGTGATATCTCGGACCCCGATAAGGGTGAGTTGAACAAGGTTTTTTTATTTATAATCAGTGCTTTTAGCTTTAAGTTAGTGCTTTTCTAAAACCTACAATGTCACCTAGCCTGTTCGCTATGAACGCCTTTGCGTAGATGATGTGCTGATATGAATTATTAAATATTTAGATTACAGGATGATTATTTTAAAATAATCGTTTCCCTGCATTTCATAGTTGTAGTTTGATATAACTTCCATTTGTAATTATCTTTATTAACCCACATTAGTGCTTAATAGTATTACTTCACTGCCTGTGCTCTCTTAGTTTGTTTACCACCGTTCTGATAGTGAACACTTACACCAACTGCCTTCGGTTTCTCCCAATGCACCTTAATCAGAGAATCACTATCAGCGGAGGGAGTTTGAACCGACTCTTACTGTGCCCTTCTATTCACAGGGTGTCACTTTTACCCTTCGAGTCTGGGAATTTTTATTATTACGCAAGACACCAGCCTACTCCTGCCAGCACTTCCCAGCCCGGGTGCATCTCTCACTCCTGCTGCCTTCCCCGAAGACCTAGCAGCCTCAACCACCTTGCAGGGGAGTACCGTCCTACGACAGCGGAACCAGACCTGGGCTTTTTACCTTCACGACCCGAACTTTAAATAAATAATAGTATTGTTGATACTCGGTTGTTTCTTTTGAAAAACAAATTCCACTTCAGATGGTACCGAACGTCACACTGGCGCCCAACGTGGTCTTAAGGTTCTGGTTTTGCTTCGTAGAAGTAGTTGTGTGTTTAGTGCTTTTATTTTATTTTTTGTGAAACGTTACTTTAGTTTTTTTTTTTTTTTGGTTGCTCGTAGCTGAAGTGTACACCCTATATAATGTCTTTATATTGCCTGTGAATGTTTTTTTTCCCCAATAGTTATTCCGAAAAGAAATAATGAATAAAAAAAATTAAACAGCCTGTATGCGTAATCTGCATCATTAGCAGTTTGTTCAGTTGTGGCGGCGTTGTAGCCTGACGAGATAAATTTAAACATTATTTTTTTGTTTCTTTCACAGTTTGTAATAAATATTGTTAGGCTCACAAGGGTGTACGCATTAGTTGCATTTTTTTTTAATGCTTTTTATTGTTTTATTTTCTGTGTTGTTTTTTTTAAATTTATTAATAGCCAACCATAACGTTGTTAATTTTGCTTACATTTGTAACAGAACGGATTAATATTTTAAACCTTGTTCAACATTTCCTAGTTGGGGTACGTTAAATTATTACGTTTTAAATTGTTGTAGTTTTGTGGTTTAAATATAATTTATTACAATGGCATACCGCGTTAAGTTCTTAACGTTGCAAAAAGCAGAATTAGAGTACGAGGTGCTTATCAGAGGTGCTAACCCAGCTTCCACTGTCACGGAATTGCGGAAACAGATTTCGAAGTTAGGACCTCAATTTCCTTCCGAGGACATTCTGGAAAGCCCTCTTACAATAGTGGAAGATCTGAAAGGCGTTAGTGACGTCATCACTAAAGCCAACTCTATTTTTGATTCACAACCAGATAAGAACGATTTATTACGTGTTCAAAATTTTATTCATCACGTTTACCACCGACTTAATCGGATAGTGGTTGATGATGCGACTAAACGTTCACACGAGTCTTGCATAGACGGTTTCAAAAACTTATTTCAAAAATATAATGCCGTCAAAGACAATGCTGTGGACCCATTACTTCCTTCGGTCCCTAGCATGCCCTTGGACCAGCCAGCTTGTCCACCGTTAAACATTAATGTGTCGTGCGACCGTAGCATAGCCAGTGAGCTCACCAGATTAAGGTTCGACGGGAAGTCTTGCGCGCGATCTTTTATTCAGCGCATAACGGAATTTAAGGTAGCCAGGAATATCTCCTCATCAAAGCTACTGTCTTATGGTACCGAAATATTCACTGGTGACGCGTTGCACTGGTTCCGTAGCATACAGGATCGAGTGTCTGGTTGGGATGAGCTTATTAGCCTCCTTAAGAAGGATTTCGATCAAGCAGATTACGACTACAGGTTGCTCTCGGAAATACGATCCAGGACTCAAGGTGAATCGGAGAACATAACAATATACTTGTCAATTATGTCTGGTTTATTTTCTCGTCTTACAAAGGATCTGGCAAATGACGATAAGCTTGAGATACTTCTTCATAATATCAGGCCCTGTTACGCGAGCACCCTAGCTTCGGTTTCAGAAATTACCGACATCGACACCTTGAGATCCCTGTGCCGTAATTACGAAAACATCCAAGCACGTCTTTCTGGTTTCCGTGAGCCTCCCAAGAGGACATCAGACACCATGGCACCAGAATTTGTGTATAGTGGTAATTCATCACAAAAATCATTTAATATTGACAATCAAAATTCTTGGCAAAGTACATTTAATCAAAACTATAATAAAAACAGAACTTATCCTAATAATTATAATAAATTTAATCCAAATAAATTACAAACCAACAAGAACTATTCTAATAATAATAATAAATATGTACATGCAATGCAAACCTCTGCCACCAAAACATTTTATTGTCCTCGGTGTCGTGATAACACCCACAACTTGCGTCAGTGCAATGCAAATAAGGATAAGATTGTGTGTTTTGTTTGTGGACATGAGGGTGTTAAAACACCGAATTGCCCAAACTGCAATAAAAATAAGCCGGGCCCTTCAAAAAACTAGTTACCTCGCGGAATAGTGAACCCCCCAATCTTCAAAGTAAATTTGACAGTAAAGATTGGGTTAACTGGCTTCAAACGATTACATTTTATTTCAATTCTTACAAAATTAACACTATTCTGCGGGAACAGTCCTTTGACGACCCTAGGCCGTATGCTAAAATAAAAGTACATGATTTAGAATTGTTTGGACTTTTGGATTCGGGCTCTGCAGTCTCAATTGTAGGCAACACTATTTTTAAAAAACTGCAAAAGCAGGGTTCAGTGATCCATAAGGACCATATTATTACAGTCACAGCTGCAGGGGGTCAGTTGATGAATAGCATAGGCTACGTAAATCTACCGATCCAATTTGAAAACAGTTTTCATTTGATTAAAACTTTTGTAGTGCCGGACATTAACGTTGATCTTATATTAGGAATAGACTTCTGGCACAAGTTCGAAATTTTTCCAAAAAACCTGAAAAGTGTGACCTTTTCGAAATCTTTAATTGAGAATGCTAGCCTAGACACAAACCACCCGCCCCACATTCAGGCCTACGATCGGTTGTCCTCATCTGAAAAGTCATTGGCTGACAACATTATTGCTCAATTCAATGATATCTCTGCCGACATCAAGGGTTTAGGGGAGACCAAGTTAATCATTCACCGTATTGATACTGGGGATGCGCAGCCTATCCGACAGTGTTATTATCGGATGTCGCCGGAAAGACAGCGCATTTTAGTTGAACAAGTTGACGAAATGTTAGGTCTCGATGTTGTCGAGCCATGTATGAGCGCTTGGTCTTCACCAGTTCTCATAGTTACGAAAAAGAATGGCCAGCCCCGTTTCTGCCTCGACAGTCGAAAATTGAATTCGGTGACAATACGTGACGCGTACAATTTGCCCTACGTGTCCGAAATATTGGACAATCTGCGTGATGCGCGCTACCTTTCTAGCATTGACTTATCCAAAGCGTTTTGGCAAATCCCCATCGCAACCGAAGATCGAGACAAGACGGCGTTCTATGTCCCAGGACGTGGCACCTTCCGTTTCAAACGTACTGCGTTTGGACTTACGAACGCACCTGCAACTCAACAGAGATTGGTCGACATGCTTTTCAGAGAATTTGACCTTAAAGTCTTCGCTTACCTCGACGACATTATTGTCGTGTCGAACGACTTCAATTCCCACGTCGCCCTCTTGCTCCGTGTGTTGGAAAAGTTAAAGCAGGCCAATCTCACTATCAACCCAGATAAATGTAAGTTTTTCCGAAGTCAGCTTAAGTATCTGGGCTATGTTGTGGACAGTTGTGGACTACGTACCGATCCAGAGAAAGTGGAAGCTATCCTTAACTATCCGACACCTTCTTGTCGGAAGGACATTAAGCGCTTTCTCGGGACCGCTACCTGGTACCGTCGGTTTGTCCCCAACTTCAGCAATATAGCAGGCCCTCTTAATAAGCTGACTTCGAATAAAAAGGGTGGACCACCTTTTGCCTGGTCTACTGAAGCTGACACTGCCTTTCAAAGGCTCAAGGAGTGCCTGATTTCTGCTCCCGTTCTTTCCTGCCCTGACTACGACAAGCCTTTCGAGGTGCATACCGATGCCAGCAACTACGGTTTGGGGGCTATGCTTACCCAGATCGTGGATGGTAAGGAACACCCAATTGCTTATATGAGCAAGTCGTTGTCAGCTGCGGAAAGGAACTACAGCATTACCGAGCGCGAAACTTTGGCAGTTGTCATTGCTTTGGAGCACTGGAGGTGTTACTTAGAGAACGGAAAACCGTTCACTGTCTATACAGACCACAGCGCTTTAAAGTGGTTCCTTTCTCTAAGTAACCCAACCGGTAGATTGGCACGCTGGGGTGTACGTCTGTCTGCTTTTCACTTTGAGCTGAAACATAGACGCGGCGTTGATAACGTCATTCCAGATGCTCTTTCAAGAGCAGTTCCTGCTCACGCAATCAGTACTTCAGGTTTTGTCTCGAAAACTACTGATTTGTGGTATAAGAATATTTATAACTCTTGCCTTACGAAGCCCCAAAATTTTTCCAATTTTACGATACGTAACGACTCCCTGTTCAGGCTGACCAAGAACAAGCAAGGCGTGGCTGAATTGAATTCCGAATTTTCCTGGAAGGAGGTTATTCCGTGTGAGTTGCGCGAGCAGGTTATTCGAGAAAATCACTCTGTACCTACAGCGGGTCACCTTGGTGTTTTCAAAACGTACCATCGTTTGGCGTTACGTTATTACTGGCCAGGCATGCATCAGGACGTAGTGGATTTTGTGGGCTCTTGTGACAAATGTCTAGCTTACAAATCCCAAAATCACCAAGTATTAGGAGAAATGGGTCGACCGAAACAGTGCTCTAGACCTTTTCAAGCTATCTCAGTCGACTTAATGGGCCCTTTGCCTACCACTCGTAAACAAAACGCCTACATCATAGTTGTTACTTGTTGTTTTTCCAAATTTTGCCTAATTGCCCCTTTGCGAGCGGCAACTTCTATTGCCGTCTGTAAGTTTTTAGAAGAGTCAGTGTTTTTGATACATGGTTCCCCTCAAACAATATTTTTAGACAACGGTAGTCAATTCACCAGTAAAATGACAGAGTCTCTATTTAAAGAATTTAACATCCCAAATATATTTTTTTCGCCAAAATTCACGCCACAGGTCAACAGTGTCGAACGTTATAACCGCACTATAGTCACCTGTTTGTCAACATTTGTAGAGGATGACCATCGGACGTGGGATACCTTCATACCCAAGGTACAATTCGCCATTAACAATTCGGTGAATGAGGCGACTGGTTTCACTCCTTCATTTTTGGTTTTCGGCAGAGAATTAGCAATTTGTGGCACTCACTATTTGGATAACGATCTGGGCGATGAGATGATTTTCCTTCCGCGTGATGTTTACGCCGAGAACCGAGGTGGTTTATCTAAAATATTTGACATAGTTCAATCAAAACTCTGGCATGCGCACGTTAAAAATACTTCGCACTATAACCTGCGGCGTAAATCCTCCGAATTTAAAGTTGGGGATACCGTAATGAAACGTACGTATGTCCTGAGCGAAAAGGACAAGTATTTTAGTAAAAAACTTGCTCCAAAATTCATAAAATGTCGAGTAATAGACAAAAAGTCTCCCTTAGTTTATGTCTTAGCGGACATGACAGGGAAAAATTTAGGAACTTGGCACATTAAGGATCTTAAATTAATAGGGCTTAACACCTAAATTTTAAAATATTTCATGTTAGTTGCATTACTCACTTCTGTGCAGTCAAAATTATCCAACGTGTGCTGTAGTTGTGCGTACGGGTAAACATTGTTATAGTTATGTTCACCTTAATAAATGTTAGGATGCGTTACTGGCCCTCTAAATGGTCATTATAGCTGGTTTGAATGAGGAAGAATGGAAGATTGAATTTATGGAAGGAAAATACGGACATAAAACTTAAGTGCGGATTTTATTGTGTTTAGTAATAAAATCCTTTTGTGGCGCGCGGAGTAATGTAACGTTGCACGTTCATGTTTATGTAGATGATATAATTATATTTAGCTAATTTCCTTAAAATGTTCAATTAAAAAAAAAAAAATTAATAATAATAAAGGAAATGAATTCTACTAAATAATCCTAAGTCATCAAACATATAAAAACTAATAATCAAATAATAAAATGAATAACTAAATTAAAATAATAAATATTAATATAATATTTAATCATCTACGTAGTCAGCGTTCTACACTTCACTCGTCGCGTTATTTTAATTCCGAAATTTCGGGTAGCGCTCGCGCCGCCAGGCAATTCCCTTGCAAACGCCAGCGACCGCACACCTATGTCGGAGCGTTCACGGCTTAGTTTCGTGTCCTCATACGCGCCGCCATAAAACTTTTAAGAAAGTAATTAAATTATATTTTCTTCGCGGCGTTAGAACTTTGTTAACTTCCAACGTTTTTTGTTTCACATAAGTAAATTGTAAGTGATATCTCGGACCCCGATAAGGGTGAGTTGAACAAGGTTTTTTTATTTATAATCAGTGCTTTTAGCTTTAAGTTAGTGCTTTTCTAAAACCTACAATGTCACCCAGCCTATGTTCGCTATGAACGCCTTTGCGTAGATGATGTGCTGATATGAATTATTAAATATTTAGATTACAGGATGATTATTTTAAAATAATCGTTTCCCTGCATTTCATAGTTGTAGTTTGATATAACTTCCATTTGTAATTATCTTTATTAACCCACATTAGTGCTTAATAGTATTACTTCACTGCCTGTGCTCTCTTAGTTTGTTTACCACCGTTCTGATAGTGAACACTTACACCAACTGCCTTCGGTTTCTCCCAATGCACCTTAATCAGAGAATCACTATCAGCGGAGGGAGTTTGAACCGACTCTTACTGTGCCCTTCTATTCACAGGGTGTCACTTTTACCCTTCGAGTCTGGGAATTTTTATTATTACGCAAGACACCAGCCTACTCCTGCCAGCACTTCCCAGCCCGGGTGCATCTCTCACTCCTGCTGCCTTCCCCGAAGACCTAGCAGCCTCAACCACCTTGCAGGGGAGTACCGTCCTACGACAGCGGAACCAGACCTGGGCTTTTTACCTTCACGACCCGAACTTTAAATAAATAATAGTATTGTTGATACTCGGTTGTTTCTTTTGAAAAACAAATTCCACTTCAGATGGTACCGAACGTCACAAGCTACTGTTCATTATGCGCCAATAGGGTATTTGCCTAGTTTGTGAAAAGTACTTATACTTAATTAGTGATCCATTTTATGATAGTAAAAAAAAACTCGCACGGATATTAACCCGATAACAATAATAAAACATTAAATAAATAATTGCCTTAACTCTTTACAGCCAAAACGACATCTTTCTGTATGATCTGTGTTATGACGTCATATTACACTTATGTCAAATGTCATTCAACCCAACGGACAATTTAAAACTTCAAAAAGTGGGGTTATATTTGTGTTTACCTACTATGCTATCCATTCAATGCAGTATTGTAAATTATAAAATCAAGATTAAAGTAAGCAATGTGTTTTTTTAGCTTATTAAAAATCAACTTGTTGTAATTGGTTGTCTTGCTCTCTTACGAACCATAATTACCTGGCAGTTTTCACGTTCCTGAATTCAGCGGAACAAAAATCTGGATTCGCCGCGAAAAAAGTTGCTACCATTATTGTGTCGATTTTCGGCAAATTGACACTGTCTGCTTTGGTAAATGTGTTCACCAAAGACGCCATAGCTGGATCTTTGTTTATTGCAATGTATTTGCTAACGGCTAACCCAGTAGGTATGAGATAATGTAAGTGATTTCGCCAGTAGACTCAAGTTCAAATCTTTGTTTACAGTAAACGCAGACAGACAGAATGAATCTTGTCATGTCACATTTTTTTTTTTTTAATTTATTGAAGCTTTGGCTACTAGGCCATTAGCTTAAAACGAAACAGTCTTATTCTAATAAGTAATAACATTAACATAAAAAATACATCTACCTATTTACAAAACAAAGCAATAAACATTAAACTAAGTATAAATGACTGAAAATTTTAAAATTTACAAAGGAAATTAATTTCTACCATATTTATACAAAAGAAAAAAAATATATGTCATAACCCACCCACTGTACCCAAAATAAAATCGTAAACAATATAGTACAATTCCGAAAGCTTCATAAGTTCTTTAACAGAACTCGGAATATTAATTAATCCTGTGTTCTTACACAAACAAATAAATAACAATCTTTGAAGTTTAAATCTAGGGCAAGCGAAAAAAATATGATCGAGATCACAAAAATTACAATTACAATAATTACAATCGGAATTAATACTTAAATTTAATCTATGCAAATGTGCAGGAAAGCGACAGTGACCTATTCGCAATCTGCTAATAATAGTTGTAAAATGTCTTCCTGGGAATCTATTGAGTTTATCAAACCAGGACTTAGTATTGGGTACAGGAGCTATATCTGCCAACCATTTACCTTTAATAGTTCTAGTAGATAACAAAGAGCGGGACCAGCGTTTTAACATTATTTGCTTAATAAATGGGACAAGGTCAGCAGAAGGAACTTTTAAATTACACATATTAACATTTTCAGACGACTTAGCCAGAGCATCAACCAGCTCATTACCTAATATCCCAGAGTGCCCCGGTACCCAGCAAAATTCAACAACAATATTTTTATCAAACAAGTTACTTAAGCAATTTCTTAATGTATATAGTAAATAATTTGTAGACGCACTTACACTTGTATTTGTTAATGCTTGCAAAGCGCTCATAGAATCGGACAGAATCAAAAAATGGTCTTGTTCAAAATCATTACAATCGATATATTCTAAGGCATAAATAATTCCTAAAACTTCTATCGAAAAGACAGAAAAATAATTGTTACACTTAAAAACTTTACCTACTTTCAAAAAAGAATCATAAAATGCAAAACTAGTCCTATCAATGGTTTTGGAACCGTCTGTATAAATATGAACAAAATCTTTTTTTCCGTCAAGGAACTCTAAAAAGTCAAATTTTGATCTAAATTTAGTCAAACTTACTGTAAAATTTCTAAATATAGCAGGATAATTACATTCAAAACATGGTAATACAGCAGACCATTGTCATGTCACAGTTGTCACCACAGATTATAGGATATGTCTAAAGCACAGATTATAAGAGTTGTCACTGTCTCGAGTTGATGACACAGATAGTATGATAAAAAAAACATTAAGTAAGATGACGTCACGCAATCTCATTGGTGTTTCAATATAGATTAAAAATCTTTATTTTATTATAAGATATATAATAAAATAACGACTTTATTAAATTAAATAAAAACTATAATCATAATCCTCGTCATTAAAACTAGCTATATGCAAAGCATCTTTGTTTATTATAACCACAGGCAAGTACCCTATTAATCACCTTTATCGTTCTAGTTTACATGTGTTATATCTAGGGTTAGGACCTTTGGTGGTATATCGTGGTTCTAGGATCCATGGAGTAATTATTATAATACATGACACTTTGAGTTTGACCTTCAGTATGGTCATATTTCAAATTGAACTAAATTAATTTGTAAGTAGTTCGGTTATTCCATACCTACTAATATTTGCCTGTTTGTAAAGCTTTAACAGCAGTGGTATCCTCCATACCAGAATTCCTTTAAATTGGATTAGCGGTTTAAATGAATTTTGAAATATTAAAATACTTACTGAAAGCCAAAATCAAAGTAGTATGTATAATAATAAACGGGAAATAGCGACTTCATGGATTCTAGAACCACTGTGTGCCATCAAAAGTCCTAACTCTAGTTTTATCATCGTTTTAAATTTAATTATAATGTTTTTTTAATAAATTGTGTTGGGTTGTGCAATAAATTCGTGCGTTAAGGTTGATATAGCTGTCAGGTACATTTTTTCGCAGCAGTTTGTATATGTATATATTCCTATTTACTCGTAAATTAAAACTAGGAAAAACGATACATTTTAGTCAGATTATAATCGGACCGTTTAGGTTTATGAATTATGATTGTGGGTTTAACCCTTAATTTAGCAAAAATAAAAAAAGTCGGGAATTCAAACCATTCATAATTTTAAATCAACAAAAAAAAAAACACGATCCAAACCAATAAAGTTAACAATATTGTATGTACAGTAAGTATTCTGGACCGTGCCAAATTAAGGGTCAGTTTTTCCATCACCAAAGGTTTTTACTTATTAGCAACTAGCTTCGTGCGCGTAGTTTTCGATTATAGTATTCCCTCGGGGACTTTAAATTTTTCCGGGATAAACACTAACCTAACCTAACCTATGAGTGTGCCAAGTTTCAATCCGATCCGTTCAGTGAATGAAGCGTGATTGAGTAACAAGCATCCAAACATCCAAACTTTCTCATTTATAATATTTTTAGTAAGATAAGATAAGATTAGTAAGATGTTCTATTTTTTGTCGTAGTAAGCAATCAAAATTTACTAAAAAATGCCAATTAAACCTGGGTACACAATCCAGATCCGTTTTAAAACTGTGGGTTCTTGCGTCTCTGGGTGGCCTTATCTCCACTCGAGATCCCCTGAGGCCCGCGACTGTTTATCAGGCGCGACCCGCGTTGCCCGCCATCTGCCGGGGACCGCGGGCCCTCGCAATTATGCCGCGATATCGAGTGCTACTCGACACTTGCAACGGGTAGCGATTATGCGGTGGGAATCAAAACATCTCATCCGATGCACGCTTATTATATATTTTTTTGTGTCAAGGATTTCATTTTCCCGCTTATAAATTTGATGACAATCAAGCTGGTTCTTATTGCGATTTGGCAAGTTCACTTTGACGGTGTTGCAGTAATTCTCATTATTAACAATATTCAGTTATTATTTGATCGTAGCAGGTGGAAAGAAGTGGTGTCTGCCTACCTCTCAGGGAAACAGGCGTGATTTAATGTATGTATGTATGTATGTAGTCTTTAAATACCTAGTATAAAATAGAAGTCGCTCCCGCAGTCTCTTCGCTTAGATCTTTTAAACCATGCAACGCATTTTAAAGCAGGTTTCAGTAATAGGCAGCGTGATCCCAGAGGAAGGTTTTTATGTATAATTACTGGTTTATCCAAGGATGTTATAGAAAACCCACATAAACGGGAGCGAAGCTAGGGCGAGTCGCTAGTTAAAATAAAAAAAAGAATTGAGTTATTCAAACCGCGGGAAGAACCTGTCCTCTTATCATTAGCCTTGCACAAAATACAATTACCAAATAGTTCCTGCATGGATTATGCTTAAATTATTTCTTTACCACGATCCACTTACCAGTGCTTTGATCTTCTGATTTAATGCCAACTTAACTAAATAAAAAGAAATCGATTCGGATTGGAAAGCCGCTTGATTATTTTTATCAGATACCGGTGGCCATATATTCCGATTTCGCTATCTGTATGGCCGGAAATTGGCTTAGTGAATTTGATCAGCGGGCTGTTTCGGAAAGGGTTGCCGGACCACAGGCATTAAGGCTGCGAGGCGAACACCAGAAAATCGAATTTTCCGCTCTATGCCCCCGCGTAGCCGCTCATAAACCTTTGTACCTACCTTTGCCAGGTTTTAGAGCGTAACGTATACAACAACTTTGTGACACGGTCCCCTAATAGAGACGAGTTTCAGGGGCCTGCCGAATTTCCCCGAAGACATTGGTGCAAAAAGATGTTTCATCAAATTGTGACTGGCAAAGTTAACTTTTGGAGTACTGTCGTTTTCATCATGAACTTCTAATTGAACGACGGGTTACTCGTCCTGCTTGTAGTATTTGATAAAAGTACCCGTTCTTTAAATAAAGGAATATGTAAGGTATGTAATCTACGAGTCGGGTATTCTTATGATTGATAAACACCGTCTGTGGGTGTAATCAAAACACACTCTCGGAGATTGTTGAAGTTACGACTCGAACGTCAACACTCAAAAGTAGTTATTCAACACTGAAAACTGATTTTCGTGGTATCGTAAACATATTTGATATACATATCTATAGGTACACCGTTACTAAAATCGCTTCAAAATTATAGATATTTATTCTATGCTATTTATTGTATGCCATAACTTTCTTCAAAATGCAGAAAAAAACAGTTTCCGTTGTAAGAAAAGGGCAATTGGGGATGAAGTTTTGTATTAGTACGAGTAAATAGGCTATTTAAGATACGGACTTCATGCACGATGCATTGCAAAAACGAAGTCATTCCGAATTCTGCAACTCACTAATTTCCCTAATGTCTATTATTGCAAAGATTATATCATATATTTTGTGACTTACCTATATGTAAAAAGACCTGTACCTACCTACCTGTGGACGAGAATACCTACAAAATAATCTTTTGTAATTGTAATGGCATGATCATGGTGGGAGGCCCATGATACTACACCTAGTTCGATAAGACTGCCAGATGAGATATATCTATACATAATAATATAACTAATTAGTCACGTCATTAATAGGGGAACACGAAAAGGAGTTGCTGCAATGCAAAAAAATTCGGCCGCGGCGGTATTCATTTTTTTAAATAAAGTTTCAAATGTGGTTCTTAGGAGTAACCCGTCTGAACCTATAATTAAAACGTTTATCGCCTATGACACGGCGTTTTAAATTGCTTTGGATTGCCCGCTGGTGGGAGATAATGTTATAAATTCGAATACAAATTTTCTGAAAGATAGAGCGGCGCGGTTACGTTACGGCGCAGGTTTACGGGCCCCGAGAGCCTTCCCTAAAGCCTACGATTCTGCGTAGCTCTAACGCATTGTTATCGTATATTAACAGACAAGGAGGGAACATTTTAGGGTCTGTCTTGTTTTAGTGGTGGAAGTCGCTAGGAGTAGGTACCTATAAACATATTTTAACCTTTGTTTATAAATTAATGAGTTCATTTTGTGTTGGTCTAATGTTGGATCTGTTTGAATACTTTTGGAATGTTTTTTATAGCAACAACGTTACCTAGAAAAATGAGAAGAACAAGACAAAATGACCACTATTTTAGCCGACGGAAGTCACGATAAAGTTTAAAGTGAAGTTCGCTGGTATATATACTCGTTCTACAGTAAATAATTTTGAACACGGTAGGTATCGAAAAGGTGGGATTATCGCCAGGGTGTACGAGTATACCCTGAATTTATCAAGCTAGCAATGGCTAGCGCTATGGTTTTTTTCACGCTTCTTTCTAAGTCTGGAGATGTTACGGTATATTAAGGACGAGAATGCTGGTCCCGTTCAAATGCTAATTAAAAGTGAACGCCGGCGCCGGCTCAGGAGGACCAGTAAAAAAATCTTATTACGAGATTAAATTACCCTGCAATTTTTGTTTATTTTGGAACGTATTGGCTTCTTTTTCCCTAAAGCAAGAAAGCAAAGGCATTTTCTTCAAAGCAGCCCACCAACATACTTATACTCAACTACCTAATTCTTTATGTGGTGTGCACGAGTTAATTGTGACCATAAAGTAAATTTTGCGGAGGCTAGTCTTAAGATTATTATTTATTAATTAGTCTGCCATCTAGTATTTAGTAGCGGCACTAGCAATAATGTCCATCGCTATCGATTACACCCAGTCCAACTAGAGGGCGTTAAAAGCCAAAAGTGGTTAAACTCTGAGAGCTGTTAGAAATAGAATTAGAAATAGAAATAGAAAATATCTTTATTTGTTTCTGCTTACATAATATATCACATCCGTGGCTGAAGTCTCCTTTTAAGTAAAGATATACCTGTGCCAGGAGCCCGCTCTTCTATAGCGTATATGATACATGTAAATTAGGAACAACTAGATAGGTAATAGACAAATTAAGTAGCCAAAATTAAAACAAAAATTAAAAATTAGTTTGAAAGTAAACAATTCAAATATTCTTAGATAAACAAAAATAAATATACGCATGAAGGTTATTTTATGGTACAATTGAAGTTCTTTCTTAAGTTTGTTGTATACTACAGAAGATCGTATTCGTAATTGGCCTGTGGCAAATACTGAATATGTTGAAAAAATTGGTGCAACGTTGTGATTCCTTCTTCTACTTACGAGGGCTGCTACTTAT
The DNA here is from genome assembly GCA_963966035.1 of Acleris laterana. NCBI lineage: Eukaryota > Metazoa > Arthropoda > Insecta > Lepidoptera > Tortricidae > Acleris > Acleris laterana. The sequence continues at coordinate 67,853,706 of OZ014438.1, read as the reverse complement.
GTAACCGGAATCCAGGATTCCAACATTTTTAAACGCTATATCTGACCTCCATGGTAAAATTTGAACTTTTTTTAATACTGGCCGCTATATATTTTTTTTCTTATGTACGCTAGTCTTTTGTTTTTGGTGGGTTTAAATTTTAATCTCGCTGCAAGAATGGAACTCACTCGTGAAAATATTCGTGCTATGATTTATTACGATTTTCGGCGTGGTTTAACGCAACAACAGTGCATAGATCAACTAACTTCGACTTTTGGTGATGAAGCTCCATCCAAAACTACTGTGTATCACTGGTTTAGTGAGTTCAATCGTGGACGTAGTATGCTCAGGGACGAAGTTAAGGATGGTCGCCCGAAATCGGTCGTTGTACCACAAAATATAGAAAGCTGTGCGAAAACTTATAATGCATGACCGTCATGTTACGTATCGCGAGATAGAGGCGACTATAGGCATATGTATGACGAGCATTAATAAGATATTACATGAACACTTAGCTGTGAAAAAAATTTGTTCGCGTTGGATCCCGCACAACTTAACTAAGGATCAAAAAGAGGCTCGCGTCGAATGGTGCAAGGAAATGTTGAAAAAATATAACCGTGGTGACTCAAAAGCTGTTTATAATATCTACACAGGTGACGAATCCTGGATCTATGCGTATGATCCCGAAACTAAACAACAATCAACGGTGTGGGTGTTTCAAAATGAGCCGAACCCTACGAAAGTAACTCGTGCAAAAAGCACCTTGAAGCAAATGGTGGCCTGCTTTTTTGGTATTAATGGCCATGTGGCTACAGTGCCCCTAGAGAATCGTAAAACGGTTAATTCGGAGTGGTACACGACCATTTGTTTGCCGGAAGTATTTGAAAAAATACGGAAAAACAACCAGCGACGGAGAATCATTCTGCACCATGATAACGCCAGCTGTCATACATCACGTGAAACGACTCGATTTTTGGAAGGTCAAAATATAGAATTAACGGGTCATCCACCTTACAGCCCTGATTTGGCACCCAATGATTTCTATTTATTTCCAAATGTAAAGAATAAATTACGTGGTCAACGATTTTCGACCCGTGAAGATGCCGTCGACGCGTTCAGACAGCACGTTTTGGAGATACCTCAGTCAGAGTGGAAAAAGTGCTTTATAAATTGGTTTCAACGTATGCAAAAGTGCATCGATTATCACGGAGAATACTTCGAAAAACAATAAAACCATATTTAGCCATGTACGTTTGTTTATTTTTTCTATTCCGGTTACATAAGTAGCAGCCCTCGTAGCAGCGTTGTGTTGACATGCAAGTTTTTGTGAGTGAAGAGAGTTGTTCGCAAAATGTAAAATTTTCTAACTGTTAGTAAGTTATTACTATCTATGTAAAGTTGATCAGTAGGGAAACGGATTGGTTTAAAAAAGGCAACTTTCAATGCTACAACGCTGAGTTCTTTCGAATTCGATAAACCTAGATTTACGTTCCACCCCAGATATAAAAACAGTAAGAGATGAGGGACTGAACCGGAGCAATGTAGATTTTTAGAAGAAGTTTAGATGGGGCAGCGTGTCGCAGTGTTTTAAAAACCCAGGTCATTTTTCTAAGTCTACCACAAACAGATTCAATTTGGTTATACCATGACAATCGCTGGTCCATCACAACTCCAAGGTACTTAGTCGTTGCAACTTTGTTGATTTCGGGGCAGTTACAGTCACTTTGAGCATGGTCGCAAGAGTGGATTTTTATTTGAAAGTCGCTATGTGACTGGTACTGTCATATTTCGTAAAACGAATATAATTGGTTTTGCTAGTGTTAAGTGTAATCGTATTGATTTTAAGGCGTATATCCACCTTGGATAGGCCTAACTTTGCAGATCTTTAGACTTCATTCCACGAGGGGCCTATAAAAACAATAGCTGTATCATCAGCAAAAGAAAATGCAGAACCGTGGGCGAGTGTTATGAATTTATGAACTTATGTAACATAAGCTATTAATACTCGTACGAGTATATACCAAAAACAAGGTTGGTCCCAGAACTAGCTAACGAGAGAATCAATTTTGACTGTTTGTGTGCGATTGGAAAGATAGTTTTTAAAGAGTTCTACTTAGTGGAGTGCCTCGTATTTCAACCTTTTCCAGCTTTTCCACAAGCTTGGGGATAGAAACGGTTAGAAAAGTTGATAAAATGGGAATTACAGTTACGTCTAATTATGGACACAGTAAAACTGTCAAATATATGTAAACACGACTCTGCTTCAAGGGGATAAGGTTCTGTATATATTTCTGAACCCTTCTTAGTATATACCTTGTAGGTATATAATTTATATTTATAGGCATGACCGCATAGTCGAGTTCATAAATATGTAAGTATACGCTATATAGTACAGTCACGAGATTAAATTTGGTACCCACCTTAGGTCCAAAGTCCATCTGACATTCTACAACAATAAGGTTGAGTTTCCCAAAAGTTACAATTGACTTGACATCTCTAATGACATTGACGACTTCAAGCATATTTTTCTTGAAATGGGTCCCAAATTAACGCTCGTGACCGTACCTTATCCATTTAATGTCATGACACAACGTAAGGTGCCCCGCTTGCCATCATGTATATTATATAACTACTGTATATATCTCGCCAATATACAGGAACATTATTTATGAAACCATACGCTTATTATTCAGTAGCCATTACTCCCTGTTCAATGTCCATTTGTCGTAATTAACCGTCGAAGGTTAATCTGGCCATGTGTCGCGACGCACTAAATCACGCCCTCGCTCTGTGCTTCCATGCGCCAAGCTAACCCTCCTTTTCACATTTCAGCCGTGAGACCGTGGTATGAAAGAGAGCGCAGGACCAGGGCGGAAACGAAACTCGAATTTTGAATATGAATATAATTACGTATTAGTTTGTACTATTTCTATAAAATCTAAACCTGAATTATGTAATAGGACGGTGACTGATTACCACACTAAGAGCGGTTACAGTAACACTATAAATTGGACCCACGATTAATATACATAATGTATGTATTTCTGTAAACATTAAACTGTACAAAACAAAAACAATACATTGAATATACAAATAAACAAAAAGCAAGCTTTAAAAAACCCTACTGTTGTTAACCAACTTTAAATCGTTATAACTATAAATCCTAAATGATCATTCGTAAGTTATGTTCGTTTCGTTGAACAGTGTTTGAGCTCTAATGATAAGGCAAATTTTTCTAGTGTGTTTCGTAATTTTGAAGACTTTAGGTGTTATAAATACCAGTGGCGTTGTGGGTATTACGGTACTAACGGCGCCTTGAATGTTATCAAGTATTAGGCGTTTTGTGTGCTCCGGTATATTAGTACAAAGCCGATGGCGTGAATAATTCGATCGCATTGGTTGAGTCAACTGTAATAACCGTATTGGATGTTGCTTTCTAATTGGATATATTGACCGTCACTATCTATATGATGCTGACTATACGAGTGCTACTCCTTAATCTTCCTCTAGAGCTAATCGATACTTCTCATTCGAAAGGAGTTTCTTCAATGAGCGAAGAAAACTATTTGCAGTAAGTGCCTCTATACTAAGTGCAATTTAGCTCGGGGATATTTTTAAAAGAACTGTAAATCGGAATCGATTAAACTCAACTGAACGCAGACACCAAGCGCGCAGCAAATTGGAAGAGAACGTATCTGCAAATACACTCCATTAAAAGAAGTGGAAGTCACTCTCAAATTAGTAGGTAGGTTGCTACGTCGCTGAGACCACCAGGGCAGTCTTGAAACTTTACTAGCTCCACGATGTTGATAAGTAATTAATTAGAAATGCCGGCGTATATCTAGCCGTACAATCGTTCAATAGAGTCTCACTGTAGCACTAAGTTATTAAATTTGGAAACAGGTGCATAAACAGCCTATCGGTCTATACGTAGTCTTTAATATTTGGTTTAAACATGTTAAATCCTATAAAAAGTAAACGTCTGGGAAATGTAAATTTGTTACGCGTGAACATTTTGAAAATAAGATTTTTGTGAATAGACTAGTATTGTGGAAGCGAGAAATAAAGAAACTTACTGTATGAAAAAGGCGATTGTGAAAATATGAACATAATTTGTACTTATTTATCTTTATTAAATTTGAATTTGAGATTCTGAATTTTTTGAAAATTGATTGTTTGAAACTATTTTTTTTTAATTTAAAGCTGAAATTATATTTGTTCCTCTGCGTCTTCTTTACAATTTTGTAAGAAAAGCAAATGAAAAAAAAATCGCCTTTCTGAGGTTTTAGATATACGAGGGGTGATTGGAAAGTTCGCGGCCTAAGTATGAAATGAAATCCAAGGTTTTTTTTAAATATTTTTATTTCGCTACGTAGTCCCCGTCGAGGTCTTTGCACTTGTTCCATCTGGATTCCAAAGCCAATACACCACTTTTGAAGAAACTTTCCTCCAGGTCTTCAAAATAGGTGTCCACTTCAGCTTGGACCTCGTCGTTGGTCATAAATTTCTTACCGCCCATGTGTTTTTTTAAGTTTGGAAATAGATAGAAGTCCGACGGTGCCAAATCCGGCGAATAAGGCGGGTGGGGCAATAATTCAAACCCACAAGTGTGAATTTCTGCCATCGATTTTAGTGACGTGTGCACACGTGCGTTGTCCTGGTGAAAGAGAACTTATTTTGTCAACAATCCGGGTCTTTTTACTTTCAGTTCCTCTCGTAATCGCCGTAAAAGTTCGCAATAATAGTCCGAGTTTATAGTGGTACCTACCTTTCTGGAGATAGTCAACCATTATTACTCCCTTTGCGTCCCAGAAGACTGATGCCATGACTTTATTCGCCGACAAAATGGCCTTTGCCTTTTTGGGAGGCGGAGATCCAGCACGAACACACTGCTTCGATTGCTGTTTAGTCTCGGGCGTGTAGTGGTGGACCCATGTCTCATCCATAGTAACATATCTGTCCAAAAAAACTTGAGGGTCAGCTTCATACAGGTCTAGACAGTCGCGTGAAATTGTTAGACGAGTGATTTTTTGTTCCACTGAAAGGAGCTTTGGAACCCATCTCGCCGACACCTTCGAAAAACCTACTTCGTTGACTATAATGTTTTGGGTTCTTTCATAGGGGATGCCCACGATGTCAGCTATTTCTCTTACTTTTAACCGTGGGTCTTTCATTATCATGTCGCATATAATTGCCACATTATGTGGATTGGTCGCAGTGGTTGGCCTTCCGGGACGAGGGTCATCTGCGATACTGATTCGTCCCCGCTTGAATTCAGCTGCCCACTTTTTTACCATCGTATATGATGGACAGGATTGCCCCAATGTACACTGCATATCTTCATAAATTTGTTTCGGAGTCAATCCTTTTTTATGAAGATATTTAATTACAGCACGTTGCTCCAAATTGTCCATTATCAAAAATCTGTTTACACGTATTTTTAAGTCAGACGTAAAATTTATATTAAATTTTGTCTTCCAGTTAAAATTTCGCGGGATGAAAACTGAATAATGACAGTTCAAAATGGCGGCTGTTTTTTTTTAATTTTATTTTTTTAATGGTCAGGCCGCGAACTTTCCAATCAGCCCTCGTACTTAAGTAATTTATTTGGTGTATGTTTTACAAAAATTTACTTCGCCTATTTAGGAGCCCAAACTTTTCATTGAAAATACTTCTTAGATTATTAGAAAACAAGTGGCCAATAGATAATGGTATAGTATATTTTTAGGATCATTTCATAAAGCCCTTTCATTTGATACAACACACGATAGGTTCAAAAAAACAGTATCTATTCAAAGAAATTATGGCGTCATTATGCCCTCCCCATGGGAATAATTTTAAGAACTACCGCTCAAGATGATTATTTACTCGTAAATCTAAAGTTCCCGTGTACCAAATGGCAATCCTGTATAACGGTTTGCTTTTTTTTTCGTAGCCCGACCACTATAGTAAAACTGCCTATGGCTGATCCCAATTTTTCGAAAGAACTGAATTGAGAGGAAATGAACGATCCCCTTCTTACAATAGTAATCCCAAAGTGCGGTGATATATTACAGGGTGTTCAAACTGCACCGTTTCTCATTCTGTTTCGTAATCATTATAGGAGCGCATAAAAGTTACATTTTTGAGTCGGTGATAAAGTTGCTGCTATTGAACTTATCTTCTCAAATCATATTCAGTTTTAGTTAAATCCTGCAAATCAATATATCAACAGCTTAATAATGGTTAAATTCATTAAAAAAATAACTATGGATGAGCGTCTTTTTACAGCGCTAGATTGTCTTTAGATTATTATTATATAGACATTTATTTAATTAAATTATAAGTAGGCAAAGTTTTTCTACAATATTTACATGTAAAAATAAAATAGCAATACTAATACAAAAACTAAACACTATAAAAATCGTAAGCTACGGGGGCTGCCGGCACCGGGGCGGGCTCAAGTTACCAGTGGCTGGGGCAGCCGTTTAATTATTATTATTTGTCGGTTTTTACCAACCACGGGACTATGGCAGTCCCGGACCAGTGGAAGGCGTGCATAAGGCGCCAAAGCCAACAGGCAGTGGTCTGATTGTCGGAAGCTGATAATTTGCATAATTTGGATAATAAAATTCATCTATGAAAATGTATTAAGTTTTTTAGAGTGGTTTAACAAGCAAGTAACACAGAGAGCTCTCAGTAATCTTATTGACGAATCAGCCTTGTTTGTGTCACATTATATCTTATTTATTAACTAAAGGTTTATGTTATTTAGGACGACATCGATTAGTAAAGTGCAATGAAACTCACAACATAATTTTATTCAAACGTAGGTAGTGGACATCGTTAGGTAATATCGGCCAAAAATGCATTAACGTAGCAGCCTGTAGCTCTCGTAGTGCACCGGTGCACCGGGGCGGGCGCCTTAATCAAACCGAGCCAATTTATGACCGCCACACGACACCCGCCTATAACTACTTATGCACTGCGTTTTCACCAAATTACTTTTTTCTTGCTGTGCGTAGAAATGTGTTTCATTTAACAAAATACGTTATTACTTCTTTGGTCTTTACTTAATTTTTAAAGGTTTTTTTTTTGGCTGTGTAAAGGCTCGGCTGTGTGTTGAGTTCCTTTTTCGTCATATTTCTGTTTAAATCGATCGGTCTGGCTAAACTAGGTGTGGCTGAAGTTAAATAGTATGTATAATATTTATAACGGTAATAATTAGCGAAAGCTTTGCACAATTACTCGATCAATAATTGCATAGTTCTAGTTTTGTTTTGTTTTTTTGTCCCTGCGTGGTTCCCGGATTAGAATAGTGCCACTCCATGTCCTCCCGTGGATGTCGTAAGAAACGACTAAGGTAATAAAGGCTGTGTAACCGTTAGGTGAAAGGATGGCCACCTGTCACTAATTCACTGGTAAACATCTTAGCCTAGTTGTGCAAAACGTGTTTACAGAATTATTAACAAGTTTTTAGAGTTGTTAATAATTCTGTAGCTCTGCCTACCGCACTCTGGGAATAAAGGCGTGAGCTTATGTAAGTATGTATATGTTATTTTAGGTATTTAATGAAAATGAAATGAAATGAAATAAAATTTATTTGGCACTTAAAGCACTTAAAATAATACAATTTTCTTAATTAAATTAACTTATACTATATAATTATATTTTAATTGCATTAAGCCCAAAATGGTCTCCACTCAGCTTTTTATGCCACGGTATATTGTTTTAATATTCCGTGACGCTGGTTTTCAGTGAGGCCTGGAGAGGTAAATTTACAACTACGGTCGAGAGAGAAAATGAATCGATATGCGACTGTGAATAATTTAATACTATAAATGAAACTAATATGTTATCGTTTTATCACGACACAGTCATATTAGAATTATATTAGAGAGTTAGCTATTTATATTCTCCACATTAATCACGATGGCCCCGATGTTACCGGCGAGTGGCGGCGAGCGCTGATGCCGTCCTTGTTGCTTGGGTCGGGGGGCGGCCCCTATCAGAATCGCTGAGGTACATTACTTCTTGCATTGGGGCCGTTTGCCCCATCCGCTACAATATGATTCGACATTCGACGAGGACGATATGGTTTTTTCACGTCTTCATACAAACATGGTTTCGTTTTAAAAACGAAATCGTAAATAAATTAAATAAATTGCAATTAATTATATTTAATGTTATACCACAAATAAATGAAATTACATGCAATAAATGATATTTGATATTATAGGTAAATTTTGACCCAAAAACAAATGTTAAGGGTACTTATATACGTGATGTTATCATTCTTTAAAACATATGGAAGCCGTAACTTTCACTTATTTTTTTGAAACGAAACGTATGGTGGTATGTCGACGAGACATCAAGTAATTCCGAAGAAATAAGTGTAAAAAAAATGCACAAACCCATTAAAATGTGCACTCTCAAAGTAAAGTGCAAGTCATCAGGGGTGCGTTCTGGCACGTCTGGGCCGGGCCCGCGCGGCCATTACTACACAAATATGATCCTTGGTCTCTTGTCACAAGGTCGCAGTAGCCCGTCGAAGGAACAGAATGCATTCAGTAGTAATTTAGGCAAGTGCCGATGCGTAAAATGAATGCTCATCCATTGCTTGTATTTAGTAACTAATAGAGAACGATGCTAGGGTACTTATTTCTTCAACCTTTTAATCTTAATTTGACTCAGACACATGAGTCTGTTAGGAATGGTTAACGTCAATAAAATTAAGACATCACCACCCTTAATTTAACCCTTTGATGGTGATAAACACCCCAAACCAAACATTTTCAACACAACTTTTCCAAACCAACATTTTATGTTTTTAACCCTCTACTTAAAATACAGGTGCCGTAGAAAAAGAGTTCAATTTATTTTTTATCTTGTTTTATCACTTACATATATCTATATATTTATGCTTTAATCAGGTAATAATGGCAAATCTCTTTCATAATCCTTAGAGGTATTTTTTTCCAAAACCATGTCGCAGGTTGTATTTCTTTTTATTTTAAGTAGTGTGCACATTTATACGAATTCCAATATTTCCAACTTCAAGGATGACCGATTTGACCCGCTAAGGATGTTTAACGAAAACTCCTTCCAAATCTCAATTATCTATCTAGAGTTCGGCGGGTGGTATCTGTCTATTAGCATTCACGAACTGGACTTGAAAGAGTTTTATATTATGTATAAATGACAACACAATATTTGGATGACTCCGATCCATCAATGCGGCAAGAGCAGGCCACAGACTAAGCAAACTTCTGTTTCATATCGTCAACAATGTCCAACGTCTGCAATGTACAGCAGCGCCTCTATTTTAGGCGGTAAAAACCACATCGTCTTTGACCTGTTATCGTATTGTCAACGTTTTGATAGCTCTTATCAACTTGACAGTGATGGCGACCGAGTTAAAAACAATACCATAACAAAGCAACATGCGCTGAACCAAACTGGAATAAAGCCCCAGAACATTAGAACAATCTTGTTGTAAAGATGATGTTTTTTCCATGTTCTGCACAAATGTGAATACTGTCATTATTTATAGTTAGTGTATCGTGGAAGAGCTGCCTCCGAGCTCGCCGCTTTAATGGTCGCGAACCGGTGCACCGTGAACAGAACAAAGCAAAGCCGGGTAAACGTCTCATTGTCCACGCGGCCCACGCCACGCCGCTAACGCTTGCTCTACTCGTAGATAAGGGCCGCTGCGATATAATTTAACTCATTTTTAACTAATCTTCTTCCAAATTCAAATTATTTTTATATTATTATTTTCAGTAATTAATGTTTAAATATCCAAATGGACGTCATAGCTTTCATCGACGATATTGTGCGTAAGTTGATGAATAACAGTTAGTCATCATTAAATAAGGTAATCCTATCACTGAACCCTTGATTTAGTCCTCAACTTAGTACCTAACAGTAACAATTTTATAAGTTTACGATCATTTACATTTTCATGCTCTTTAGAGCGATGAATTGGTGATTATCGTTATCACCGGTCAAGTTCGGTTATTGCTAGCGAAGGCTCGTGTCAATGAACGTCGCATAGATGTCTTCCTCGACTCGCTCGGAAAAAACTACTTTCACACTATTTTTTTGGTAATTCGCTCTAGCATTCATGATATGACTTGTGCTTTTGGTATAGTACCTAAAGGATTTGTTGTGTGGCCATTTAGGTATTTTTTAAAGAGTTAAACCCCGTAAATGGAAAATGTTCGCGAGACACAAGTTTGTGTATTGATTTGAGAACTTAAACAGTAAGATCAAAAAGCAATTTCCCCCGCTCTAAGTTGTCAGGGCGAGTTATGGCGGGCTACGTGACTGGACCGCGGGTTTGCTTCGAAAATATATTTTATTTGGCTTTACGGTTTCTCCCACGAAGACTGGTACTCTTTGAATCTCTAATATTTATCCTGTATTTGCAAGCTCGAAGTAAGATTAAAAATAGCTACTTCTCTAGGAAATTAGTTAATATAACCCGGTTTACATGTTATTATAAGGACATAATCTACACTATTATTATAAAGAGGAAAGATTTGCATTTTTGGATGTGTGTAACGAATAAACTCAAAAAGTAATGGACCGATTTCAAAAATTCTTTCACCATTAGAATGCTACATATTGGTAAGATATGTTTTATTTTTTTGCGTGGACGGAGTCCCGTACATCAGCTAGTATTGATATAATGGTAAAAATAATGTAGTAGTGAGATGAGTACATTCGTACGTAGCATTCAGTAAGTAAACTTACTGAATTTGGAGTGCTACGCCACTAACGACGATCAGCTACGCTACGCCGTAGAGGCAAATCTTAGGCAGGCCTGTGATGCTACGATGATTGTATAATTATTCTTGTCGTTCGTATTGATCTCCACTTTAAAGTACGTTCCATTTTGTGTTCGTAGAGTTCCGTACCCAAAGGGTGCCAACACAACCCTTTTACTAAGGTTCTGCTATCACGAAAAGGCGTCCCACGAGGGGGTTACACGAAACTTCTTCGGTGTTTTTTACTTCAGCTAAACAATCGCTCCTATACTATATCTCATGTACCGTAATAGGCAGTTTTTTTTTTATAATTGTGTAGTCTAGTTGCTATTTCTAAAATTAAAAATATAATAAAGTATAAATAATTCAGGAGACATACAAAATTGGAGTCCGACTCGCACTTGGCCGTTTTTTAGAATTCACGGTGAGTATGGCACCATTTAAGTACATAATAGTATGTTAATTCTTGATTTATATAACGTATTTACCTACAAGCATCATAAATATTTTAATTTCATTTTTAAAAGTATTTTATTAAATTCAATATTTTTAATCGGCGGTTGTATCAGGGATTAGGTATTGTTTGCGTTTAAGTCACGTGTTGTTGATATTTAAATGGCTAAAATCAATGATGTTGCCTTCTGCACCTGTATTCTAGGCAGTACAAACAATGTCGTATTTGAACTGTTACGGAATCGTTTTGCACTAGGCCGCCATTACTGTCAAGTTAATAAGAGCGATGAAAACGTTAACAATACGATAACAGATCAAACTCGATATGATTTAACCGTGTTGAATAGAGGCCGTGTTCTGATACAACTATCTGCACCACCCAAACGCTGTTTCCCACAATCATGTTTTTCAAAAGCGTTTCACAGCGAACGCGTCACTCGACTATTACTTACCCTAGATGTCGTTGGAGAGTTAAATGCATTGCAGAGTAAAATCCCTTGGTTTTTCTTAACGAAACCAAAAAGGTTCATGTTTCTACAAAACTTACTGAAACATACGCTCTTTTAAATTCTGGTTGATCTCCATTTCTCGTCATCTGCAATTGTCGGCTGCGATGAGCATTCAGAGTCGTTTGCAGCCGCCGGCTCCCATCGGACATCTACTCTGTTACGGGGAGTTCGTCGAAGAGTTTTACGCTGACCTGCTAGATAAGTCACTTAATGCTAATGTAAACGATTTTCGAAAACTGTTATTATGTATGGAGTTGAAGGAGGCGCTCGACGCGGCCGTCTGGCAGCGTACGTCAATCCTATACATTTTGGGTAGGTAACCGTAACAAATGCCGAATGTATCTTGTTTAAGTCCTCTGATCCATGGATGCACCAATTATACTATAGAGTCTTGTCAGATACGATGTCGAGTAAAGAGTCGGTACGATTTAGAGACAACCACGCGTTTCCTTCGTTAGAGTTCCTGTCTAGATATTAAAATAATTCATTCTGATTCCATTTTTGTTGAAAGTGCATTTTTGTACATGGCGCGGTGTTATTGGGTTACAATAAAATCAAGTCTTTGATTTTTTCAAGAGTGATAGTCCGGGCGCTAATGACCATACCTGAAAATTTTGGTATCGGAAGAATTCCCTTAGCACAGATGTATCCTAGGTCAAACTGAGCTGATTCAGCCCGGTAGCCATCAGCCACCCTTTGGTGGGTAGGGAGGGGGGGGGTTCAAAGTTACACTCCGCCGCGCTTCAGTTTAAAAACCATATTGGCTTCATTTTACCTATTACCTCGAGTGTGGTATCATTTTCGGATAAATAAGGAATGAGGGATTCGTTTTTGAGACATTTATTGTACAGTTTCATAGAAAAAAAGTAAAATATTAACGAAAATATCAAAATTGTTTTTTTGTCTTTTTTTTAAATTAATCAATTTCCTTAAAAATACTAATATTTTTGAAAAGAAAAAAATAATGTTTGAAAGTAAATTTATTCAGCTTTTAAAAAACATATATTTTATATATAGTTATCATGCAATGTCTATCTGAAAAAAAATCGAACTTCCTCGTCCGACTTTTTTCAAATCTCATTGGCTTTCAGATATCATATCCAAAAATCATAATGGCGTCAATTTTCCAAGCAACTTCGAGTGTGATGTTATTTTCTGACAAATTAGCCATAAGGAATTCATTTTTGAGACATTTTATGTACAGCCTGTTACGAAAAAAGTAAACGAAAATATCAAAATTGGTTTGCTATCTTTTTATTCATAAGTCAGTTTCTTTCAAAACACAGACACTTGTGCAAAAATAAAACGACCATAAAAGATAAAAAACCGCTTTAAAAAAATACTTTATATACAGTACAACAACAACAACACAATAACAACTTCAACAACACCACAACAAATACAACTACTAACAGAAAATAAATGGGACTTCAAGTTAAAACAAACTGATCTCAAAATGATCAAAATCACAAAAGGACGTGTCGTGATCGTCAAAGTATTGGATCTCAGACCAACCAAGTAGAAATACGTCCTTCCACATAGTTTTAAGTAAAAATAATGCCATATATTACAATGTAAACCATAAGGACCTCATGGAGCACTAGGATGTCAACCATAGTCACATCAAGTACTTTTTATACAGATCTTACTTTATTTCGTTCTGCCAGAGTTACATTTTCCACCACAGTGGCATAAGTCGGTACATTTTAAATGTTTTTTTTGGCAGTTGCACCTAACACCGCACTTTGACTTGCACTTGCACCGAATCAGCTCCAGGCAAGCAGTAGCAGCAACGGGTGCAGTAGTCCAAATTGGTTTCCAATCGTTATCCGATTCAATTTCCCACCCCCAATCTGCCGGACTGGGAAGATTTTGAATTGGCACCATCGTTTGGCCCCATACGTGCACACCCTGGTAAACAGCTCTTAGTAGATGTTGCTGGAAACTTGCCTCCGTAGGCGGAATATTCTCTAGTTGTCGATCTTTCTTAGAAAATAACTGCTTCCTGCACTCGTTCAACGACGTGCACTGGCTGGATCTGAAACGTAAATCTGGTAAATATTTCAGTATTAATACATAGATATCTTTTTAATTATACTTACTTATCATACATCGTTATGATAAATTTTTGAACAATTTTGCTAGCGTTTTCTACGTCTCCATCAGCTAGCATATTGAAACCGCTAGTTGCTAATGGAAAAGTATTCCATGCTTCGTAAGCAGTTTTTTTCCCTCTTCCACTGAACGCCGACACTGTGTCACATCCAGTTAAAGCATGGAATACTGGTAATGCTTTTGTCCTTTCTGGGCCTGGAATAAAATAAAACCAAAATGTTATAAAAATGAATACGTAAAATGCATTGTAAGAAAATAAATATATTAAGCTAATTTAAAATCAAACCTAAAGTAGCTGCGATTTTGTTACATGACAAAAACTGATGGTTTTTTCCAGAGCCGATGTGGACCCACAATTCAACATTATCTTGTAGTTTCAAAACGCATGATACAGCTAGAACCAATACATCTGTATCAACTGTGCGTATCATGATCCGTTTAAATCCCTGAGTCACAGCGTCAGCAACATGTACCATTATCCTCGTATCAGCTTCTTCGTGGTTACAGGGGTCAATATTATTCTTACACCGATCGCTGCTACTGAGAACATTCATACCGTCCGTAACATTCAGTTATTTTTCAGCAGGTACCTCCATAGTGTGACAGGCTAAGGACAACATATGGAACAGTTCTTTTTTGTTCTCATTATCACGCAGGAAATTGTTCCACCCTTTAGGTATTCTTGTGTTTGGGCAAACTCTTGTTCGTGAGCCAATACCTCGCTTCTCCCTGGTACTGTTTTTAATGCTTTTTTCGTCGTATCTGCAAAAAACACAATATCATTAACAGCAACCATGTTTTAACACGAATTCAACACGAATGAGCAAAAAATTACTTCACTATTACCTGTCCCATATGATATCTACCCTTTGGGTGCTTGTTAATTCTTTTTGAACGAATGGTTTGAAAATTTCATTTGCATAGTCACCGAAAGTACTAGATTGACTAGGATTAAGCATATGGACTATCGCCGGATATGGATGTAGCAATATACAACTTGCTGAATAAACTACAATCATTTTTTAGTCCTGCAATTTTTGCTTTTGCTTTGCTGATACTCTTACCAACACTTGTTGAAAAAAGGGTATATTTATTCAGTTTGATTGGTTCTTGTAATGATTTACCACCTTGTAATCTCTCGATACAGAACTGTAAATACTGCTGTTCACCATTCTTTTCAACATTAAACACGGTGTTGACAAAATCCTCACCTGTTATCTTTTTTGAGTCGATATTGTAAAGATCTTGCGTATCTTCAAGGAATGGGTTACTCATATCGTTTATTTTTAGTTCCAGAGACTTTACCATTTTGCAGATTTTTTTTTGATACGCAACTGTATCTGAATGGTGTCTAGGTTGGTCAGAGTTTGTATTATTGTCTATTTCACTCTCAAAAGCATCCACCATGGCTGCTATCTCAGGTCCTGCTATTAGCCATTTACGAAGAGTATCCGGTTTCTCAGTGATCCCGATCATTCCTAAGAACATTTTGCTTAATTTATTATTATGTTTAATGAAACAAGGCCTCATGCAATAAATAAAATATTCTTACCGCCATCTCCTTTTATAAGTGCGTTCATTTGCTCGTGAGCCTGATCAAGTGCCATTGCAGAGAAAGGGTTATTAGATCGCCTGGCTACAAATTGACCAGTTTCAAAGCGTTTTTGAATATCCGGATGACTTTCTTTTAAGTTTGTTAGATCTCTGATATGTACTGAGAGCCAGCGTGCGTAATTATTGTGGTCTAAAGCGAAAAACCATGGCACCAATCTTCGCAAGGAGTTCAGGTAAGTACTGAAGTCACCTGTCCGAGTTGAACGCACCAGCTGTAAAATTAACAGTTCCATCTGCAAAACTATGTCCCAATACTTGAATTGTGGTATACTATTCAGCTTCTCTAAACGCCACTCCTCAAAGCTAATATTAGACTTCTGCAACTCAATCATTGTCAGATAAGCTTTTTTCTGAAGCGTGTACAATGCTGCTGCAGTAACCTGAAATATAAACGTTTCCATATGTTTTATAAAAGTTACTAAAGGAATCTTAACCTGTAAAGTTAAATTATACCTGGTGAGCGTTTATTGTCCTAGTGACATGAGATGCAGTGAGCATTGCTTCCGCTCTACCGGAAGAAGTAACACTGGCTTGAATTAATGCCTCTACCCAACCACTCCCTCGGAGCCATTGCCCAATAGCTTTCAATCCTGCCATTTCTATATGCAAGCCCCCCATAATTATCAACATTTTGTCCTCTCCCACTGTTTCTGGTATTGTATATTGAAGTTGTTTCAGAAGTGCATACAAGGGTTGATCCGCTACAAGCACCGGTATTTGGCCTGGATTCAGAAACTGAACCGCTTTATCTACCATTTTCATCGAATGCAACATCATTGCTGCACTGTGAGATTGTTCTTTGAAAATTGGGAGAAGCGTTACATCTGTGCTATGCCGCTCGTTAGGGTCTCTGTCAACTGTAGCATGATATGCAGCCCATGGCTTAAAAGTATCCAACATTGTCTGTTGTAACCATTCCTGCTCTTCAGTGAGTGGCAAGGAAGTGTCTGATACTTTATGAGTATAAACATCGGTCTTAGAGCAACTAAACTTCTTCAGGTCTAGAAAACATGGTGGAACTACAGCGTAATCTAGAGGAAGCCCTTCTAATTTTTTTCTTTTGCTTGGGATATTATCTTCTGGCACATGTGGTATAACCAACCTTGGAATGCCTATAAAACAATAACAAGAACATCCAAAGAATTAAACGAAAATATGAAATAAAGATTGATATTAAAATTCACTATCTACCTAACATACCCGTTTTATTTGGCATTTTGTGCTGCATTAGGGTTATGGCAGTTCCGTGAAATGAAGTTTCTGCAAATGTGGACGTTGTATTATGATCTACGTTGTCAACAGCAGCTGTGGTGAAAAGACCCTTTTGAAGCTTTAACGGCGCTACTACTTGCTCTTGCTGGTATACGTTGCATACTTTATTAGCTTCTTCAGTAATGATTTTTTGAAGTCGGTGGTACGATATACTTATTCCAAGCTGATGAGCACGTTTAATTAGACTTTTTTTGCGAGTTGCAGCGTACAACTTTGCCGCTAAATAAACGGGACCCGTTGTCTCACGAATTTTGTTATGTCTTCGCTTCGTACCTCTTCTACGACATTGCATTGCGTGATATACTATAAGGCCAGCAATATTGCGACATTGAATATTGGAATCGCTTGTCACATTTGAGCTAAGAGAGGGTCCGAATATGAGCATTTTTATTAAAGCCACGAGCGATGAGGGTGCTTTGGATTGGTCACTTTCTTTTTCAAACATATCGCTTCGAATACTTTTGACCACATCAAACAAAGCAGCGCCTTCAGATTCAAAATCTCGTTCTGGATAGTTAGATTTGGTCTCAAAAGTAACTAGATTTGGTAAACCTGCTCTCGTAATAGCAGTCAGACCTGGACACTCTTCTAGCAGTTTTTCCTTGAGCTTGGACGACTGAACAACGTGATCCACTCCTAATTCTTTCATGGCCTGTGTTTGCTTTATTGCAAGGTCAACTACATTAAAAATTGGAATTTCATCTTCCTTTTCTCTCGCATCATTCATGTAAGCAACGATTTCGGAAAATGTGATGGCCTGGACTTGACTTTTCAATTTGGTTTGAGAATGGATTGGATTCAGAGTTGATTTCAGTCTGTTTTTATTTTTGACGTAACATTTATTATGATATTTGGCTCCGAGTGAAATCAAATCGCAGGTATCAGATACCTTTGCTAAGAGTTCGTAATCATTTAATTCTGTGGCACATGAAATAATATAATCACTGCAACTTTTTTTCATTACTGAGCATAATAAGTTCCTTCGGAAACTCTGCAGCCCACAAAATAAACATGTACTTTTGTCGTAGGCGGTCGTTACTGAGCTGCGAGTCATAGGGGTAGTATTTGGCTCTTCTGACTTTTTTGCCTTTAAACGTGCTCGGTCTAATTTAGTATTATTTATTTTTAAATAACATGTTTTATGCCAACATGCCGCATGTTCAATGAGCACTGGTTTCAAATCATTAATGCGTGCGATCAAGGTATCTTTTAAAGTCACAGGCAATGAATGCAGTTTTTGAAACTCAAGCAAGTTTTTAGCAAGCAATTCATATCCGGCACCCTGGCTACATTTTGCTGCCGTAAGCTTCTCGTCTGTTTCAGTTTGACACAAAACACATAATTTCCAATCAACATCTTGGTCAGACATCATTCATATAAGGTAAGGTATATTTACAACTGCGTGACCGAGACATGTGTACCTTTTTTGAAAACAACAACATGCATTAGTACTAAAAACCGGTCAAGAGATCGCACAGTTAGGGTTTTGAACCATTAGTACAATTTTATTCGTTTTAAGAGCACTTTCACTTACACACGCAGTTAAGAAAACATGATGTAACGCTAACTTTGTCCGGTATTTTAAGGTTAGAAAACACATTCTAAGTGGGTAGTTTGAATTAATAAGAAGTTCGACTTACCTTCAATATTAAGTTAACAGAAGATGCGGACAATCATACAATTTAATGCATAATGTTATGATCCCGTACACACATTTACAAAATTAAATCAATCAATAAAATATATTTTATGGGGCCCAAAATCAAATCAAAAGTTCGCAACTGTGAATAATTTTAAGCGCGCGTCATGTTTGACAGTTGGATTTGGATTTCACGTTCCGATACACGCATCATCAAAAAATATTACTTACGCAAATTGAGTTTCCGCTCCTCAAACGGAATTATTAAAATAAAATAAATAAATAAATAAGATTTTTAGTAAGTAATTTGAACCCAACTGAAGTTTAATTTATACACAAATATTACACAAATAATATGTTATCTGCGATATCACTAGTATACTGCAGCAGGCCGCGCGGCGTTAGTTCATGTTTTCATTTACCCGCGCGAGTCTTTCCGCCCGCGGTCTTATTTATTTATTTATTTTATATTTCTCAAATAAATGGTATTGAATTATATGGTTTTGGAATCTGCATAAATTGGGCTTTTTAACCATATTTTTTGTGTTTATAATGATGGACATACATTATAAAATATTGAGTGTTGAAACAAAAATATAATCTAATGTTGTGAAACTTCTTTATGTACCTTAATAAATTTATATGAAAGAGTGTAATTTTTATATTAAAAATGAATCCCTCATTCCTTATTTATCCGAAAATGATACCACACTCGAGGTAATAGGTAAAATGAAGCCAATATGGTTTTTAAGGTTCTTTGAACCCCCCCCCTCCCTACCCACCAAAGGGTGGCTGATGGCTACCGGGCTGAATCAGCTCAGTTTGACCTAGGATACATCTGTGCCAAGTGAATTCATCCGATACCAAAATTTTACCTCTCCATACATTGGGTGGCACTAGCGCCCGTACTATGATTAGTGATTATTAGCTCGTTTGTCTTTTCAGTAAAAAAATGCAGTTGATTTTAAAATAACTTTCTGAAGCTACTTGAAACTTTAGACATAGCTCAGAACTGGATGACGTTACAAAATTATGGCACCAAGAATAATAAAATGAATGTGATTTAAAAACGTGTGAAAACAAATTGGCTAAATTACATTTTATCATTATAATTAAGTAAATAAACTTCATTTTGTTAAATAGTATTGCTTATGCTGTAGGTAGTAAAATGGGAGATAAGTAGCCACCTACAAACATTAACTGAACATTGAATAAACATATCGTACACCAAAATAACTTCAAAACTTAGAAACATTAACACGCGCCGAGCAAATATTTTCCGAATCGACCGAATCTAACAAGAGGATACAGTGGACAAGTATTTCGCCTACGAGGCCGCGGGCTGATACAACGTTCCGTTGCCG